>JAGDYQ010000192.1:310289-445289 GCA_021962125.1 Bulinus truncatus
GATACGAATCTGAGACATATTTGTAATCAGCCTATCTGCCACAAAAAGAAACATAATTTTTGTTAACCCGGTATGATTTAGAATTTTTGTTTCTAATGCTGTCCTACGTCAATACAATCAAAGGATGGAGGATATTTTATTTAAGACTTAACAAATAACAGACACTTTTACCCTAATAAAGTGACTGTAAACTTATAATGTTATTAGCTCTATGTTATTTCATAAGATAACAAAATTTATTTTATTTATCAGCATGTAAGACACTAAATAAGCTAATAATTAAAAGATTTCACTTTCTGCGTTACAAGTGTAGACATATTTGAAAATTATAATTGCACAGAGGATTACTAAGAAAAAAAGAAATAATAATTTTATATACATGTTTATCAATTAGAAAGATAAAACAAATATTTCTAGTCAGAACTGAAGCAAAAACTTACATGGATCATTTACTGAAAGGCGAAATTTTCGAAGAAGTAACCAGCAAATATGCATGCAAAGATCTTTCTCTTTCCTAAATACTGGACAAGTACATGTATGTGGATCACCTAAAAAAACCTTTGTTAAAGAAAATAGTATTTCTAAATAATTGATCATGTATTAAGCATACTATTGTATTAAGAATTAAGAAATATGCACCTTAACATTTTTTGTCTCTCCTTCATCTTTCAGCAGAAATCCTGTTGGTCCAGTTTGTCTCAAAATATATAATGTTGATTCTAAAGCTTGGCTTTGATGCCAGCAACAAGCATCACTTACAACTCTCCTCCAAGGTACACTTCGAGCCATAATATGCTAAGACTGTTACAGAAAAACAAAGGTATTTAAGTGTTGGTGAAAATGTTTCCTTTATAGTGTCAATTGATTAGTCTACATATAGATAAATTGTAAATGACATTGACTAGCTATCTAAAATGTAAGTAAAGTTTTCCTAGTAATTGTAAATAAAAACAACAACAAATTACTTCTGGAAAGGGCAACATAAAACTGTTCATACAGAGGTTTAATACTATCTTCAAGATAAAGAGATAACATAGTCTTCGTAGTTCCCAAGCTGGAAAAGTATTCTTCGTACAAATACAATGCTACTCAGATGACTGATATTGAGAATTGAATATATAATTCCCTGTTATTAGTTTAACCAAAATAGACTATAAGATCAGTGATCAGGTTATTTAATTCTAACTTTATTTCACAATGCCACTTTTACAATGTAACAATTTATTTTATATTATCATTCGTCTCATCAAAGTTACCAAATGTGATAATGCCAGCCTAATTATAGCAATACTATATCAAGTATGTCTAAAACTAAAGTAATATTATTATAATCATAACTGAGGTCAGGTATTGAACGTGATAATACAGTTTCAAACACAGGAACTAGACAGGTCGGGTGTTTGTAATGGTTAAAAGTTAATGTCTGTCTGCCCATTACTTCAATAGTTCTTTAATTTTATATTGCTCGTGGGCAGACTGTCGTTAACAATTACCCAGATGTTTTATAGTATTCACAAATAGTTTATAAAAAAGAATTACTTTTTGACTACATTGTGTTATTCCTTCAACATGTAAAATAATAGACCAATGATGATAAAGCGTGAAACTGTCACCATACATCCGCCATGTTGTTTACATGTCACCAAGGAAGTAGGAATAATTTCAATATATCTCGCACTTTTATTAAAGTATGATGTATTTAGATAGTGTAATGTGTAATCGACTGAGCTCAATGGGTACAAATACAATCTAGTGTTTTCCAAAATTTTGATGCCATGTCCTACCTGTCCTTCAAAAAAGATTAAGCCAAATATTTATGACCAGGACCGCAGCCAAAAATTCTAGGGCCTCTGACTAATTATGACAGATGCCATATCTAGTTTGGGGCCTTAAAATGTGTGACTACGGCCCTGATGTCTCTGACACCCTTCTCCCAATTTTCAACAACACAGATAAATAAACCGCAAGCGAAGGAGCCCCCCAGAGGCTTTAGGGGCCTCCCTCTATAAATTAACCTGGTTGGACCCATCTTGCGGTGGCACTGGTAGCATACACAAGTTAAACAATGGTAGAACTTTGTTTTTAAATTTTTGACGAGATCATTTCCGTATCCTCCTCCCTTCCACCCCCCCCTCCACAGCAATCGAATTGCTTCCCAATTGGGGCGTGGAACCCACGATAGTAAACACTGGTATGATCACGCATGCTTTTTTTATAATACACATAACCAGATAAATAATTTATGGCATGAAGTTTTCACCTAAAACAGCTGTACACAATTTTAGTCATGTTCTACATCAGAGGTTCTTAAACTTATGTACTCCGCGAACCCCCACTTGAAAAAAAATTTTTTGACGGACCCCATCCCAACTTTAGGTACTTTATATATGTATATATTTCACGATGATTTTTTTTTCAAATGGCTTTGCGGACCCCCAGTAAAGGCTTCGCGGAACCTCTGTTCTACATGTGCTCACATTACATTAGGAAAATTTTTTTTTTTTTTTTAAATTTTTTAGTAGTCACACTGAGAGGATTTTTATTTTCAGGTGCAGCGGTAGGCACAGGTTAGTTATAATGGACTTTCCACTGACATCACCTTTCTATGGGCTATTTTTATCTGGGCTTACATAAACCAAATAGTAGTGCTAAAACAATCATAACTTAGGTTTCATCAAATAACATACAAAAAACAAAACAAAACAAAACAACAACAACAACAACATTGAAATTGGAGAAATAAAACGCGTTAGAGGAGAGAGACAGGAAGTTAACACTCTGCACACATCTGTCAGAGGCGGCCCGCTGCGCCTCCGATAAACCAAATATTGTCAAGAAACTGGCGAGCACGTCCTGGGGAGCTCGAGCAGATGTCATGAGGACACTGTACATGGGTGCAGTAAGGTCTCAGATTGATTACAGCCAGCTAGTGCAGGTCTAAGGGTCCCGATCGTCACTAGAGACCCTTGACGTTGTGCAAAACCAGGCTCTCCGGCTGATCACGGGCACTTTTCGAACGAAGCCAACAGCATCTGTCGAGATCATGGCGAACGTGCCTCCACTGGTGCATCGTAGGGAGAGGGCCTTGATTACTGCTTACGGGCAGTATATGCGGTAAGAGGAGTCCTCTGTCCTTAGGGAGATGGTCGATGGCTGGGTAGAAGGAGAGCGGCTAACAATGAAGTTATTCATGCATCATGCGACGAGACTGTCACGGGAAATCGAGCTGCCTACCGACCGCCTAATGCTAAAGATTGCATCCCGGGCTCCTCCTGGCAAAGCTAGCTGCATGCCGGAGGTTCGTACAACCTTGGTTGAAACCAGTGTTGGAAGAGCAAGGGATCCCCAAACACTACACAATGCGGCTTTGGAGACGATTATCACCTACGAGGGACGCTATATTGGCCTATACTGATGCTTCTGTAACCAGTAAGGACAGCCGAAAAAGCTCCTCGTTTGGGTCCATATCTGTTTCCTACAAACCCTATTTGTCGAAGATCTTGCAGGGCCGTGTGGCAGCCATAATTGAGGCAGTGGCACACATTGGGTTGGCGTCTTCAAACGGTACTTCGCCTGCTACTAGAATTGTTATCCTGACTGATGCGCTCTCTGTTCTCCAAGCCGTAAAAGGGACGGGAGAATGGCCCGAGCGACTGGAAGACATGGTGGAGGCGACCCAGGATCTTATGTCTCGACACAGTGTAGTAGTGACCCTTCAGTGGGTCCCCGGGCCTGTGGACTTGCCTGGTAACAAAAGGGCTGACTTTCTTGCAAAGTCGATACAAGCCCAAGCGAAGCCCGTGGGTGCAGGAAAGAGCTCACTTGAGGCAGAGTGTGCCAAGATCAGGCTCTGTTTGTAGTGTATGCTATGTGGGGTACACCTCTAATTAGATGATATACAATTAAAACTGTATGTAGTGTACGTTATGTGGGATACATCTCTTATTAAATGTTATACAATTAAAACAAAGGCAAAAATTAAGAAACATCTTGGAAAGAAAGTGAACTTTAGATTGAAAGGGCCAATAATATATTTTTCATGTCAAAGATCCCATGGCCGACGACGACCCAGATGATTAATAGAAATGCACAATCTTTAAATAGAAATGCACAATCTTTAAATAGAAATTAACATGTTGCAAATGTCCTTAGCGCGTTCCTTTTGTGCGCCACAGAATATACATTTAAGTGTGCACCACTCGTGTTGTTACTTCCTTTTTAAATTACATCCTGTTTACCTTGCCAACCAAACATTTGATGGTTGAGTCAAATTCATCCTGAATTGCATAACTAAAACATAATATCTTTAACACAGTTTCAAGAAGATGTTAGCAATGGAATGATTTGAGTGCAGATTCAAAATTAATTCAAAGGCCTGGCCTCAAGTTAACCTGTTTATTCCGGTATGTAGCCACAGATTAAAAAATTGGAATGAAAAATTTGGGTGTTCTTTAATAGAAAACAAATGTTTGCTTAGTTGCTGAGAATAAAAAAATAGACTTTAAAAAACTATCGGCACTGAGCAAACATTTTAACTATGCAAACCCGCCTTGAGACAGAGTGCAACCTAAACACTCGCCAAAGTTTTCCGAGACTGTCCCTTTGGGGTTCCTTGCGCTTTCCATCATCTGCTTCAAAAAGTGAGGAGTGGGCTCTGGTTTTCAGGGTTATCAGCGACTTACCATGAGTAGAAGAATTCCTGGCAGCAGCCCTGAACTGTACAGTTTTTCTTTTAAAACTATCACATAACCCAAAACTATTATTGGAGGGACACAAAACTGAGAAGTAAATATTTTTTGTCACTGAGGTGCACATATATATATGTAAATTGATCTGTGGCAAGGGAGGTGGGGGTTTGGTTGAAGATGGGGAGGGGGCTAGAGCCCTTCTTATGGATAGGGTAAATTAGGCAATGCCCCGTCCAAATGTACCTTTGCGTACTTTGGCCACAAGACTTACAAACGGCTCTAAGAGTGGTGGTGTTATTGTTGATTTAAAAGTCCCGGTCTACAGCCCCTAGAGCCCTAACCCTTTTTTTCTCCAACGGTTCACGACACCGTGTCCAAACATCTCCAATGTTAACTGGCATGTGTTCTGGGCAAAGTAAAGGTGGCAGGAAATTCTTCTATTCAACAATCTCATTTTATGTCGTGGACTCTATAAACATCTTCCAGGACATTCTTCTAATCAACAATCTCATTTTATGTCGTGGACTATAAACATCTTCCATGACATTCTTCTAATTAGGCAATCTCACTTTATGTCGTGGACTCTACAAACATCTTCCAGGACATTCTTCTAATCTGGCAATCTCATTTTATATCGTGGACTCTATACACATCTTCCCGAATGAACTTCAGTTCAAAGTCATATTTCCTATTCCATTTACCGGTATTTTAATGGTCTGATTTACCCGTGTATATGTTTATATAGAATTGTGCATAATGATTATTATTTACCATAACTGTACTGTAAAAATGAAACACTTTCTGATTTAGACATTTGTCTTTTATTCGAGTTATTCAAGCGGTTGTCATTTTCGCTTTGGGCTCCCTCCTCACGTACCTGTGCATAGGGACCCCGTAGATGAAAGAGCGGGGCTTCCTGTAATATTTGAGTCGTAGTGACATCACATATTTAGGTCACGTTGTTACACTTTCTCTTTTAATTGGACTTGATCTCATAAACAACCAGGGGGTGGATGGCATAAACAGATACTTGGATAAAGCTAGTGCTAAACACATTCCTCTGGCTAATACAAATAAAATAAATGTTCGATAAAGTACCCGACGCCATTGTTACTGACACAGACAATACCTCGAACAGATTTCGCCAAAAAATGAACATTTTTTGTACAGCCATCTTTTCTATAAAAAAAAACAAACTTTCTTTTTGTTTTAAAATCTTTAATCAAGGCAAGAGTTAAGGAGAGTGACAAGTATAAAATTATATATATATATATATATATATATATATATATATATATATATATATATATATTGCTATTCAAAAATTACATTAACATTTAAAAAAAATTTGTATAGGACCTTTAGTCTACACATGTATAGGCCTAACCTACCTAATAATTTTTATAACTTTTAAAGTTTTTATACTTGTCGTTACTGTACCTATGTATACTTGTCTTTACTATAAGTATGTATACTTCTCATTACTATACTTATGTATACTTGTTTTTACTATACTTATGTATACTTGTCTTTCCTATACTTATGTATATTTGTTTATTTGTCGTTACTGTACTTATGTATATTTGTCTTTACTGTACTTATGTAGTACTTATGTATATTTGTCTTTACTATACTTATGTATACTTGTCTTTACTATAATTATGCATACTTGTTAGGGTGCATCACCACAATAGAGGAAAAAATTGATTGTTTGTTTTTGAGCTGTCTATGTTTCTAATTTGTTCCAATATCATTAATAATAACTTGTGTCAAATATTTTTCAAATCAGAGTTGATTTAGAGGTCCCCCCTCCCCCCCCGCCCAAGAAATCACAAAACATGTAAAGAAAAAAAAAAGTTTATTCTAGCCTATATAAAAATTACATTAAAGTATTAAATTATTTATTACTGTTGCATTTAATTCAGTCTCACTTTGTTGCACGTTTGTAAGGTTTACGCACATTTGAGATGTTTTTGCGGTCCATTTCTACCACTTGAAGAATGTTTTGAAAATGTTCATCCGTTCGCGCTGCTTCAACAAAGTCAGATGCCAGTTTCACTCCTCTCTCGGCACAATCGTTAACAACGTTAATAGCAGCAACATTTTCTGCACTGGCAATGTAAGAAGCTGTTTGGCACCAATCATCAACAGGTAGTTGGAGGAATCCTGTGTCCAGTTGAAGTCTGTATATAGTAAACCAAGAGTCAACTCCAGCCAGATCACACAACCGAGTTTTAGAATCAATTGATTGGAATCGTGGTTTTCCCCAACCATTTCCAAATCGATTCTGTGGAGTTTGGAGGGCAACCACTGGTCGAAGCCTTAGCAGAGCATCTGCTAGAGCTCGCTTTTCCAACACAGGTACTTCATTGCTGAACAGCGCAAGTGGGATCATTTTAGCAGTGAGGTACCACAGATGCCTACTCAGGGCACGGATTGCTGACTTGGATATGTCTCTGTTGACATCGTTGTAATCCAAAAGTCGCTTGTAGAGCTGTAGATCATTCCATGGTGCATCCACACTCTTTTTGCAAGTGAGCCACCACACGACATAAACATGTGTTACAAATGTAGCAAATGCACGAATCTTTGGCACTTGATCACGTGTGGTAATAGTACCTGGAGGCAATAATTGAATTTGTTTCTCACACAGTGCAATCTTGAGGCAATATATCAGTTTTGCCATCCATCGTGCTTTGCGCAGGACACCTGGCCTTTAAGTTAACCTCCTTATTTGTTGCATTCAGGTAAACAAGGGACAGCTTAAGGAATTCGTGGTAGTCTTTTCGCAAGAATTCGGTTTGTTTACTAGAGTTGGCATGTGCAATTACCGCATCTCTCATTATCGTCAGTCGCTCTTGAGCCTTCAGATCATGATCAGCTAACGTAAACGAACTACAAACGCGAGACCAATCATGTGCCACCAACTCCCAATTACTTCCTAGCTTGGTGAACAAAGTTATATCCGGGGATTTGGAAACTTCTATTTTCATGTCTGCAAACACATGCAAGAGGATAACTTCACCAATGTGATGGCGACAACCTGACCACAGAAGAGCACGTTGCAGCATATTTTATATGGCAATGCAGGCAGCAGTCTGATGACCAGTGTTTGATCTTGTTGTGTCGAATGTCATATTAACGATACAATCATTACAATGCCACTCTGTCATTAGCTTCATGGTTAATTCTGCAATTATTTCACCAACGGGTTTCTTTATTGCCTTGGCATAATTTGGCACTCCTAGAAGTTTCAATTGCTTTGCATCACCGACAACAACTGTTATGCGTTCTTCAGTGACACAATGATTTTTTAGAGAAGGTGTCAGTTTGCCATCCCTGTGGAGAGTGCAGAGTTTGGGTGGTTCCCAGGAGTCGTGGATCTTTGTAGATATCTCACTTACAACTTTGCGACGTGAACGATCTGCAGTTGCATAGGAAGAAGCCACCATTGATACATCACCCCCAGACTCGCTAATAAGGCCCTGTGTGAAAGCTGCCTGCTGTGTTGGTGTAATCTTTAATCTTGTCGCTAGTGACACAAGATTTGGTCGGCTTAAAACATCTGGAGGTACAAATACCAAAGCTCCTGTTGGCTTTCTTCGCTTTTGCAATGGCATTATATCATCCAAACAGTTATCAACAAACTCCATATTATCCTCAGATTTAGAAGTAGAATCATCAGGTTCGTCACTGCTACCCTGGAAGGCACTGATATCGTTGAACATGCTGCATTTTCTTTTCTTGTGCGCGTTTCTGACGTTCCAATGTTGCGACATCACGTGAATGGCGTCGAGCGACTTTTTTTGCAAGTGTTTTGTCAAATGATCCAAAGCTGGAAGATCTTCTGCATTCTTGATAATAGTCTCGACACTTGGTGGTCACAGTTGAAAAATTGTTGCCAACATAGATTTCATTTGTTCCAGTTTACGTTTGGTGGCGGGTGTGTTTCGGCGACTTTTATCAATTGAACGAAGTTTATTGTATTCATCAAGAAGCTGAACAATCTTCTCACAATCTCTCCTCTCTGTCACCATTGGAATGTACGTTATGTGGGATACATCTCTTATTAAATGTTATACAATTAAAACAAAGGCAAAAATTAAGAAACATCTTGGAAAGAAAGTGAACTTTAGATTGAAAGGGCCAATAATATATTTTTCATGTCAAAGATCCCATGGCCGACGACGACCCAGATGATTAATAGAAATGCACAATCTTTAAATAGAAATGCACAATCTTTAAATAGAAATTAACATGTTGCAAATGTCCTTAGCGCGTTCCTTTTGTGCGCCACAGAATATACATTTAAGTGTGCACCACTCGTGTTGTTACTTCCTTTTTAAATTACATCCTGTTTACCTTGCCAACCAAACATTTGATGGTTGAGTCAAATTCATCCTGAATTGCATAACTAAAACATAATATCTTTAACACAGTTTCAAGAAGATGTTAGCAATGGAATGATTTGAGTGCAGATTCAAAATTAATTCAAAGGCCTGGCCTCAAGTTAACCTGTTTATTCCGGTATGTAGCCACAGATTAAAAAATTGGAATGAAAAATTTGGGTGTTCTTTAATAGAAAACAAATGCTTGCTTAGTTGCTGAGAATAAAAAAATAGACTTTAAAAAAACTATCGGCAATTCGAGCAAACATTTTAACTATGCAAACCCGCCTTGAGACAGAGTGCAACCTAAACACTCGCCAAAGTTTTCCGAGACTGTCCCTTCGATAATTCCTTGCGCTTTCCATCATCTGCTTCAAAAAGTGAGGAGTGGGCTCTGGTTTTCAGGGTTATCAGGGACTTACCATGAGTAGAATAATTCCTGGCAGCAGCCCTGAACTGTACAGTTTTTCTTTAAAACTATCACATAACCCAAAACTATTATTGGAGGGACACAAAACTGAGAAGTAAATATTTTTTGTCACTGAGGTGCACATATATATATGTAAATTGATCCGTGGCAAGGGAGGTGGGGGTTTTGGCCGATGATGGGAGGGGGCTAGAGCCCTTCTTCATGGATAGGGTAAATTAGGCAATGCCCCGTCCAAATGTACCTTGCGTACTTTGGCCACAAGACTTACAAACGGCTCTAAGAGTGGTGGTGTTATTGCTGATTTAAAAGTCCCGGTCATGAAAAGCCCCTAGTGAGCCCTAACCCTTTTTTTCTCCAACGGTCCACGACACCGCGTCCAAACATCTCCAATGTCAACTAAGGAAGGTGCTCTGGGCAAAGTAAAGGTGGCAGGAAAATCTTCTATTCAACAATCTCATTTTATGTCGTGGACTCTATAAACATCATCCAGGACATTCTTCTAATCAACAATCTCATTTTATGTCGTGGACTATAAAACATCTTCCATGACATTCTTCTTAATTAGGCAATCTCACTTTATGTCGTGGACTCTACAAACATCTTCCAGGACATTCTTCTAATCTGGCAATCTCATTTTATATCATGGACTCTATAATACATCTTCCTGAATGAATCCCAGTTCAAAGTCATATTGCCCATTCCATTTACCGGCATTTTAATGGCCTGATTTACCCGTGTATATGTTTATATAGAATTGTGCATAATGATTATTATTTACCATAACTGTACTGTAAAAATGAAACACTTTCTGATTTAGACATCTGTCTTTTATTCGAGTTATTCAAGCGGTTGTCATTTTCGCTTTGGGCTCCTCCTCACGTACCTGTGCATAGGGACCCTGTAGATGAAAGAGCGGGGCTTCCTTGTAATATTTGAGTCGTAGTGACGGATCCATATATTTAGGTCAAGTTGTTACAGCGTAATTTTTCAACTGGACTTGATCTCATAAACAACCAGGGGTGGATGCAGCATAAACAGATACTTGGACAAAAGCTAGATGCTAAACACACTCCTCTGGCTAATACAAATAAAATAAAATGTCCGATAAAGTACCTGATTCACCACTATTACTGACACACAGACAATACCTTTCGAACAGATTTCGCCAAAAAATGAACATTTTTTGTACAGCCATCTTTTCTATAAAAAAAACAAACTTTCTTTTGTTTTAAAAATCTTTAATCAAGGCAAGAGTTAAGGAGAGTGACAAGTATAAAATTATATATATATATATATATATATATATATATATATATATATATATATATTATTGCTATTCAAAAATTACATTAACATTTAAAAAAATTTGTATAGGACCTTTAGTCTATACACATGTATAGGCCTAACCTACCTAATAATTTTTAGGTAACTTTTTTAAATTTTTATACTTAACGTTACTGTACCTATGTATACTTGTTCTTACTATAAGTATGGTATACTTCTCTCATTACTATACTTATGTATACTTGTTTTTACCATACTTTATGTATACCTGTCTTTCCTATACTTATGCATATTTGTTTATTTGTCGTTACTGTACTTATGTATATTTGTCTTTACTGTACTTATGTGGTAACTAATACGTATATATTTGTCTTTACTATACTTATGTATACTTGTCTTTACTATAATTATGCATACTTGTTAGGGTGCATCACCACAATAGAGTGAAAAAATTTAGATTGTTTGTTAAATTTGAGCTGTCTAGGCTTCTAATTTGTTCCAATATCATTAATAATAACTTGGGTCAAAATATTTTTCAAATCAGAGTTGATTTAGAGGTCCCCCCTCCCCCCCCCGCCCAAGAAATCACAAAACATGTAAAGAAAAAAAAAAAAGTTTTATTCTTAGCCTATATAAAAAATTACATTAAAGTATTAAATTATTTATTACTGTTACATTTAATTCAGTCTCACTTTTGTTGCACGTTTGTAAGGTTTACGCACATTTGAGATGTTTTTGCGGTCCATTTCTACCACTTGAAGAATGTTTTGAAAATGTTCATCCGTTCGCGCTGCTTCAACAAAGTCAGATGCCAGTTTAATTCTCTCTCGGCAATAATCGTTAACAACGTTAATAGCAGCAACATTTTCTGCACTGGCAATGTACGAAGCTGTTTGGCACCAACCATCAAACAGGTAGTTGGAGTGAACCCTGTGTCCAGTTGAAGTCTGTATATAGTAAACCAAGAGTCAACTCCAGCCAGATCACACAACCGAGTTTTAGAATCAATTGATTGGAATCGTGGTTTTCCCCAACCATTTCCAAATCGATTCTGTGGAGTTTGAGGGCAACCACTGGTCGAAGCCTTAGCAGAGCATCTGCTAGAGCTCGCTTTTCCAACACAGGTACTCTGGCTGCTGAAACAGCGCAAGTGGGATCAGTTTAGCAGTGAGGTACCACAGATGCCTACTCAGGGCACGGATTGCTGACTTGGATATGTCCCTGTTGACATCGTTGTAATCCAAAAGTCGCTTGTAGAGCTGTAGATCATTCCATGGTGCATCCACACTCTTTTTGCAAGTGAGCCACCACACGACATAAACATGTGTTACAAATGTAGCAAATGCACGAATCTTTGGCACTTGATCACGTGTGGTAATAGTACCTGGAGGCAATAATTGAATTTGTTTCTCACACAGTGCAATCTTGAGGCAATATATCAGTTTTGCCATCCATCGTGCTTTGCGCAGGACACCTGGCCTTTAAGTTAACCTCCTTATTTGTTGCATTCAGGTAAACAAGGGACAGCTTAAGGAATTCGTGGTAGTCTTTTCGCAAGAATTCGGTTTGTTTACTAGAGTTGGTAAAGGTGCAATTACCGCATCTCTCATTATCGTCAGTCGCTCTTGAGCCTTCAGATCATGATCAGCTAACGTAAACGAACTACAAACGCGAGACCAATCATGTGCCACCAACTCCCAATTACTTCCTAGCTTGGTGAACAAAGTTATATCCGGGGATTTGGAAACTTCTATTTTCATGTCTGCAAACACATGCAAGAGGATAACTTCACCAATGTGATGGCGACAACCTGACCACAGAAGAGCACGTTGCAGCATATTTTATATGGCAATGCAGGCAGCAGTCTGATGACCAGTGTTTGATCTTGTTGTGTCGAATGTCATATTAACGATACAATCATTACAATGCCACTCTGTCATTAGCTTCATGGTTAATTCTGCAATTATTTCACCAACGGGTTTCTTTATTGCCTTGGCATAATTTGGCACTCCTAGAAGTTTCAATTGCTTTGCATCACCGACAACAACTGTTATGCGTTCTTCAGTGACACAATGATTTTTTAGAGAAGGTGTCAGTTTGCCATCCCTGTGGAGAGTGCAGAGTTTGGGTGGTTCCCAGGGAGTCGTGGATCTTTGTAGATATCTCACTTACAACTTTGCGACGTGAACGATCTGCAGTTGCATAGGAAGAAGCCACCATTGATACATCACCCCCAGACTCGCTAATAAGGCCCTGTGTGAAAGCTGCCTGCTGTGTTGGTGTAATCTTTAATCTTGTCGCTAGTGACACAAGATTTGGTCGGCTTAAAACATCTGGAGGTACAAATACCAAAGCTCCTGTTGGCTTTCTTCGCTTTTGCAATGGCATTATATCATCCAAACAGTTATCAACAAACTCCATATTATCCTCAGATTTAGAAGTAGAATCATCAGGTTCGTCACTGCTACCCTGGAAGGCACTGATATCGTTGAACATGCTGCATTTTCTTTTCTTGTGCGCGTTTCTGACGTTCCAATGTTGCGACATCACGTGAATGGCGTCGAGCGACTTTTTTTGCAAGTGTTTTGTCAAATGATCCAAAGCTGGAAGATCTTCTGCATTCTTGATAATAGTCTCGACACTTGGTGGTCACAGTTGAAAAATTGTTGCCAACATAGATTTCATTTGTTCCAGTTTACGTTTGGTGGCGGGTGTGTTTCGGCGACTTTTATCAATTGAACGAAGTTTATTGTATTCATCAAGAAGCTGAACAATCTTCTCACAATCTCTCCTCTCTGTCACCATTGGAATGTTTGCTTTTTAGTAGAAAGCAGTAACTTGATTCAGCACAATTTTGGCAGTTGTAAATCGAGAAGGTGCACATAGAGAACCTGGACGCTCACTGTGTGCTGCTACATTGCAGTGATACATCATGCACCTCAAAACTTGTAAACAAGTTGGTAGTCGAAGAATTCCAGTAATTATAGCATCATCAACATAGATTGCAGGGCCAATGCCAAACAATTCAGTTTTCTGAAGAGTTTGTGGTTTCTTTGTTCGCGAGGCAGAAGACGCAGTAATAACTGGATAACTGTTGAAGTGATGCCAGGGTCAGCCAGCATTCCCTTAGAAGGTGTAAACATTTTATTGTTGTTTTTCATATCATTTCCATGTTCTAATTTTATAGGTCGTGTGTATCAGAAATTAAAATAATATAAATAAAGAAATTAAAATGCTTGCCTTGGTCATCACTATGCGGTAAGGAAAAGTGTTGTTTTTGCTAATAAAATGTGAATTTTAAATTTTATTTCTATCACAACTGCTTATCAAAATCAATCATAGCTACCAAACATTATAAAACCAAAGACTATAAAACAATTTATATAGCGCTTCACTTTTTGTATGTAAGTCTGTAAGACTTTACAAGAAGGATGGTTTTATCTAGTTTTCGCTTAATTATGCAAACTTTGTTGAAGTCCGGGGGACCTCTAAATATTGTCAAATATTTTTTATTTTTTTACACAATGGTTTTTTTGATCAATGGAACAAATTTAAATAGCAGACAGATCAATTATTAAAAATTTTTTTTGGTGATGCACCCTAATACTTGTCTTTACTATACTTATGCATATTTAACTTTACTATACTTATGTATATTTGTCTTTACTATACTTATGTATACTTGACTTTACTATACTTATGTAGTACTTGTGTATATTTGTCTTTACTATACTTATGTATACTTGTCTTTACTATATTTATGTTTAATTGTCTTTACTATACTTCTGTAGTACTTAAGTATATTTGTCTTTACTGTACTAATGTATACTTGTATTTCGATCTGCATAAGGTATGCGAGCTAATGACGATGACGATCACCAGTGGTTCACATTACATAAGGACCTTGGCCAAAACCTGAAGACTTCTACCCTTAGGAAATCTGGACACACAGTGAAGACTTACTCAGCCCGGTAATTTAGAACATTCAACCATTTAGCAATATATTATATAGTTTATGTCTTACTTATGTTTTAATACGATACATTAATGAGAATTGTTAAATAGCCTAATACTTATTGATTTTAAGTAACTTTAAAAAAAAAAACAACTAAAATTCACCGTGGTCGTAAGCAAATAGTCTTTACATTTTGGTCTGCCCTTATTAAATGACCCAATGTACCATTTTTTTGTGTGAAAAAAAATTATATCTTAGAGTTTTTACTCATTCTCGAGCTACCTAATGAATAACGTTATTTCTGTGTTCAATCTATGTGGAGTCGGTAATTGTATGGGAATTGGAGGATTAAAGACCTATAATTATTGGGAATAATATTGAAATCGGTAAATATTTGGCATAGTTCCAGCATTTTTTAATGGAATCCCTTAAGCCAAACCGATAATGCTCTCATAAAATACAAGTTTGTTTTATTTCAAATTCTAGATAATTTCATTTCATAAACTAAAGGCTTTTGTTTTGGCAATGATATTGATTAACAAATTTGATCAATGCAACAATACAGACTGAATTAAAAACAAAACTTTATTTTTAAAGCAGTGGTCAATTAATTTTTTTTTTCAATTTAGAAATTTTCGAATCAAAAGACTTTTTCACTAACCACTAAAAGAGCTTATAAAGTACGTCCACAATTTAATCCCTGTCTTATTGGTCTGTTTTCAACAGTTCGGTCTCTGAAAGGTCACTTTGTCGCGACTTCACTCATCTACGCAGGGCTGGTCATTTCTCAGATGCAGTCATCAGAGTTGACAATGTCGTCTTCCCTGTTCACCGCAATATTCTAGCATGCTGCAGCCCATATTTCAGGTAATGTTGAAAACTAATGTTTTGTTCCAAACATAAACAGTGGCGGTACCAACGTGTACAACGGGATGTAACTCACCTTCCCTAATCCCCACAAAAGACCAAAAAAATAGAATGTTGTGTGTGTTGTCTAGAGAAAATGTATATATTAATCTCATTAAAATGGCGCCCACTGTAAAAAAAAAAAATTACCCGAGGAGGATTCCCTCTACAGTGGCGTAACTGGGGGTAGGGGACGTCCTAACTAAGTGATACTTTTCACCAGCAAAAATGCGTTTTCATCACTTTAATACTCTTCGGCAAGTTGTTTCTACACGAATTTCTCTTCCAGGGCTCTTTTTACGGTTTTGGAAGGACAGGGGCGTGCAACTGGAGGCCATGAGGAAATGAAAGGTGTCCAAGAACAAAGTCCAGTAGTAGGGCCTTCCTTTAGTACAAACTACCAACCAGTGTGTCAACCTGAGGTCGAGGAGATTGACTTTAATCTAAACCAGACAGATTTAACTTGGGTATGTTGTGAACATTAGTCTAAACCAGACAGATTTAACTTGGGTATGTTGTAGGCTTTTATCTATACCAGACAGATTTAACTTGGGTATGTTGTAGGCTTTTATCTATACCAGACAGATTTAACTTGGTTCTGTTGTGAACAATAGTCTAAACCAGACAGATTTAACTTGGGTATGTTGTAAACATTAGTCTAAACTAGACATATTTAACTTGAGTATGTTGTGAACAATAGTCTAAACCAGACAGATTTAACTTGGGTATGTTGTAAACATTAGTCTAAACCAGACAGATTTAACTTGAGTATGTTGTGAACAATAGTCTAAACCAAACAGATTTAACTTGGGTATGTTGTGAACAATAGTCTAAACCAGACAGATTTAACTTGGGTATGTTGTGGACAATAGTCTAAACCAGACATATTTAACTTGGGTATGTTTTGGACATGAGTCTAAACTAGACAGATTTAACTTGGGTATGTTGTAGACAATATTCTAAACCAGACAGATTTAACTTGGGTATATTGTGGACATGAGTCTAAACTAGACAGATTTAACTTGGGTATGTTGTAGACAATAGTCTAAACCAGACAGATTTAACTCGGGTATGTTGTGGACAATAGTCTAAATCAGACAGATTTAACTTGGGTATGTTGTGGACATGAGTCTAAACCAGACAGATTTAGCTTGGGTATGTTGTGGACAATAGTCTAAACCAGACATATTTAACTTGGTATGTTGTGGACAATAGTCTAAACCAGACAGATTTAACTTGGGTATGTTGTGGACAATAGTCTAAACCAGACAGATTTAACTTGGGTTTGTTGTGGACATGAGTCTAAAACCGGTTTAACTCTGAAATGTAGTAGAATCTGAATCAGATTACCTTGTTTCTCTCAATGTTTATTTCAGAGCTTGTCTCATCTGTTGTATAATTTGTAATTTAATGTTTAGTGTGTTGGTGAAATTCAGTTTTGTTCAATTTTTGATTAAATCGATAAAATAGCATAAAATTATTGTGGAATTTCTTTTACACTAAATATTTCATACATTAATATATTTTTAATTTTACGGCATTCTTACACTTGGACCATTTCTGGATCATTTTATCTATTTGAAGGCAGTTGATTATGTTTGTCGAATTTTTGAATAATTGACATTATCAAATCATCAGAGGTTAGAAGTGTGCTGAACATTTAATACACATTTCGAAATAAAAACTTGTTCCTTGAAACACCTGTTGTGTTCCAGCATGCCGACTGAAGACTAGTTGAAACAATTTATTTAAGATTTAAACTTATAAAAAAGACCAGACAACCTAGATATATAACGTCACATTAGAACTGGTATATTTCCATAATTTCTCGGTAAATTTAACAGTTATAAAATAATAGATCAACGTAAGATAATACTCGAAGTAATAAAAAGAAATTAATAAAAAATACGAAAAGAAAAAAAAAACAACACCAAAAAATAAAATTTAAATTAAAATTTATATTTTATGAAATCGGTGACGTCAGTAGCGGTTTGGGGGTAGGTCCACTCAATTCCAATGCAGGAAAAAATTAAAACATTTCAATAACAAAGTCTTTTTACGACTTTGTACACATTTCGTCAATATCACTGGTAAACAGTAATTTCATTGCCAGTGATATTTGAATCATTATGCTGATTTAGAATATGTAAGTGATTTTGCTAGATTGGCTCTATTTTACGAGATAATTAAAATTAATTAAATAATGTATGCACCGTGTTTGAAAATCGTGAAGAATTGCATGAATTCAAAGAGTATAATAACAAATAGTAGTGAAACTGTTAATAGTCATGCAGAAATTTGTTCAAAAATATGTGTAATAGTGCTATAGAAGAAAACATCTTCATTTCAAAAACTAATTTTGTCTAATTAATTAATAAATTAATATGTTAATTGTCTATGGTAATGCATTAGCAAATCGCTGTTTGCTCGACTTCCTTTTGTGTGTGTCGTTGGGGCCATTGAGCTGGAGACTCCGACAGTATACATCCATCATATGTCCCATCTTCTTTGATATCTCTCTTCCATCACCCTCATATTGGATGGAACCTCTCGCCTTGTTCTTTTACATTAACATATCAGTTAACTCACTGACGTCCCCAAGTTTACCTGGAAATTTGTCTAAATGACTGTGCAGATAATGTACCTTGATGCTCATATTTGCTCCAATGTTTTTGAAGTTAGCGAGCATATCCTGCACCAGTTCTTCGTAATTCTCTGCTCTGTTATTAACTAAACAGTTTCTGACAACTGAAACAAAACTGTTCCATGAAGAAGCTTCAAGGTGATCCATGAAATTAGTACAATTTCGATCATTGATGAGTTTTCGAATCTGAGGACCGTCAAAAATACCAGCTTTCAGCTTCTCCATGCTCAATCCGGGGAATGATCTGCAAATATACTTGAAGAAATTGCCAGATTTGTCCAAAGCCTTAACAAATTGTTTCCTATTTTTGTCAACCAGTGGCTTGTTGATGATATTTTCTTTACCTACAGTCATGGTTTCCCTTGCAGGCCATGTCACGCTTGTCCAATGATTTTGCCTTGCACTGCTATCCCAAAGGCACATGAAGCAAGGGTATTTAGTGTATCCTGACTGCTGAACAAGCAAGAAGTTAACCATTTTTAGATCAACACAAATTGACCACTGATGCTTATAATAACGGATTTTCCGCAATACAGTTTGATATTCTCATACTCTTCTTTAAGTGTTGTTGAGTGAGCAATGGGAATAGATGCATAACGGTTACCATTGTGTAACAGAACACATTTCAAGCTTCTGATGGAACTGTCTATAAAAAGACGCCAGTCTTTGGAATAGTAGTCTTGTAGTCCCATTTGGAGCATAAATCCAAGGATGTCATTACAGTAAAGAAGATCTTCCTCTTGGCTGAAATATGGAAGAAGAAACTCTTCTCTTTCTTTCCAATAAAGAAATTTTTAAACCTCTTGTTTGAGAAAAATTCTCTTCATTGAGCCTGGACGCTAAAAAGCTCAGATGTTTGCTTGGGCATATTTAGGTATCGTATCAGGTCATTGAGTTCTTCTTGACTAAATGGTTGAGGTGTTGAAGAACTTCCTTCATAATCGCTTCCACTTTTTTCACCTGCCAAAAACTCCAGATCTTGCCCCTCGTCAGAGTCTGATGGTGAAAGCTCTAATAATCCACTAAACACTGGTATAGGAACTTCACTGCTATGTGGAATTGGTCTCCTTGCAGATTCAAGATCAGGATAATCTCACTTAGATTTCTTGTGGCGATTGAAGCCTTTAACATTCACAATACAAAAATAGCAATCACCAAAATGGTCTTTCGGCTCTCGCCATACCATTGGTACACCGAAACTTAGACTTTTCTTCTCATCATTTGTCCACTGCCGTAGGCTCTCCACACAGTTTTTGCAGACCTTATGGGGAGCCCAAGACTTGTCTTGGTCTCCCAGCTTCACACCGAAATAAGCCAAATATGCCTGCTGCACAAATTCGATTATATTTCTTTGCTTTTCAATCATGTATTCTGCACAGATGTAACAGAATACATTCGGATTATGTTTGCAGCATCTTCGTGATGAACTCATGATGTCTGTAGAAAGCAGCTATAAAAGAGAAAAAACTAAACAAAGTTATAACTTGATATAGTTAAATTAAACAACAGACACCAAACTTATTGCATTTGTTTTACACAAAGGGTACAATCATATTTTCAAGGGTTTCCAATATCTCAGAAACTAGAGCCAATTCAGCAAAAGCATTGGCAGTTTTGAAATCAGCACCCATGAATTGCTATAAATTCATTCAAACATTCTTGGCAATTGGCAAAAAAAAAATTTAAATGCTGGGCTGTGTATTATTTCTCTACATACTTTTATGATCTAACGACCTTTTGAGTTAGGCATGTTTTTATTTTTCAGTACATTAAAAAAAAATTGTTATAATTTTTATCTTATTAACTATTTTTTTAAATTTTATTCTTTTTAGTGTTGAAAAAATTAAACTACCAGCCTCTTAGCAATATTTCACTGATCATACACATGTATCACACTTATAAAAAGAATAATAGATACTATTATGAATCTTTGTACTTATATAGTTGTCTCATCTTGTCCATCTGTTGTAAAACTCTGAATGTTAGATTTCACCCCGGGGGGGGGGGAGTGTAAAACCTTTTCAACCCTGAAGCCCGCACTGTGCGTTCTGTTCTAGTTAAGATGGCAGTCAGACTGATTGTTACCTGTGGTATATATTTATGAACAATTACATTACTTATTTTCTTTGTTTCACTCTCGCCATTAACCACTCCTGTGACCACAGGCGGCCATTTTATTTCACACCTGCTCTAACCTGTGAGTTTTGAGAAATCCAATGACGGAGTCTATTAGATTAGTTCCATTACATTAGTTCCATTACATTAGTTCCATTACATTAGTTCCATTACATTAGTTCCATCAATTCGATTTATCTGGTTGTTGTTATCAGTCTTTCCCGTTTTAGTTTTTTAATTCACCATTGTCCTATGTATTTTATCTGATCGATGTCCAGCGGCTATGTACATACTGGTTGCATTTAGTCAGCCCCGTAGCGTGAAAATTCTACAGCAGGGGCCAGGTATTCTACAACAGGGGCCAGGCATTCTACAGCAGGAGCCAGGCAACAGCAGGGGGGCCAGACAAAACGCATTTAGTCTACTGCTCTTGGTCGGACTAGGTTTGACCCTTTCCTTGTTAACACTCTCGTTGATAGAAATGTTGAAGTGTTTATACATATATATTTTTTTCTGACATCGTTACCTCTGTCAATTTGTACAAAGAACGTCTAGACACAGTAAGTTAAATAAAAGTGTTAAATATGCACTACTACAACGGTGAAAAGGTCACCCGTGGCCTAGTTACGACTGTGGATAGCATCCATATAACCTGTGTTATACGCATATACATGTGTGCTGTAATGCAGCAGTGGCCAAATGTTAATCTCAGAGCCGTGGGCGTTTCTTTGTGGAACTCATTGCGGTACCCGTTAAATCATTCATTTTAATTGTTTCCTTTCTTTTTGCTCTACTGCATCTTGCTTACTTCACGATGATTTTGCTTTTTCATATTATATGAGAAACAGAAACTCGGCTCTGATCAACCTTCATACATATCAACTCGTTTTGTAATGTATGAAGCTTATTATATATTTATCAACATACAATTTTAAATATTAAAAAAACCAGTGCATGGATATGAACAACGCATTCTGTTGACTGGGAAGAAATTTAATAATACAATAGACTTGAGTTTCCTTTGCACCTTGAAAGTTTAGACAAAACCATTTCCATATTTTCGATTTTAAATTCAGAGGACACTTCTCGCCAGCTCAGCCCCGCCGTGTGTATCCAAGTTGACGTCACCCACCACTGGACTCTGTGATCTCAGGGCACCTGGTCTGCCATTGGACACAAGGAACACCCTGACATTCTCTCATCAACCATCATCGTCTTTATCAGACAAGTAAGAGTTTTAGCAGGCAGGATTTAATTAAACAATGACAATTTCAAAAGCTACATTCTGCAGTGCACAAATATAATGAGAATAGATAATATTTTATATAGAAAATAATTGCCGTATAAATAGTCGTATTCATTATCTTGTTAAAAATAAATATAAAAAATTGATGTAGTTCCACAAATGCCGCATAAAAAAATCGCACAAAATCGACTATATAAGCCTTGTTGGAACAAGGATACGTTCCAAAATTTTCTAAAATCGCACAATTTCAAGTAAAAAAGTGAAACTAACACTGAGGCACACAAAATAAAACTGTGTTTGCATATAATGATAGATTTTTTAAAATTAGAAAAGAAAAACAGTTTGATATTTGATTTTTTATGTAAGTTAGATTTTCATTCCTAATCCCTTGGGCCTTCTCTGTTCTTTCTAACAACTCATCTTTTGAATATGCTGATTTGACCCTTAATGCGGTACCGGAAATAACATATTTCCTAGTCGTGGCTTCATTTTAATTATTATTAAAACGTTTTTCTTAGCTTCACTTCTTGTCTGTTTGTCTGTCCTCGGATTTTGGCAATCCAATTTTAAACCACTTTCCGATAAGCTATAGCTCTGATACTTTCAATAAAACTCAGAACCCGATGACAATGCTTTATTCCTACTATTTCATTATGATTTGATGAGTTTTTTTGTTATGAATTCTATAAAATGTCAATATCTTGCAAATAATGTACAATTAGCCCCCCCCTCCCCTTTTAATTATTGTGGCTGTAGAAAGAATACTCTACTACGTTTTTCGTTTTATAAAAATTTGAAGCTCTTATAAAGTCTATTACCATGTGACCAATTTATTCAGAAATTTGTACAGGCTCATAGAAAAATTATTTTCTGCTTTATAGTACGCAAGAAAAACGTTTTTTTTTTTATAAAATATTTTTTTATAATGTAATTTTTATTTCTCAATAGCTCTAATTGTCTATTCGCCTTTATAAAAATTGTTTTCCAATATCAGTCGCTCTTTTCCCCGTTTTCTAATCTAAAATTGCAATTTCCGTGCGAGTGAGATTGCTTGTATTCTAAGTTTTCCACATTGAGAAAAATTAGATTAAAAATAAGTGCACAAATAAAAAATAATTGCGCCACTTTATTCTAAGTAAGAGAGTAAAATAGTAGGTTATACCTAATGTTGAATTTACACAAAAAAATTAATGAGACGCATTCTAAAACAAGCAATTAAGCCTGTTCCATTCTGGATACAGGACGTGTAAGCGCATTTTCGTTTTATGTATCAGTACGCTTGTTAGCTTTCAGTAAATATTTGTAAATTTTGGAAATGTTTATAAATTCCATTGTGTAATGCATATATCTGTAAAAAAAATATTATAAAGACGTTTCTTTATATTTGAAAAAAAATTATTTTCTCTTTAAATCTAACTACAAGTGGTTTGTGGTTACTGAAATAGGACCCATAATTGAAAACATTCGAAATTGTAGTCATTTAATCGTCCGGAAACTCCGTCAATTGTTACATAGCTCTGATACTTTCAATTAAACTCAGAACACAAGCTTACTATTTCATTTGATGAGTTTCTTAATAAATCTTGGTGAAACTACGTGCTGCAGTATTTCGCACCAAATGAATGGGTTATTGAACGTACAAGGTGTATATATAATATAGAAGCCCCTTAGGAGCCCTGAAGCCCGGCCCTCAGAGGTCCTGTCGCGAAATGAACTTTTGATGTACACATGGCAGGCCAAGACCTACAAAATGATATACATCATGAATCTAGGACTTATAGTTGCTGAGATATAGGCGCTCCTTTATTAATATAGCTTATATAGTAAAAACGGTACTAAGCCCCCTTTTACGGTCCTCAGAGGTCAGATCGCGAAATGAACTTTTGCTGCACACATGGCAGGCCAAGACCTACAAAATGATATATACATCATGGATCTAGGACTTATGGTTGTTGAGATCTAGGGTGATGACAGACAGACAGACAGACAAAACAAAAGTTTGCAATCTAATAACCGATTATTGCTTATTATTGTAACTTAATTTAGAGAAATACAAAAATGTACACATTACCTCTAATACAAGATTTAATTGCAGAACTATTGTCGTTGAATATTTTCGGTGTAAAACTTGGAGTAATTGAATATAGACGAATGATTGATAGGATATTTGGGAAAGTATCAAGCTAAGAACAACTACTCTTGAAATACTAAAATCTGTCAGGCTGACTAATATTATTCCGCTTTTTTTCTTTGTTAACTCCAAAAAATACTATTATTAGTACTATATATTGTTATATTTAGTGAAAAGATAAAAAAATACATAAAACAATAGCTAGTTGGAGAGAAGCGCGAGTTCTTTTGACTGTCAGATTAAAACAACAATCTGGACATGTTTTTTCACGAACAAAGTTCAAGTAAAAAAAACCAAATAACTTCAAATCGGCATAAACAATACTTTACGATATATATATATATATATATATATATATATATATATATATATATATGCGTGCGAGCGTGCGTGTGTGTGAGTGTCTCGGCATTCCATTAACCGCCGACACCGACACCGGTGTCGGTTTTCTATCGTCCGCCGAGGGGGGGGGGAGTTTTTGCGCCGTCACCGAACCGACTCCGGACAAGTACAAATGCCGACACCGACACCGACTCCGGACAAGTACAAATGCCGACACCGACACCGACTCCGGACAAAATACAAATGCCGACACCGACACCGACACAGGGCAAAGTTCAAATGCCAACACCGACACCGACAAAAACTACCGACACCACCGACACAGACACCGGCTCACCAGCCCTGCTTATAAATACCCCACAATGTGATATTTAGTTTGTCAAGCAAATTGTCCTTTTTAATTTGATTTTTTTTTATTTGAATACCATACATTTTTTTGTCTCTTTTTTATCATATTATAAAATGCGTTGATATATTGACAGAAACTATGGGTGTCATTCAATATTTGTTTAAGAATGTCTACAGACTGTCCATCGACACATCTCAAACAATCACAGAGTTTGACTACTTGCTGTGAAGTTACAATAACTGACATAGGTGCGGATATCATGAATGACATCATTGAGTTCGCATACGGCGGTAAAGTTGTTGTATCTGCACACAACGTGGAGCAACTTTTACCTGCAGCTGACAGGTTTCAGGTAAACATTGTTGTATCTGCACACAACGTGAAGCAACATTTACCTGCAGCTGACAGGTTTCAGGTAAACATTGTTGTATCTGCACACAACGTGCAGCAACTTTTACCTGCAGCTGACAGGTTTCAAGTAAACATTGTTGTATCTGCACACAACGTGGGGCAACTTTTGCCTGCAGCTGACAGCCAGACAATATATTGCTATGTGTTAGTTTGATGATGGAAAAATGTCTGAAAACTTAAGAACATTGGAATTTAAATTAAGCAACATTTTATTTAATTATTCCGATGAAATCAAAATATCCAATTTGAAATTGATTCGGTTTTTTCCACATTTCTATTATTTATAAGACGAAAGCAAATATTTTGCTGAATGAATCATTTTCATTAAAATTGTTTCAAAACAATCATTATCACTGATTCAATGAAAATAGATAATTAAATGTTATAAAATAAAATTTCTTCTCATAGAGTGATATTTATAAATAGATGGCGAGATAATA
The DNA here is from genome assembly GCA_021962125.1 of Bulinus truncatus. Lineage (NCBI taxonomy): Eukaryota > Metazoa > Mollusca > Gastropoda > Planorbidae > Bulinus > Bulinus truncatus. The sequence continues at coordinate 335,619 of JAGDYQ010000192.1, forward strand.
AATTTCCATGATTCGTGCGTCCACAACATAAGCTAAAACACAACGATCTTCAATAGCCTACTGAACCCAATAACATATTACTTTATATCCACATATTATGAACATCACATATTATGAACATCTCATATTATGAACATTTGCATTTTATGAACATCACATATTATGAACATCACATGAACATCACATATTATGAACATCACATATTATGAACATCACATATGAAATCACATATTACGAACACTAGTTGCAAGTACCCGGCTTTGCCCGGGTTTAAAATAAGGTTTTCTGTTTACCTTCTGTTTTCTCCCTACCCCCTCTCTCCCTTCCTCTCTCTCTCCCTCCCTCCCTCCCCCCTCTCTCCCCCCTCTCTCTCCATTTCCCTCCCTCCCTTTCTCCCTCCCTCCCTCTCCCTCCCTCTCTCCCATCTCTCCCTCACTCCCCTCTCCCCCTCCCTCTCTCCCCCTTCCACCTTCCCTCTCTCTTCCTCCCTGCCCCCTCTCTCTCTCTTTATCTCTTCTTCCCTTTTCCCCCATCCTCTCTCAACCTCTCTCCTTCCAACCCTCTCTCTCCCTCCCTCCCCTCTCCCTCCCTCCCTACCCCATCTCTCCCTCCCTACACCCTCTCTCCCTCCCCTTCCTTTCTCTTTCCCTTCTCCCTCCCTTCTCCCTCTCTCCCTCCCCTCCTCATCTCTCTCTCCCTCCCTCTCCCCACTCCCCCCTCATTCTCTCCTCTGTCTATCCCCACTCCCTCCCCTCTCTCCCCCTCCTCCCCCTCCTCGCCCCCTCCCTTCCTCTCTCTCCCCCGCCCCTCTCTCTTTATCTCCCCCTCCCTCCCTCCCCCCTCTCTCTCTTTGTATATATATATATATATATATATATATATATATATACCTATAAGAGGCATTTGCTGTCTGTCTGTCTGTCTGTCTGTTCCCTTATAACTCAAGATCCAGATAACCAAATAATGTGAAATTTGTTACACATACACATAATTACATGGGGAAGGTTATAGGACAGGTTTCGTTTCATCTCGATGGGTAGTTTAATTGTAATTATTTTATTTTATTTTAGTATTTTACTATATTAAAGTAATCTCGACGGCGCCATAAATAAAATTCCTCTGTGACGTCATTTCCCGATTCGAATAGAACTTGCGCGCTGGTGCTGTATTGTGCCTTTGTGATGCAAAAAATTGCTGTTGTTTTTTCATGCTCCCTGATTTGTACCAGTTTGAGGAAGATAAAGGAATGAAGAAGGATTTTAGAAGAAGTGTGAAGCCATAATAATAAGTATATATATATATATATATATAGAGAGAGAGAGAGAGAGAGAGAAAGATAAAGAGAGAGAGGGAGAGGGAGGGAGAGAGAGATAGAGAGAGAGAGAGAGAGAGGGGGCAGGAGGAGAGAGAGAGAGAGAGGAAAGGAGGGTAGGAGGGAGGGAAGGAGGGGGAGAGAGGAGGGAGGGGGATGGACAGGGGGAGAAAAGGAGGGGGAGAGAGGGAGATGGGGGAGAGGGATATGGGAGGGAGTAGGGGGAGATGGAGAGAGAAAGGAAGGGGAGGGAGAGAGGGGGTAGGGGAGGGAGAGAGAGGGGGAGGGAGGGAGAGAGAGAGGCTGGGAGAGAGGGAGGGAGAGAGATAAAGAGTGAGGGGGGCAGGGAGGGAGAGAGAGGGAATGAGGGAGGGAGGAAGGGGGAGAGAGGGGGAGGGAGAGAGAGGTGGAAAGGGGAGGGAGGGAGAAAGGAGGGAGAGAGGGGTTAGGGAGGGAGAGAGGGGAGGGAAAGAGAGAGGGAGAGGGGAGAGAGGGAGATGGGAGAGAGGGAGGGAGAGGGAGGGAGGGAAAGGGAGAGAGAGAGGAAGGGAGAGAGGGGGTAGGGAGAAAACAGAAGGTAAACAGAAAACCTTATTTTAAACCCGGGCAAAGCCGGGTACTTGCAACTAGTATATATATATATATACTTATTATTAAGGCTTCACTATTCTTCTAAAATCCTTCTTCATTCCTTTACCTTCCTCAAACTGTACAAATCAGGGAGCATGAAAAAACAACAACAATTCTTTGCAGCACAAAGGCACCATACAGCACCAGCGCGCAAGTTCTATTCAGGAAATGACGTCACAGAGGAATTTTATTTATGGCGCCGTCGAGAATACTTTAATATAGTAAAATACTAAAATAAAAATAATTAATTACAATTAAGCTACCCATCGAGATGAAACGAAACCTGTCCTATAACCTTCCCCATGTAATTATGTGTATGTGTAACAAATTTCACGTTATTTGATTGTCTGGATCTTGAGTTATAAGGGAACAGACAGACAGACAGACAGCAAATGCCTCTTATAAGTATAGAGATCACATATTATGAGCATCCCATATTACGAACATCGCATATTATAAACATCACATATTATGAACATCTCATATTACGAACATCGCATATTATGACCATCACATATTATGACCATCACATATTATGAACATCACATATTATGAACATCCCATTTTACGGACATCGCATATTATGAGCATCGCATAAAAGGAACATCACACATGAAATCACATTTTATGAACATCACATATTATGAGCATCACATAGGCCTATACAATGAGCACATAACTACAAAAAGAAATAAATTATGAAAATGACAGAATACAACTTTTAACTGTACAGTTTTTAAGTTTATTGAGATGTCGGTATTCTATTAACCTCGCACGCACGACTCAGAAGTGTCAGAAACATGGGCCTTAATAAGAATAGGAAATCTTTGAGTATCCAATGTATTTTGTGCAGCACTTGGTAAATACAAGTTATATGGAACACTTTGTTGATTACTATTACAAGTTATATGGGATACTTTGTTGATTACTATTACAGGTTATATTAAAAAAACATTTTGTTGATTACTATTACAGGTTATGCCTCTTTTGAACGACTGCTGCGACTTTCTAGCTGGAGAGCTGTCCGTTGGGAACTGTATTTCCATTGTGAAGTTCGCTAGTCACTTCTATCACTGCGACTTTTTAAGAAAGTTAGGAACTCAATTTTTATTGGACAACTTCACTTCCGTGTTCCAGGTTTGATATAACTTCACTTCCGTGTTCCAGGTTTGATATAACTTACCGACACTTGTGGATCAATGTGTGATGTTACTCCTGTAAATTCTAGAGTTGGAATTCCGGTTTGTGTCCCTTAGTTCAAACTCCAATCACACTAGTTACCTGTCGACTACGGGAGTTCAAGCTCCAACCCCACTAGTTACCTGTCGACTACGGGAGTTCAAGCTCCAACCACACTAGTTACCTGTCGACTACGGGAGTTCAAGCTCCAACCACACTAGTTACCTGTCCACTGCGATGGGGAGACAACCTGAACACCTTCAGGGGCCTTATTGTCAGGGACCTTGGCGCGTTCCATGATCTACTTTAAAATGACAGGCTGGTTGCTGATGGGCCCTAGATTGCCATTGATTGTCAATGTCTGCCAGTGATCGAATTCTTTCTGGTGTATGCCTTGGTTAAAGCCTGAACTATTATAAGGATGTAGAAAAGGGCGCTACAAAAACTCTTCCAACGGTGGTTACTGGATCTCCATTTGATCCAAGATTAAATCTCACCCATGTAGCCGCCAGGGATAGGCAACCCCTACAATCAATTTTTAGGAGCCCCCAACCTTAAGGAAAGGGGGGGGGGTGTGTCTGTGCATTTCTTTTTATTTGTCGGTGAAGCCGGGGGGGGGGGGTAATTTCTGGCTGTGACCCAATGAAGTAAGTAAAATTTAGATTTGAATTATATTATCTATGAAACATAAATGCAGTTGATATACATTTAATTAGAATGTTATTATCTTTGAAGTATGAATGCAGTTGATATTAATTTAGTTTAGAATGTATTACCTTTAAAGTTGTGATGCTCGCTTTTAAGTAAGATTTTGTTATTTGTGAACTAATGATTACTTTTGTCTCCTTTTTAGACCAGTCCTGAATTTGAGAAGTTGACCTGTAGAGAACTGTGTTTCATCCTAAGCGCTGACCAGCTGAATGCCAGACAAGAAGAACTGGTTTTAGATGCAATCATCAGATGGGTCGTTGCCGATGTAGTGGACAGAGAGAGTGAGAGTTCAATTACTTGATGAAGTTTAGTTGTTAGTTAGACAGAGAGAGAGTGAGAGTTCAATTACTTGATGAAGTTTAGTTGTTAGTTAGACAGAGAGAGTGAGAGTTCAATTACTTGATGAAGTTTAGTTGTTAGTTAGACAGAGAGAGTGAGAGTTCAATTACTTGATGAAGTTCAGTTGTTAGTTAGACAGAGAGAGAAAGACAGAGATTGAGTTAAAATCATGTTGTGAAGTTTAGGTTTAGTTCTTTGCTAGACATAGAGTTTGAAAGTTTCAATGCTTAATAAGGTTTATTTCTTAGACAGAGTGTGTGTGTGTGTGAGAGAGAGAGAGAGAGAGAGGACGCCATTAATAATATTGAAGGGATATTAAAGCAATACAAGACGATTACTGTGTATTAGTTTGTATTACTTTGAGCTATACATTATCAAAACTAATGAATTCATAAAAATACAATAATCAACAAAACAGAATGTGTAGGCAATAGACTGACACTGTTCAATGTACGATTAACCAAGTTTTCTTCCATTTCTGTTAAGAATGTTTGTCAATTGATATTTTTGTCCTTTATATTATACGTATTCCATTTCACCAGAGTATATTCCAGAACTGGTATCGTGTGCCAGGGTTGGTCTAATGATGCCAGACAATATGGGAGAATTTGTCGATTCTTGGTTACTGTCCAGGGACCTCACCTCTGATTTGAACAAAGTAACTCTTCAGGTAGTCCAGTTTGTACTAAATCGTATAACAAACAATAATAACATAGATTGCAAAAAAAAAAAAAAAATAAAAACAAAATAAAAATTACATTATAAAAAATATTTTATAAAAAAACAACATTTTTCTTGCGTACTAAAAAGCAGAAAATCATTTCTGAATAAATTGGTAACATGGAAATAGTAATAGACTTTATAAGAGCTTCTGATTTTTATAAAAACGAAAAACGTTGGGCGCATGAATTTTATATTATGTGAATGTTTGTATTACAGTATTAGAATCATCAAATGTTAACAATTAAATCCCAAAAGAACTATTACAGAAGGTTTTCGAAATATCACGATATTGCAGATCATTTATTTATTACAAATTCGATAACAAAATGCATATGAGTCTGTAAAATTAATTCTAGTGTTGTATAACCTAAACCCATGATATAGAATGTAATACTTGTAAAGTCAATTGAATCAATATATTAATATAGTGAAATTATTTTAAACAGGTTTTCATTTATATAAATTAGAGTATGTTATAAAGGTCTGGATGTTTGTGTTCATGCGCCCAACGTTTTTCGTTTTTATAAAATCAGAAGCTCTTATAAAGTCGATTACTATTACCATGTTACCAATTTATTCAGAAATTATTGTCTGCTTTTTAGTACGCAAGAAAAACGTTGTTTTTTATAAAATATTTTTTATAATGTAATTTTTATTTTCTACTTTTTAGTTAAAATACATTTTTTTGTCAATTAAAACGAAGAGTTGAAAAATGTTGGTGTAAGACAGACCCGATTAAACTATATCTAGTTCTGCTCAAACATATCGGAGAGCTCTGACGTCACACGTGTTCAGGCGCAGTAGAGAATTCTTTCTTCTCTACTTCAGCCACAATAATTTTTTTTTTGAAAAATACTTAAGAAACTCATCAAATCATAATGAAATAGTTAGAATGTTGCATTGTCATCGGGTTCTGAGCTATATTGAAAGTATCAGAGCTATAGTTTTTCGGAAAGTGGTCTAAAATTGGTGCCAAATTCCGTTACTGTGTACTATATTTAGCATCAGTAATTCCCTTGATTTAGACATGGCTGTGACATATTCGCCATACATATTTAATTTTATTTATTAAGAAACTCATCAAATCATAATGAATTAGTAAGAATATTACATTGTCATCGGGTTCTGAGTTTTATTGAAAGTATCAGAGCTATAGCTTATCGGAAAGTGGTATACGAATGGATTGCAAAATTCCGCGGAAAAACGAACAATCAATCAAACAGACAAGAAGTGACGTTAAGAAAAACGTTGTAAAATAAACACTACGCATGACAGTTAACTTATTAATTGATACATTGTCATACAAATTGGGGTCTTTTTAATATGTTTGGACGCTGGCCACCTTCCCCGGTGGACATCCTAGTATATGGGCCGCCATGCTTACCAACAATTAGTTAGTAATATTGAAGAATTTTATTTGGTCTCGGGCTCCCATAATGCAATTTTAACGGCTCTGCTCTACAAATAGCAGTACATTTATTATACTAGAAGAGCTGGTCTCTGTAACAAATATCAGTACATTTATTACACTAGCAGGCTGGTCTCTGCTACAAATAGCAGAACATTTATTATACTAGAAGAGCTGGTCTCTGCTACAAGTAGCAGTACATTTATTATACTAGCAGAGCGGGTTTCTGTTACAAGTATCAGTACATTTACTTTACTAGAAAAGCAGGTCATTTTAAATGGTCAAATCAATTAGCTATATCATGTTAACTGCTGTGTATACTGAAAGTATTGTTAAAGTTGTATTGTTTGTCCAGGTCATGGGATCTGTACTTCAACTACAGAAACAGCAGATGGCGGAAGTGGACAGCGCCATGTTCTCACCAAGGCTGCCACGTGACATCATGTTTGTGATTGGTGGATCCAATTTTGGATTTCCCTTGAATCTAGTGGAGGCTTTCGATTGTCGAACTTGGCTTTGGTCCATAATATGTCCTTATGACTTTGGTAAGTACTATGTCATATGCAATGTGTTTGTGTGACTTTGGTTAGTACTACAACGTCATGCAATGTGTTTGTATGACTTTGGTTAGTACTACGTCATACATTGTGTTTGTAAGATCATTTCGCTAACTTGTTCTTATAACATTCACTAGACTAATTCCCCATGGGATTGATATCAGTTATCAACCTGATAATGACCAACATTTGACCTAGAAAAAAGACTACTGAAAGAAAACCAGAGAACTAGATCCTCAAATTGAATGCTTGATTAAAATATTTACCAGGATAGTTAAATTTTTTTTTTTTTCAGCTGTTTGAAGTAAAACGCTCTCAATTATGTCTGTTGAAATAAAAATCAGCACCGATTAATAAAATTATCTATATCTATAGAGGGGGAGGGGAGGAATAATCGATAAAATATTCGATCTCATGACACTGACATCAAAAGATTCAGTTAGATTCCACACACACACACCTTACAACAAGACAAACCAAGTCTTTAGTGCAAACTTCTAAGCAAAATATCATTTTGTCTGTTAGCTTTGTTAATGTACTGTTAGCTGGTTGTTAGCTTTGTTTATGTACTGTTAGCTGGTTGTCAGCTTTGTTAATGTACTGTTAGCTGGTTATTAGCTTTGTTTATGTACTGTTAGCTGGTTGTTAGCTTTGTTTATGTACTGTTAGCTGGTTGTCAGCTTTGTTAATGTACTGTTAGCTGGTTATTAGCTTTGTTTATGTACTGTTAGCTGGTTGTTAGCTTTGTTTATGTACTGTTAGCTAGTTATTAGCTTTGTTTATGTACTGTTAGCTGGTTGTTTGCTTTGTTTATGTACTGTTAGCTGGTTGTCAGCTTTGTTTATGTACTGTTAGCTGATTCTCTTTTTTTTCATTGCTACGTGGAATCTAGTAATAAAAAAATCTCATCATTGCTTGATAACAAATAAACAAATGAAATACACAAGTGAGAATACAATGTAATTCAAGTGGAAGTCTGTAATTTAAATTATTGTTTATCTTGAATTAACTCTTGGAAAAATGTAAAAAGAGAATTATCAAATGCAAAAAGTTTGTGTTTAATCCTACAAGATTCGTAAATAGGGTTAGAGATTAGTGAATGTTTTAAGTTTCGCCAAATCTCCAATTATGGGAAACACTAGCAAGTGATTAAATTATCACATATTAGAGAGGAAGTAAGACATATTAGAGGGAAAGTAAGACATGATAGAGGGGAAGTAAGACATATTAGAGGGGAAGTAAGACATATTAGAGAGGACGTAAGACATATTAGAGGGGAAGTAAGACATATTAGAGGGGAAGTAAGACATAATAGAGGGGAAGTAAGACATATTAGAGGGAAGGTAAGACATATTAGAGAGGAAGTAAGGCATATTAGAGGGGAAATAAGACATATTAGAGGGGAAGTAAGACATATTAGAGGGGAAATAAGACATATTAGAGGGGAAGTAAGACATATTAGAGGGAAGACATATTACAGGGAAGTAAGACATATTAGAGGGCAAGTAAGACATATTAGAGGGGAAGTAAGACATATTAGAGGGGAAGTAAGATAATAGAGGGGAAGTAAGACATATTAGAGGGGAAGTAAGACATATTAGAGGGAAAGTAAGACATATTAGAGGGGAAGTATGACATATTAGAGGGGAAGTAAGAAATATTAGAGGGGAAGTAAGACATATTAGAGGGGAAGTATGACATAGTAGAGGGAAGGAAGACATATTAGAGAGGAAGTAAGACAAAGTAGATAGGAAGTAAGACATGAGATGGGAGGAACAATTTTAAAGGAAGAGTAACACATATAAGAGAAGGAGTAACTAATATTAAAGGATCAGTGATAAATGTCAGAGAAAGTAAGCAAATCTGAGGGAAAGTAACACATTCAATTGGAGGAGACAATATAACAGGGGAAGTAATACATACACATATTTAGGTTTAGATAGAGAATAATGCTGACATCCTGTCAATAATGTTCCTTTCACTCAATGGTCGATTTCACTGCTCACTCGTCACGCCTCTTGTTTCACCCCCCCCCCACTCCCAGCCCCTAGATCCTACCATGGCATGGTGGCACTGGACAATGAGATCTACATTGTTGGTGGGTTCAGCGGACAGGTGTACCTCAGTAGTTGTTGTAAGCTGCGGCCAGACTCACTCACCTGGGAGGACGTGACCCCAATGAACACCAAGAGGTGCGTTGTTTCATTTGTTTCCGTTATATTCATATCAAAGTAATTTGATTAATATTGGACTTGCCTATGAGTCACATTGCTCCCCCCCCCCCCCCAAATGACAATAAGCATGTGGGCACCAACTCTTCTTTTTATTGGTTTCCACAATAAAATAATAGCACCATGGTGTGGGTCCATGTTGTTTGATGGCACCTAACAATAGCATCATGGAGTGGGTTCTTGTTGTTTGATGGCACCTAATAATAGCATCATGTAGTGGGTCCATGTTGTTTGATGGCACCTAATAATAGCATCATGTAGTGGGTCCATGTTGTTTGCTGGCACCTAAAAATAGCATCATGGAGTGGGTCCATGTTGTTTGATGGCACCTAATAATAGCAACATGGTCCTCGTTGTTTGATGGCACCTAAAAATAGCATCATGGTGTGGGTTCATGTTGTTTGATGGCACCTAATAATAGCATCATGGAGTGCGTTCATGTTGTTTGATGGCACCTAATAATAGCATCAAGGAGTGGGTTCTTGTTGTTTGACGGCACCTAATAATAGCATCATGTAGTGGTTCCATGTTGTTTGATGGCACCTAATAATAGCATCATAGAGTGGGTCCATGTTGTTTGATGGCACCTAATAATAGCATCATGTAGTGGGTCCATGTTGTTTGATGGTACCTAACAATAGCATCATGTAGTGGGTCCATGTTGTTTGATGGCACCTAATAAGTAGCATCATGAAGTAGGTCCATGTTGTTTGATGGCACCTAATGACAGCACCATGGTGTGGGTCCATGTTGTTTGATGGCACCTAATAATAGCATCATGGAGTGCGTTCATGTTGTTTGATGGCACCTAATAATAGCACCATGGTGTGGGTCCATGTTGTTTGATGGCACCTAATAATAGCATCATGGAGTGCGTTCATGATGTTTGATGACACCTAATAATAGCACCATGGTGTGGGTCCATGTTGTTTGATGGCACCTAATAATAGCATCATGGAGCGGGTCCATGTTGTTTGATACACACCTAATAGTAGCATCATGAAGTGGGTTCATGTTGTTTGATGGCACCTAATAATAGCACCATGGTGTATGGTCCATGTTGTTTGATGGCATCTAATAATAGCATCATGGAGTGCGTTCGCGTTGTTTGATGGCACCTAATAATAGCACCATGGTGTGGGTCCATGTTGACTTGATGGCACCTAATAATAGCATCATGGAGTGCGTTCATGTTGTTTGATGGCACTAATAATAGCATCATGGTGTGGGTCCATGTTGTTTGATGGCACCTAATAATAGCATCATGGAATTAGGTCCATGTTGTTTGATGCTTTCCTAATAATAGCATCATGGTCCATGTTGTTTGATGGCACCTAATAATAGCATCATGGTGTGGGTCCATGTTGTTTGCTGGCACCTAGTAATAGCATCATGGAGTGGGTCCATGTTGTTTGATGGCACCTAATAATAGCATCATATAGTGGATCCATGTTGTTTGATGGTACCTAATAATAGCATCATGGAGTGGGTTCTTGTTGTTGATTGGATGGCACCTAATAATAGCATCATGTAGTGGGTCCATGTTGTTTGATGCCACCTAATAATAGCATCACTTGAAGTGGGTCCATGTTGTTTGATGGCACCTAATAATAGCATCATGGAGTGGGTCTATGTTGTTTGATGGCACCTAATAATAGCATCATGGTATGGTTCCATGTTGTTTGATGGCAACATTAATAATACACCATGGAGGTGGAACCATGTTGTTTGATGGCACCTAATAATAATCAAATGTATCGATGGCAATCCATGTTGTTTGATGGCACCTAATAATAGCACCATAGTGTGGGTCCATGTTGTTTGATTGCACCTAATAATAGCATCATGGGAGTGCGTTCATGTTGTTTGATGGCACCTAATAATAGCATCAAGGAGTGGGTTCTTGTTGTTTGACGGCACCTAATAATAGCATCATGTAGTGGTTCCATGTTGTTTGATGGCACCTAATAATAGCATCATAGAGTGGGTCCATGTTGTTTGATGGCACCTAATAATAGCATCATGGAGTGGGTCCATGTTGTTTGATGGCACCTAATAATAGCATCATGGAGTGGGTCCATGTTGTTTGATGGCACCTAATAATAGCATCATGGTCCATGTTGTTTGATGGCACCTAATAATAGCATCATGGTGTGGGTCCATGTTGTTTGATGGCACCTAATAATAGCATCATATAGTGGGTCCATGTTGTTTGATGGTACCTAATAATAGCATCATGGAGTGGGTTCTTGTTGTTTGATGGCACCTAATAATAGCATCATGTAGTGGGTCCATGTTGTTTGATTGCACCTAATAATAGCATAATGTAGTGGGTCCATGTTGATTGATGGCACCTAATAATAGCATCAAGGAGTGGGTTCTTGTTGTTTGACGGCACCTAATAATAGCATCATGGAGTGCGTTTATGTTGTTTGATGGCACCTAATAATAGCATCATGGAGTGCGTTCATGTTGTTTGATGGCACCTAATAATAGCATCAAGGAGTGGGTTCTTGTTGTTTGACGGCACCTAATAATAGCATCATGTAGTGGTTCCATGTTGTTTGATGGCACCTAATAATAGCATCATAGAGTGGGTCCATGTTGTTTGATGGCACCTAATAATAGCATCATGTAGTGGGTCCATGTTGTTTGATGGCACCTAATAATAGCATCATGTAGTGGGTCCATGTTGTTTGATGGCACCTAATAGTAGCATCATGAAGTGGGTCCATGTTGTTTGATGGCACCTAATAATAGCACCATGGTGTGGGTCCATGTTGTTTGATGGCACCTAATAATAGCATCATGGAGTGCGTTCATGTTGTTTGATGGCACCTAATAATAGCACCATGGTGTGGGTCCATGTTGTTTGATGGCACCTAATAATAGCATCATGGAGTGCGTTCATGATGTTTGATGGCACCTAATAATAGCACCATGGTGTGGGTCCATGTTGTTTGATGGCACCTAATAATAGCATCATGGAGCGGGTCCATGTTGTTTGATGGCACCTAATAGTAGCATCATGAAGTGGGTTCATGTTGTTTGATGGCACCTAATAATAGCACCATGGTGTGGGTCCATGTTGTTTGATGGCATCTAATAATAGCATCATGGAGTGCGTTCATGTTGTTTGATGGCACCTAATAATAGCACCATGGTGTGGGTCCATGTTGTTTGATGGCACCTAATAATAGCATCATGGAGTGCGTTCATGTTGTTTGATGGCACTAATAATAGCATCATGGTGTGGGTCCATGTTGTTTGATGGCACCTAATAATAGCATCATGGAGTGGGTCCATGTTGTTTGATGGCACCTAATAATAGCATCATGGTCCATGTTGTTTGATGGCACCTAATAATAGCATCATGGTTGGGTCCATGTTGTTTGCTGGCACCTAGTAATAGCATCATGGAGTGGGTCCATGTTGTTTGATGGCACCTAATAATAGCATCATATAGTGGGTCCATGTTGTTTGATGGTACCTAATAATAGCATCATGGAGTGGGTTCTTGTTGTTGGATGGCACCTAATAATAGCATCATGTAGTGGGTCCATGTTGTTTGATGGCACCTAATAATAGCATCATAGAGTGGGTCCATGTTGTTTGATGGCACCTAATAATAGCATCATGGAGTGGGTCTATGTTGTTTGATGGCACCTAATAATAGCATCATGGTATGGTTCCATGTTGTTTGATGGCACCTAATAATAGCACCATGGAGTGGAACCATGTTGTTTGATGGCACCTAATAATAGCATCATGAAGTGGGTCCATGTTGTTTGATGGCACCTAATAATAGCACCATAGTGTGGGTCCATGTTGTTTGATTGCACCTAATAATAGCATCATGGAGTGCGTTCATGTTGTTTGATGGCACCTAATAATAGCATCAAGGAGTGGGTTCTTGTTGTTTGACGGCACCTAATAATAGCATCATGTAGTGGTTCCATGTTGTTTGATGGCACCTAATAATAGCATCATAGAGTGGGTCCATGTTGTTTGATGGCACCTAATAATAGCATCATGGAGTGCGTTCATGTTGTTTGATGGCACCTAATAATAGCACCATGGTGTGGGTCCATGTTGTTTGATGGCACCTAATAATAGCATCATGGAGTGCGTTCATGTTGTTTGATGGCACTAATAATAGCATCATGGTGTGGGTCCATGTTGTTTGATGGCACCTAATAATAGCATCATGGAGTGGGTCCATGTTGTTTGATGGCACCTAATAATAGCATCATGGTCCATGTTGTTTGATGGCACCTAATAATAGCATCATGGTGTGGGTCCATGTTGTTTGCTGGCACCTAGTAATAGCATCATGGAGTGGGTCCATGTTGTTTGATGGCACCTAATAATAGCATCATATAGTGGGTCCATGTTGTTTGATGGTACCTAATAATAGCATCATGGAGTGGGTTCTTGTTGTTGGATGGCACCTAATAATAGCATCATGTAGTGGGTCCATGTTGTTTGATGGCACCTAATAATAGCATCATAGAGTGGGTCCATGTTGTTTGATGGCACCTAATAATAGCATCATGGAGTGGGTCTATGTTGTTTGATGGCACCTAATAATAGCATCATGGTATGGTTCCATGTTGTTTGATGGCACCTAATAATAGCACCATGGAGTGGAACCATGTTGTTTGATGGCACCTAATAATAGCATCATGCAGTGGGTCCATGTTGTTTGATGGCACCTAATAATAGCACCATAGTGTGGGTCCATGTTGTTTGATTGCACCTAATAATAGCATCATGGAGTGCGTTCATGTTGTTTGATGGCACCTAATAATAGCATCAAGGAGTGGGTTCTTGTTGTTCGACGGCACCTAATAATAGCATCATGTAGTGGTTCCATGTTGTTTGATGGCACCTAATAATAGCATCATAGAGTGGGTCCATGTTGTTTGATGGCACCTAATAATAGCATCATGGAGTGGGTCCATGTTGTTTGATGGCACCTTATAATAGCATCATGGAGTGGGTCCATGTTGTTTGATGGCACCTAATAATAGCATCATGGTCCATGTTGTTTGATGGCACCTAATAATAGCATCATGGTGTGGGTCCATGTTGTTTGATGGCACCTAATAATAGCATCATATAGTGGGTCCATGTTGTTTGATGGTACCTAATAATAGCATCATGGAGTGGGTTCTTGTTGTTTGATGGCACCTAATAATAGCATCATGTAGTGGGTCCATGTTGTTTGATTGCACCTAATAATAGCATAATGTAGTGGGTCCATGTTGATTGATGGCACCTAATAATAGCATCAAGGAGTGGGTTCTTGTTGTTTGACGGCACCTAATAATAGCATCATGGAGTGCGTTTATGTTGTTTGATGGCACCTAATAATAGCATCATGGAGTGCGTTCATGTTGTTTGATGGCACCTAATAATAGCATCAAGGAGTGGGTTCTTGTTGTTTGACGGCACCTAATAATAGCATCATGTAGTGGTTCCATGTTGTTTGATGGCACCTAATAATAGCATCATGGAGTGGGTCCATGTTGTTTGATGGCACCTAATAATAGCATCATGTAGTGGGTCCATGTTGTTTGATGGCACCTAATAATAGCATCATGTAGTGGGTCCATGTTGTTTGATGGCACCTAATAGTAGCATCATGAAGTGGGTCCATGTTGTTTGATGCCACCTAATAATAGCACCATGGTGTGGGTCCATGTTGTTTGATGGCACCTAATAATAGCATCATGGAGTGCGTTCATGTTGTTTGATGGCACCTAATAATAGCACCATGGTGTGGGTCCATGTTGTTTGATGGCACCTAATAATAGCATCATGGAGTGCGTTCATGATGTTTGATGGCACCTAATAATAGCACCATGGTGTGGGTCCATGTTGTTTGATGGCACCTAATAATAGCATCATGGAGCGGGTCCATGTTGTTTGATGGCACCTAATAGTAGCATCATGAAGTGGGTTCATGTTGTTTGATGGCACCTAATAATAGCACCATGGTGTGGGTCCATGTTGTTTGATGGCATCTAATAATAGCATCATGGAGTGCGTTCATGTTGTTTGATGGCACCTAATAATAGCACCATGGTGTGGGTCCATGTTGTTTGATGGCACCTAATAATAGCATCATGGAGTGCGTTCATGTTGTTTGATGGCACTAATAATAGCATCATGGTGTGGGTCCATGTTGTTTGATGGCACCTAATAATAGCATCATGGAGTGGGTCCATGTTGTTTGATGGCACCTAATAATAGCATCATGGTCCATGTTGTTTGATGGCACCTAATAATAGCATCATGGTTGGGTCCATGTTGTTTGCTGGCACCTAGTAATAGCATCATGGAGTGGGTCCATGTTGTTTGATGGCAACTAATAATAGCATCATATAGTGGGTCCATGTTGTTTGATGGTACCTAATATTAGCATCATGGAGTGGGTTCTTGTTGTTGGATGGCACCTAATAATAGCATCATGTAGTGGGTCCATGTTGTTTGATGGCACCTAATAATAGCATCATAGAGTGGGTCCATGTTGTTTGATGGCACCTAATAATAGCATCATGGAGTGGGTCTATGTTGTTTGATGGCACCTAATAATAGCATCATGGTATGGTTCCATGTTGTTTGATGGCACCTAATAATAGCACCATGGAGTGGAACCATGTTGTTTGATGGCACCTAATAATAGCATCATGAAGTGGGTCCATGTTGTTTGATGGCACCTAATAATAGCACCATAGTGTGGGTCCATGTTGTTTGATTGCACCTAATAATAGCATCATGGAGTGCGTTCATGTTGTTTGATGGCACCTAATAATAGCATCAAGGAGTGGGTTCTTGTTGTTTGACGGCACCTAATAATAGCATCATGTAGTGGTTCCATGTTGTTTGATGGCACCTAATAATAGCATCATAGAGTGGGTCCATGTTGTTTGATGGCACCTAATAATAGCATCATGGAGTGGGTCCATGTTGTTTGATGGCACCTAATAATAGCATCATGGTATGGTTCCATGTTGTTTGATGGCACCTAATAATAGCACCATGGAGTGGGTCCATGTTGTTTGATGGCACCTAATAATAGCATCATGTAGTGGGTCCATGTTGTTTGATGGCACCTAATAATAGCATCATGTAGTGGGTCCATGTTGTTTGATGGCACCTAATAGTAGCATCATGAAGTGGGTCCATGTTGTTTGATGGCACCTAATAATAGCACCATGGTGTGGGTCCATGTTGTTTGATGGCACCTAATAATAGCATCATGGAGTGCGTTCATGTTGTTTGATGGCACCTAATAATAGCATCATGGTGTGGGTCCATGTTGTTTGTTGGCACCTAATAATAGCATCATGGTCCATGTTGTTTGATGGCACCTAATAATAGCATCATGGTGTGGGTCCATGTTGTTTGCTGGCACCTAGTAATAGCATCATGGAGTGGGTCCATGTTGTTTGATGGCACCTAATAATAGCATCATATAGTGGGTCCATGTTGTTTGATGGTACCTAATAATAGCATCATGGAGTGGGTTCTTGTTGTTTGACGGCACCTAATAATAGCATCATGTAGTGGGTCCATGTTGTTTGATTGCACCTAATAATAGCATCATGTAGTGGGTCCATGTTGTTTGATGGCACCTAATAATAGCATCATGTAGTGGGTCCATGTTGTTTGATGGCATCTAATAATAGCATCATGGAGTGCGTTCATGTTGTTTGATGGCACCTAATAATAGCACCATGGTGTGGGTCCATGTTGTTTGATGGCACCTAATAATAGCATCATGGAGTGCGTTCATGTTGTTTGATGGCACTAATAATAGCATCATGGTGTGGGTCCATGTTGTTTGATGGCACCTAATAATAGCATCATGGTGTGGGTCCATGTTGTTTGATGGCACCTAATAATAGCATCATGGTCCATGTTGTTTGATGGCACCTAATAATAGCATCATGGTTGGGTCCATGTTGTTTGCTGGCACCTAGTAATAGCATCATGGAGTGGGTCCATGTTGTTTGATGGCACCTAATAATAGCATCATATAGTGGGTCCATGTTGTTTGATGGTACCTAATAATAGCATCATGGAGTGGGTTCTTGTTGTTGGATGGCACCTAATAATAGCATCATGTAGTGGGTCCATGTTGTTTGATGGCACCTAATAATAGCATCATAGAGTGGGTCCATGTTGTTTGATGGCACCTAATAATAGCATCATGGAGTGGGTCTATGTTGTTTGATGGCACCTAATAATAGCATCATGGTATGGTTCCATGTTGTTTGATGGCACCTAATAATAGCACCATGGAGTGGAACCATGTTGTTTGATGGCACCTAATAATAGCATCATGAAGTGGGTCCATGTTGTTTGATGGCACCTAATAATAGCACCATAGTGTGGGTCCATGTTGTTTGATTGCACCTAATAATAGCATCATGGAGTGCGTTCATGTTGTTTGATGGCACCTAATAATAGCATCAAGGAGTGGGTTCTTGTTGTTTGACGGCACCTAATAATAGCATCATGTAGTGGTTCCATGTTGTTTGATGGCACCTAATAATAGCATCATAGAGTGGGTCCATGTTGTTTGATGGCACCTAATAATAGCATCATGGAGTGCGTTCATGTTGTTTGATGGCACCTAATAATAGCACCATGGTGTGGGTCCATGTTGTTTGATGGCACTCAATAATAGCATCATGGAGTGCGTTCATGTTGTTTGATGGCACTAATAATAGCATCATGGTGTGGGTCCATGTTGTTTGATGGCACCTAATAATAGCATCATGGAGTGGGTCCATGTTGTTTGATGGCACCTAATAATAGCATCATGGTCCATGTTGTTTGATGGCACCTAATAATAGCATCATGGTGTGGGTCCATGTTGTTTGCTGGCACCTAGTAATAGCATCATGGAGTGGGTCCATGTTGTTTGATGGCACCTAATAATAGCATCATATAGTGGGTCCATGTTGTTTGATGGTACCTAATAATAGCATCATGGAGTGGGTTCTTGTTGTTGGATGGCACCTAATAATAGCATCATGTAGTGGGTCCATGTTGTTTGATGGCACCTAATAATAGCATCATAGAGTGGGTCCATGTTGTTTGATGGCACCTAATAATAGCATCATGGAGTGGGTCTATGTTGTTTGATGGCACCTAATAATAGCATCATGGTATGGTTCCATGTTGTTTGATGGCACCTAATAATAGCACCATGGAGTGGAACCATGTTGTTTGATGGCACCTAATAATAGCATCATGCAGTGGGTCCATGTTGTTTGATGGCACCTAATAATAGCACCATAGTGTGGGTCCATGTTGTTTGATTGCACCTAATAATAGCATCATGGAGTGCGTTCATGTTGTTTGATGGCACCTAATAATAGCATCAAGGAGTGGGTTCTTGTTGTTCGACGGCACCTAATAATAGCATCATGTAGTGGTTCCATGTTGTTTGATGGCACCTAATAATAGCATCATAGAGTGGGTCCATGTTGTTTGATGGCACCTAATAATAGCATCATGGAGTGGGTCCATGTTGTTTGATGGCACCTAATAATAGCATCATGGAGTGGGTCCATGTTGTTTGATGGCACCTAATAATAGCATCATGGTCCATGTTGTTTGATGGCACCTAATAATAGCATCATGGTGTGGGTCCATGTTGTTTGATGGCACCTAATAATAGCATCATATAGTGGGTCCATGTTGTTTGATGGTCTCTAATAATAGCATCATGGAGTGGGTTCTTGTTGTTTGATGGCACCTAATAATAGCATCATGTAGTGGGTCCATGTTGTTTGATTGCACCTAATAATAGCATAATGTAGTGGGTCCATGTTGATTGATGGCACCTAATAATAGCATCAAGGAGTGGGTTCTTGTTGTTTGACGGCACCTAATAATAGCATCATGGAGTGCGTTTATGTTGTTTGATGGCACCTAATAATAGCATCATGGAGTGCGTTCATGTTGTTTGATGGCACCTAATAATAGCATCAAGGAGTGGGTTCTTGTTGTTTGACGGCACCTAATAATAGCATCATGTAGTGGTTCCATGTTGTTTGATGGCACCTAATAATAGCATCATAGAGTGGGTCCATGTTGTTTGATGGCACCTAATAATAGCATCATGTAGTGGGTCCATGTTGTTTGATGGCACCTAATAATAGCATCATGTAGTGGGTCCATGTTGTTTGATGGCACCTAATAGTAGCATCATGAAGTGGGTCCATGTTGTTTGATGGCACCTAATAATAGCACCATGGTGTGGGTCCATGTTGTTTGATGGCACCTAATAATAGCATCATGGAGTGCGTTCATGTTGTTTGATGGCACCTAATAATAGCACCATGGTGTGGGTCCATGTTGTTTGATGGCACCTAATAATAGCATCATGGAGTGCGTTCATGATGTTTGATGGCACCTAATAATAGCACCATGGTGTGGGTCCATGTTGTTTGATGGCACCTAATAATAGCATCATGGAGCGGGTCCATGTTGTTTGATGGCACCTAATAGTAGCATCATGAAGTGGGTTCATGTTGTTTGATGGCACCTAATAATAGCACCATGGTGTGGGTCCATGTTGTTTGATGGCATCTAATAATAGCATCATGGAGTGCGTTCATGTTGTTTGATGGCACCTAATAATAGCACCATGGTGTGGGTCCATGTTGTTTGATGGCACCTAATAATAGCATCATGGAGTGCGTTCATGTTGTTTGATGGCACTAATAATAGCATCATGGTGTGGGTCCATGTTGTTTGATGGCACCTAATAATAGCATCATGGAGTGGGTCCATGTTGTTTGATGGCACCTAATAATAGCATCATGGTCCATGTTGTTTGATGGCACCTAATAATAGCATCATGGTTGGGTCCATGTTGTTTGCTGGCACCTAGTAATAGCATCATGGAGTGGGTCCATGTTGTTTGATGGCAACTAATAATAGCATCATATAGTGGGTCCATGTTATTTGATGGTACCTAATATTAGCATCATGGAGTGGGTTCTTGTTGTTGGATGGCACCTAATAATAGCATCATGTAGTGGGTCCATGTTGTTTGATGGCACCTAATAATAGCATCATAGAGTGGGTCCATGTTGTTTGATGGCACCTAATAATAGCATCATGGAGTGGGTCTATGTTGTTTGATGGCACCTAATAATAGCATCATGGTATGGTTCCATGTTGTTTGATGGCACCTAATAATAGCACCATGGAGTGGAACCATGTTGTTTGATGGCACCTAATAATAGCATCATGAAGTGGGTCCATGTTGTTTGATGGCACCTAATAATAGCACCATAGTGTGGGTCCATGTTGTTTGATTGCACCTAATAATAGCATCATGGAGTGCGTTCATGTTGTTTGATGGCACCTAATAATAGCATCAAGGAGTGGGTTCTTGTTGTTTGACGGCACCTAATAATAGCATCATGTAGTGGTTCCATGTTGTTTGATGGCACCTAATAATAGCATCATAGAGTGGGTCCATGTTGTTTGATGGCACCTAATAATAGCATCATGGAGTGGGTCCATGTTGTTTGATGGCACCTAATAATAGCATCATGGTATGGTTCCATGTTGTTTGATGGCACCTAATAATAGCACCATGGAGTGGGTCCATGTTGTTTGATGGCACCTAATAATAGCATCATGTAGTGGGTCCATGTTGTTTGATGGCACCTAATAATAGCATCATGGTGTGGGTCCATGTTGTTTGTTGGCACCTAATAATAGCATCATGGAGTGGGTCCATGTTGTTTGATGGCACCTAATAATAGCATCATGGTCCATGTTGTTTGATGGCACCTAATAATAGAATCATGGTGTGGGTCCATGTTGTTTGCTGGCACCTAGTAATAGCATCATGGAGTGGGTCCATGTTGTTTGATGGCACCTAATAATAGCATCATATAGTGGGTCCATGTTGTTTGATGGTACCTAATAATAGCATCATGGAGTGGGTTCTTGTTGTTTGACGGCACCTAATAATAGCATCATGTAGTGGGTCCATGTTGTTTGATTGCACCTAATAATAGCATCATGTAGTGGGTCCATGTTGTTTGATGGCACCTAATAATAGCATCATGAAGTGGGTCCATGTTGTTTGATGGCACCTAATAATAGCACCATGGTGTGGGTCCATGTTGTTTGATGGCACCTAATAATAGCATCATGGAGTGCGTTCATGTTGTTTTATGGCACCTAATAATAGCACCATGGTCCATGTTGTTTGATGGCATCTAATAATAGCATCATGGAGTGCGTTCATGTTGTTTGATGGCACCTAATAATAGCACCATGGTGTGGGTTCATGTTGTTTGATGGCACCTAATAATAGCATCATGTAGTGGGTCCATGTTGTTTGATGGCACCTAATAGTAGCATCATGAAGTGGGTCCATGTTGTTTGATGGCACCTAATAATAGCATCATGGAGTGCGTTCATGTTGTTTGATGGCACCTAATAATAGCACCATGGTGTGGGTCCATGTTGTTTGATGGCACCTAATAATAGCATCATGTAGTGGGTCCATGTTGTTTGATGGCACCTAATAGTAGCATCATGAAGTGGGTCCATGTTGTTTGATGGCACCTAATAATAGCATCATGGAGTGCGTTCATGTTGTTTGATGGCACCTAATAATAGCACCATGGTGTGGGTCCATGTTGTTTGATGGCACCTAATAATAGCATCATGTAGTGGGTCCATGTTGTTTGATGGCACCTAATAGTAGCATCATGAAGTGGGTCCATGTTGTTTGATGGCACCTAATAATAGCACCATGGTGTGGGTCCATGTTGTTTGATGGCACCTAATAATAGCATCATGGAGTGCGTTCATGTTGTTTGATGGCACCTAATAATAGCACCATGGTGTGGGTCCATGTTGTTTGATGGCACCTAATAATAGCATCATGGAGTGCGTTCATGTTGTTTTATGGCACCTAATAATAGCATCATGTAGTGGGTCCATGTTGTTTGATGGCACCTAATAATAGCATCATGGAGTGGGTCCATGTTGTTTGATGGCACCTAATAATAGCATCATGGTCCATGTTGTTTGATGGCACCTAATAATAGCATCATGGTGTGGGTCCATGTTGTTTGCTGGCACCTAGTAATAGCATCATGGAGTGGGTCCATGTTGTTTGATTGCACCTAATAATAGCATCAAGTAGTGGGTCCATGTTGTTCGATGGCACCTAATAATAGCATCAAGGAGTGGGTTCTTGTTGTTTGACGGCACCTAATAATAGCATCATGTGGTGGGTCCATGTTGTTTGATGGCACCTAATAATAGCATCATGTAGTGGGTCCATGTTGTTTGATGGCACCTAATAATAGCATCATGAAGTGGGTCCATGTTGTTTGATGGCACCTAATAATAGCACCATGGTGTGGGTCCATGTTGTTTGATGGCACCTAATAATAGCATCATGGAGTGCGTTCATGTTGTTTTATGGCACCTAATAATAGCACCATGGTCCATGTTGTTTGATGGCATCTAATAATAGCATCATGGAGTGCGTTCATGTTGTTTGATGGCACCTAATAATAGCACCATGGTGTGGGTCCATGTTGTTTGATGGCACCTAATAATAGCATCATGTAGTGGGTCCATGTTGTTTGATGGCACCTAATAGTAGCATCATGAAGTGGGTCCATGTTGTTTGATGGCACCTAATAATAGCATCATGGAGTGCGTTCATGTTGTTTGATGGCACCTAATAATAGCACCATGGTGTGGGTCCATGTTGTTTGATGGCACCTAATAATAGCATCATGTAGTGGGTCCATGTTGTTTGATGGCACCTAATAGTAGCATCATGAAGTGGGTCCATGTTGTTTGATGGCACCTAATAATAGCACCATGGTGTGGGTCCATGTTGTTTGATGGCACCTAATAATAGCATCATGTAGTGGGTCCATGTTGTTTGATGGCACCTAATAGTAGCATCATGAAGTGGGTCCATGTTGTTTGATGGCACCTAATAATAGCACCATGGTGTGGGTCCATGTTGTTTGATGGCACCTAATAATAGCATCATGGAGTGCGTTCATGATGTTTGATGGCACCTAATAATAGCACCATGGTGTGGGTCCATGTTGTTTGATGGCACCTAATAATAGCATCATGGAGCGGGTCCATGTTGTTTGATGGCACCTAATAGTAGCATCATGAAGTGGGTTCATGTTGTTTGATGGCACCTAATAATAGCACCATGGTGTGGGTCCATGTTGTTTGATGGCATCTAATAATAGCATCATGGAGTGCGTTCATGTTGTTTGATGGCACCTAATAATAGCACCATGGTGTGGGTCCATGTTGTTTGATGGCACCTAATAATAGCATCATGGAGTGCGTTCATGTTGTTTGATGGCACCTAATAATAGCATCATGGTGTGGGTCCATGTTGTTTGATGGCACCTAATAATAGCATCATGGAGTGGGTCCATGTTGTTTGATGGCACCTAATAATAGCATCATGGTCCATGTTGTTTGATGGCACCTAATAATAGCATCATGGTGTGGGTCCATGTTGTTTGCTGGCACCTAGTAATAGCATCATGGAGTGGGTCCATGTTGTTTGATGGCACCTAATAATAGCATCATATAGTGGGTCCATGCTGTTTGATGGTACCTAATAATAGCATCATGGAGTGGGTTCTTGTTGTTGGATGGCACCTAATAATAGCATCATGTAGTGGGTCCATGTTGTTTGATGGCACCTAATAATAGCATCATAGAGTGGGTCCATGTTGTTTGATGGCACCTAATAATAGCATCATGGAGTGGGTCTATGTTGTTTGATGGCACCTAATAATAGCATCATGGTATGGTTCCATGTTGTTTGATGGCACCTAATAATAGCACCATGGAGTGGAACCATGTTGTTTGATGGCACCTAATAATAGCATCATGGAGTGGGTCCATGTTGTTTGATGGCACCTAATAATAGCACCATAGTGTGGGTCCATGTTGTTTGATTGCACCTAATAATAGCATCATGGAGTGCGTTCATGTTGTTTGATGGCACCTAATAATAGCATCAAGGAGTGGGTTCTTGTTGTTTGACGGCACCTAATAATAGCATCATGTAGTGGTTCCATGTTGTTTGATGGCACCTAATAATAGCATCATAGAGTGGGTCCATGTTGTTTGATGGCACCTAATAATAGCATCATGGAGTGGGTCCATGTTGTTTGATGGCACCTAATAATAGCATCATGGAGTGGGTCCATGTTGTTTGATGGCACATAATAATAGCATCATGGTCCATGTTGTTTGATGGCACCTAATAATAGCATCATGGTGTGGGTCCATGTTGTTTGATGGCACCTAATAATAGCATCATATAGTGGGTCCATGTTGTTTGATGGTACCTAATAATAGCATCATGCAGTGGGTTCTTGTTGTTTGATGGCACCTAATAATAGCATCATGTAGTGGGTCCATGTTGTTTGATTGCACCTAATAATAGCATAAGGTAGTGGGTCCATGTTGATTGATGGCACCTAATAATAGCATCAAGGAGTGGGTTCTTGTTGTTTGACGGCACCTAATAATAGCATCATGGAGTGCGTGGATGTTGTTTGATGGCACCTAATAATAGCATCATGTAGTGGGTCCATGTTGTTTGATGGCACCTAATAATAGCATCAAGGAGTGGGTTCTTGTTGTTTGACGGCACCTAATAATAGCATCATGTAGTGGGTCCATGTTGTTTGATGGCACCTAATAATAGCATCATAGAGTGGGTCCATGTTGTTTGATGGCACCTAATAATAGCATCATGTAGTGGGTCCATGTTGTTTGATGGCACCTAATAATAGCATCATGTAGTGGGTCCATGTTGTTTGATGGCACCTAATAGTAGCATCATGAAGTGGGTCCATGTTGTTTGATGGCACCTAATAATAGCACCATGGTGTGGGTCCATGTTGTTTGATGGCACCTAATAATAGCATCATGGAGTGCGTTCATGTTGTTTGATGGCACCTAATAATAGCACCATGGTGTGGGTCCATGTTGTTTGATGGCACCTAATAATAGCATCATGGAGTGCGTTCATGATGTTTGATGGCACCTAATAATAGCACCATGGTGTGGGTCCATGTTGTTTGATGGCACCTAATAATAGCATCATGGAGTGGGTCCATGTTGTTTGATGGCACCTAATAGTAGCATCATGAAGTGGGTTCATGTTGTTTGATGGCACCTAATAATAGCACCATGGTGTGGGTCCATGTTGTTTGGATGGCATCTAATAATAGCATCATGGAGTGCGTTCATGTTGTTTGATGGCACCTAATAATAGCACCATGGTGTGGGTCCATGTTGTTTGATGGCACCTAATAATAGCATCATGGAGTGCGTTCATGTTGTTTGATGGCACCTAATAATAGCACCATGGTGTGGGTCCATGTTGTTTGATGGCACCTAATAATAGCATCATGGAGTGGGTCCATGTTGTTTGATGGCACCTAATAATAGCATCATGGTCCATGTTGTTTGATGGCACCTAATAATAGCATCATGGTGTGGGTCCATGTTGTTTGCTGGCACCTAGTAATAGCATCATGGAGTGGGTCCATGTTGTTTGATGGCACCTAATAATAGCATCATGTAGTGGGTCCATGTTGTTTGATGGCACCTAATAATAGCATCATGGAGTGGGTTCTTGTTGTTTGATGGCACCTAATAATAGCATCATGTAGTGGGTCCATGTTGTTTGATGGCACCTAATAATAGCATCATAGAGTGGGTCCATGTTGTTTGATGGCACCTAATAATAGCATCATGGTGTGGGTCCATGTTGTTTGATGGCACCTAATAATAGCATCATGGTGTGGGTCCATGTTGTTTGATGGCACCTAATAATAGCACCATGGTGTGGGTCCATGTTGTTTGATGGCACCTAATAATAGCACCATGGTGTGGGTCCATGTTGTTTGATGGCACCTAATAATAGCATCATGTAGTGGGTCCATGTTGTTTGATGGCACCTAATAGTAGCATCATGAAGTGGGTCCATGTTGTTTGATGGCACCTAATGTTACGTAATGTGAAAGGTCGCATATGTAGTTTTTTTTATAAACAATATATGTATTTTTGAGTAATTTGTTGGCTAAATATACTTTAAACATAGTGGTATATGTAACTATTTTGTAAAGATGTTATGTCGGGGTCGCTGAGCTACACGGGTGTATCTACGCCATAGGTGGGTATGATGGCGTCTACAGACTGAACAGTGCGGAGAGGTTCAACAAGAAGAACAATCAGTGGAGCTTCATCTCCCCCATGATACAACAGAGAAGCGACGCTGGAGTGGCCGTGCTGAATGGTAAGTACAGACATAGTGAGACTTTAGATAGAGCAAAATGTTTATTGAGTGGCCGTGCTGAATGGTAAGTACAGACATAGTGAGACTTTATATAGAGCAAAATGTTTATTGAGTGGCCGTGCTGAATGGTAAGTACGGGCATATTGAGACTATAGATAGAACAGAATGTTTATTGAGTGACCGTGCTGAATGGTTAGTACAGACATAGTGAGACTATAGATAGAACAGAATGTTTATTGAGTGGCCGTGCTGAATGGTAAGTACGGACATAGTGAGACTATAGATAGAACAGAATGTTTATTGAGTGACCGTGCTGAATAGTTAGTACAGACATAGTGAGACTTTAGATAGAGCAAAATGTTTATTGACTCGCGTGTTTTAACTTGTATGATTACAGGTTGTATAGCGTCACTAGAAATAAATGGTGTTTAATGTCAACCTGCCATTGATTAGGAAATAAATATACTGTATTTTTATCTAATTTAGGGACGGATGGTCTTATAAACACAACTAATTTAGGGACGAATGGTTTTATAAATTTATCTAATTTAGGGAGGATGGTCTTATAAACACATCTAATTTAGGGACGGGTGGTCTTATAAACACATCTAATTTAGGGACGGGTGGTTTTATAAACACATCTAATTTAGGGACGGGTGGTTTTATAAATTCATCTAATTTAGGGACGATGGTCTTATAAACATATCTAATTTAGGGACGGGTGGTCTTATAAACACATCTAATTTAGGGACGGGTGGTTTTTATAAACACATCTAATTTAGGGACGGAGTTTTGTATAAATTTATCTAATTTAGGGACGGATGGTTTTATAAATTCATCTAGTTTAGGGAGGATGGTCTTATAAACTCATATAATTTAGGGACGATGGTCTTATTAACCCATCTAATTTAGGGACGGTTGTCCTTGTGGTGTAGGTGCTCGCCTACCTGGGTTAAACCAACACTGAAAGATACGGTACATCCATGGCCGTCACAGTCTGGGTTGTGGCGGGGATTACAGCATAAGAACCGTTCCGTTATAGGTTTATAGAATCTTAGAGATAAACATGTTATCCTGACATAGACTAGACAAAAATATATCCATATATCAGTTTGAGAGTCCGATGTTCCTTTAGTTGAAAGAATTATTCGTTGTTTTAAGGAGATGAGGTAAATGAGAGACACACAGTCTTCACTGCCACATAAATTGATTGATAGTCGTCTATCTGTTCACCTCGCTATTTAAAGTGCAAGCAATTTTTTTTTCCTTTTGTGTCAGTGCATATTTTAAAAGGTGTCTAATGTGCATATTTTAAAAGGTGTCTAATGTGCATATTTTAAAAGTTGTCTAATGTGCATATTTTAAAAGGTGTCAAATGTGCATATTTTAAAAGGTGTCTAATGTGCATAATTTAAAAGGTGTCTAATGTGCATATTTTAAAAGGTGTCTAATGTGCATATTTTAAAAGGTGTCTAATGTGCATATTTTAAAAGGTGTCTAATGTGCATATTTTAAAAGGTGTCTAATGTGCATATTTTAAAAGGTGTCTAATGTGCATATTTTAAAAGGTGTCTAATGTGCATATTTTAAAAGGTGTCTAATGTGCATAGGTGGATTTAGGGCTAGGGTTAAACGGTGGGCCGACCGTGCGAGCTCCTTGGGGTCCCGATTTTTGAGGGGGCCTATCAAAAGCCCATCTTTATACCTGCCCGGGGGACAACATCGAACATAGTCCACGTCTGTAAAGGTGGTACGCTAGCAGTAGGATCTCTACCCCCCCCCCCCAACCACCACTTTGCTCTATATATCTTGAGGTCCATAAGAAACTCAATCAGGTCTGCAAAAAATACTGACGCATCGCAAGCCGCACTTGTCAAATGGTCACACGCGACTCTAAGATCCTCGTTAGGCCACCATTGGTGGATGCGAAGAAGAAAATTTTTGAAGTTGATGTATAGCCTCATTCATTAACTTTTGAGTAGACTCAAGACATTTCTAATGGTTTTATTCTCTTCTAGCTGTACCCCTGCGAAACATTAGCAGGGAATTCTTTTACTACTCTCTGCTGCCGTTCTTTGTCAATCGACGTAATTGGAATTTTCCGAAAACGCAGACATGAAATGAGTATTACTAAATTTATTTGTTTGAAAAAATGGAAGCGAGAGCCTCTGCTTAAGGCGCCTCCTGTGACCCAATTAAACATGTGTATCTTGTATTTTGACTGATAAGTACATTCTGTGTATGATAGTATACATACTGTGTCTGATAGTTTACATACTGTGTATGATAGTATACATACTGTGTATGATAGTATACATACTGTGTATGATAGAATACATTCTGCGTATGATAGAATACATACTGTGTATGATAGTGTATTATGACAATGTTAACTTAATGTTGGTATTCCGCCTATGAAAAAATTTACTTTCATCGGTAATACTAATAGTCAGCCAATGTAAATTAGAAAAAAAGAGAGGAAATAATTTGAGCCGAATTGAAGTCACACAATACCAAGTTGAACTGCAACAACAAACCTATGAACCAAAAACTGTTTTCCTTGATTGATATTTGCGGCCACAGATTGTATTACACGATAGTCACGTTCGTTAGCAATATATATATATTTTAAAGTTTTATACGAAGTAACTGTGTTAGTCTGTACTTAGAGGAAATGATTACATATGAATTAGTTCGTGGCGCAGGTAAACAAAGTTACAATGTTATAAGCTAATGCTGTTTATATGTCAACATACTGATGGCTGAACAGGAAAACAAAGTCACAATGTTATAATCTAATGCTATTTGCATGTCAACATACTGATGGCTAAACTGGAAAACAAAGATACGATGTTATAGTCTAATGCTGTTTGTATGCCAACAGACTGATGGCTGAACAGGAAAACAAAGATACAATGTTATAGTCTAATGCTGTTTGTATAGTCAACATACTGATGGCTGAACAGGAAAACAAAGATACAATGTTACAGTCTAATGCTGTTTGTATAGTAAACATACTGATGGCTGAACAGGAAAACAAAGATACAATGTTATAATCTAATGCTGTTTGTATAGTCAACATAGTGATGGCTGAACAGGAAAAATCGTAATGATACTCAATCACTATTATTTTAAAAGTACAAAATATCGTGCGACATCTCTGTGTTAGGTGCACTTAAATAATGAGTAGGCTGATTGTAATGTTTGGTAAAGTAAAAAGTAAAGTTTCAGTTATAAAGTCCAAACAGACCATCGTGTTCAGATGATGTGTAAGTGTGAGAAGTCCCTGGAAGGAAAAAATGAAATATCTTAGATCCTAGTTTTTTTTTATGTCGCCCTTCTTTCACCCCATATCGATATCGCATTACCACTGGCGGAACCACTGGAGGTATGGCGGGGAACTGGAATTTCCATTGGTCCTCACCGGTGATTGAACAAGGGACCCTCAGGTCTAAAGTCAAGCGATTTACCACACGACCAATGGTCCCAATATTCATCTGTTTCTGTGTGTGAAGTCCCTGTAAGGATGATATGAAATCTCATAGATCCTATAAACCACTAATGGGACGGTTTTTATGGTGCCCTTCTTTCATCCCCACCATAGCCGACAGTGCAAGGCCATGGAGACACCACGGGAGATATATCGGGAACTTGAGCCAAGATCTGAAACATTTTCCTTGGTCCTCACCGGAGATCGAACCAGGTACCTTCAGGTCGACAGTCGAGCGCAAGACCATCTGTTTCTGTAGCCACGGCTATTCTATGGGATTGTGTGGCCAATACAATAACCATCCGCCTTTATTAGTCTTTTAAAAGTACAAAATATCATGCTGTATATATGTCTGTGTTACGTTAAGTACGTGTAAGTTGTGACAGAGTCTAATTATAGTGTTTGTAGCCTATAAATAAAACTTTCAGCATTCGTTCTCCAATGGCCATTCCCGCAGCACATTTATTTATGAACTCCCCAAGAAAAGTGATTTACTTCTAAGTGTCAGTCTGATCAATGACCAAAGTGGCCAACCAAATACTAACTGGCCTCGGGTTAGATTATACAATTTAATGAGTTCCTCACTACCTCGATCAGGACATCGAATGATTCATGGCTGAGAAATTTCATTTTTCATTCCTTTGTGTTTATTTTCCATGCCGACATCTGTTACTAAAAGTGAAGTCTCTAACTTTGTGAAATAAGCCACTCAACACTAAAACAGAAATTGACATTTTTGTGTCTGTTATCAAAGCAAATAAAACAAGATTTAAATTATATCAATGACCAAACACCTAGAAAAGTTTTTTTTAAATGTTTTACAGCAAAAAAATAATATAAAGAATTCATTGCAACTTTTCTTTGTTTTTCATTCCCTCACCTTTAGTTTTTGTTTGTGTTATTTCAATATTTTAAATCAAAGCATCAGTTGCTAATTGAAAAGATAAATTTAATTAAACTTTAATCATCGTCTTTGTTTTTTTATTCTGTGTTTTCTTAATTTCCTGATTTAATAGCTGTATGAGATTCTTGATTGGATGACTACAGGAGTCTGTGTTGAGATTTTCCCATACTTTATCTTTTTCTATATTACTGTTTTCTTCTGTATACTTGTAGTTTTACTTACTTCACCTTCTCACTTTCTCTACTTTGCGTTATACACTTTAGTCACTCATACTTTGATTTTCTTTCTTTGATTTCTTCCATACATTGTTTTCTTTGAAACTTAATTTCCTGCAAACACTGTTAACTTAAATTTTATGTTTTCTTCAATACTATGTTGTTTCTTCCATAATATGTTTCTTCAATACTGTATTTCTTCTATACCGTATTTCTTCCATACTGTGTTTCTTCCATACTGTATTTCTTCCATACTGTATTTCTCCTATGCTGTATTTCTCCCATACTGTATTTCTTCCAGACTATGCCGTTTCTTCCATGCTGTATTTCTTTCATACTGTGTTTCTTCCATACTATGTTTCTTCATAAACGTATCAATTATATTTCATAATTATAAAAAAAATCAATAGTAATTAACAAATACATCATTAATGAGGTCATATTGTCTGACTGAATGAATACAGACATATTGGTTCATATAATTAGATTCAAATATTTGTAAAATGCTGACATTATCTCAAACCTTTTGTAGCCAACAACATGAAACAAAAAATCGGCAAAATAATTATTTTAAAAGTTTACTTCTCACAATACTGATTAGTTGTTACACTTATATGATTCTAAGGGTGGATTCAAGAATTATTTATATATATATATATATATATATATATATATATATATATATATATACTTCTTGAATCCACCCTTATATATGCATTTATTTAATGTAGAAACGCCACTTATATCTACAAACTACGGAACCGAAACAAATCAGTTAAAACTGGTGCGCTAGATGATTTCAAATAGACAAAAAAAAATGTAACCATGAGAATCCCACTCCATTGTAAGTCAATGGTAAATGTTTATGAAAAAGCTGAAGTTCTGGATTTTTAAAAAAAACTAAAACGTGCTGTATATTTATATAAAATAATATTTGAGTCCATCTCCCACCAACGTATTAATCACTTCTCGTGTCATACAGTCAATGTTATTAAAGATCAACAACTTCTAGTTAATTCTTACACTAGCTAACATACGGAACATTGCTCTCCTCCTTTTATTCAATCTAAGAGACAATGTAACATCGTCAACATTTGTAAATGGGGGGGGGGGCGGGGGGGGGGGAGGAAGATGGTGTTTCATTAGTGCTAGTTAACCGCATAACTTTAAAAAGACTAAGTACCACATTCCGAACTTTTAACGAAACAATTACCTTTCCGTATGGTATGTTCCATACATTAAAAAAGTAAGGATTTCCTTATAAAGCTTCACTAGATGCAGACCAGTGGTCAGTTGAAGTAGATTTCACAGGAGCCACGACTTTTCTGATAACGTAATTTGGCTAACACAATGCCCACCTGCGTTTAATTTCCCTAACAAATGTCCGGTGGATCGACCCAAGCTGTGTGGACTTCAACACATCGATCCCACACAAGAAAAGTCGCTTTACATTCTGAAGTATTATTCTATAATTTAAAGGAGAAATTGTACAAGTGTGGTGGACGCTTTACATTCTGAAGTATTATTCTGTAATTTAACGGAGAAAATGTACAAGTGTGGTGGACGCTTTACATTCTGAAGTATTATTCTGTAATTTAACGGAGAAAATGTATGTTCTTTACTTTTTGATGCAATGATGTATAATTGAACAGAGAAACTCTATGTGTGTGGTGGATTCAATGGCATGGAGTGCATACGAGCCGTGGAGATGTATGACCCATCCAATGATCAGTGGACCCCGGAACCAAGCATGCCCCGTGGCAGAAGCGGTCTTGGCCTGGTAGCCTACGGTGGCTGCTTGTACGCCGTGGGAGGTTTCGACGGAACAGACAGCGCAGTCCGACTGTCCACTCTGGAGAGCTACAGTCCTCTTACACGACAGTGGACACGTCTGGAGCCCATGCCCCACCCAAGAAGGTGAGAGTGTTTAGGGGAATGTTACTTTCTGTGGGTGGTGAGAGTGTTTAGGGGAATGTTACTTTCTGTGGGTGGTGAGAGTGTTTAGGGGAATGTTACTTTCTGTGGGTGGTGAGACCGTTTAGGAGAATGTTACTTTAAGTGGGTGGTGAGAGTGTTTAGGAGAATGTTACTTTCTGTGAGTGGTGAGAGTGTTTAGGGGAATGTTACTTTATGTGGGTGTAGAGAGTGTTTAGGAGAATGTTACTTTC
Source organism: Bulinus truncatus (assembly GCA_021962125.1). NCBI lineage: Eukaryota > Metazoa > Mollusca > Gastropoda > Planorbidae > Bulinus > Bulinus truncatus. The sequence goes on from JAGDYQ010000192.1 coordinate 368,857, forward strand.
TGTGGGTGGTGAGAGTGTTTAGGAGAATGTTTCTTTCTGTGGGTGGTGAGAGTGTTTAGGGGAATGTTACTTTCTGTGGGTGGACGAAAATGTAGTTGTTTTAGATCAACAAATGCAGATATCTAATTAAAGAAAAATAATGTGTCTGCACTGCAAAAGTAATTAATAAAGAAGAACAGAGTTATAACAAATTACGTTGTGTTAACGTATATTTTTAGTCCAGAGGATTTGTATTAACCTGGCTGTAGATGTGATGGAATATGTTCTGTAATATTTTTTTTTAAAAGCTACTAACACAATAATTGTTTCAGTAACTTGGCTGCAGATGTGTTGTTGGAAGATGTTACATTCTGTGGGTAGTGAAGTGTATTTAGGGAATGTTACTTTCCGTGGGTGGTGAAAGTATTTGGGAGAATTTGATGTGGGTGGTGAGAGTGTTTTTAGAGAATGTTACATTCTGTGGGTAGGCAAAGTATTTGAAGGCTCTTACATTCTACAACAGGTGAAGGCAAAATTATTTGAGAAAATGTTTATTCTAACAAGGTGAGTAAAGATATTTAGGAGAATGTTACTTTCTGTGGGTGGTGAAAGTGTTTAGGGAAACACAATAATTGTTTCAGTAACTTGGCTGTAGATGTGTTGGAAGATGTTCATTCTACCAGGTGGTAGAGAAGTGTTTAGAGAATGTTACTTTCCGTGGGTGGTGAAAGTGTTTAGGAGGAAATATTACATTCTGAGAGATTGGTGAGAGTGTTTAGGGAATGTTACTTTCTGTGGGTCATTGAGAGTGTTTAGGGGAATGTTGTTACTTTCTGTGGGTGGTGAGAGTGTTTAGGAGAATGTTACTTTCTGTATGCGATTGCAGTGAGAGTGTTTAGGAGAATGTTACTTTCTGTGGGTGGTGAGAGTGTTTGGAGAATGTTACTTTCTGTGGGTGGTGAGAGTGTTTAGAGGAAATGTACTTTCTGTATGAGTGGGTAGAGTGTTTAGGGAGAATGTTACTTTTCTGTAGTGGTAAAGTTTTAGGAGCAGCTATTACTTTAGATGGTAGGAGCTGTTTAGAAAATGCTGCTTTCTGTGGGTGGTAAGAGTGTTTAGGGGAATGCTACTTTTCTACTAGGTGCAGTATTTAGAAAATCTGCTACTTTCTGTGGGTGGTGAAAGTGTAGGGAATGTTACTTTCTGTGGGTGTGAGAGTGTTTAGGGGAATGTTACTTTCTGTGGATGTGAGAGTGTTTAGGGGAATGTTACTTTAAGTGGGTGGCAAAATGTTTAGGAGAATGTTACATTCTGGCTTAGTGTTGGTATATTAGGTGAATGTTACATTCTGTATGGGTGGGTGAGTGTGTTTAGGAGAAGATATTACATTCTCTTATGGGTGGTGAAGTGTTTGAAAATGTTACTTTCTTTATGAAATTGGTGAAAGTGTTTTAGAATATTTACTTTCTGTGGGAAGGTGTTGAGTGTTGGAGAGAATGAAAATTACTTTCTGTGGGTGGTGAGACCGTTTAGGAGAATGTTACTTTCTGTGGTACAGGGAGAGTGTTTAGGGAAATGTTCCTTAAAGTGGGTAGTGAGGGTGTTTAGAAAGAAGTCTTTACTTTTCTGTGGGTGTAGTGAGAATGTTTAGGAGTGTGAGAATTCTGTGGGTGGTGAGAGTGTTTAGGAGAATGTTACATCTAAGTGGTGAGAGTCTTTAGGAATGTTACTTTCTGTGGGTGGTGAAAGTGTTTCAGGGGAATATTCACTTTAAGTGTGTGGTGAAAGTGTTGGGGAATGTTACTTTTTCTTGGAGTGGTGAGAGTGTTTGGGAGAATGTTACATTCTGTGGGTCATTGAGAGTGTTTAAGGAGAATGTTACTTTATGTGGGTGGTGAGAGTGTTTAGGGGAATATTACATTCTGTGTTAGTGAGTGTTTAGGGAATGTTACTTTCTGTGGGTAGGTAGAGTGTTTAGGGAGAATGTTGGTCTGTGGGTGGTGAGAGTGTTTAGGAGAATGTTGCTTTAAGTGGGTGGTGAGAGTGTTTAGGAGAATGTTACTTTCTGTGGGTGGTGAGAGTGTTTAGGGGAATGTTGTCACACCTGCCAGTGCATTGAGACTGTTTAGGGGAATGATACATTCTGTGGGTGGTGAGAGTGTTTAGGGGAATGTTACTTTTCTTGGGTGGTGAGGTGTTTAGGAGAATGTTACATTCTCTTGGGTGGTGAGTGTTTAGGAGAATGTTACTTTCTGTGGGTGGTGAGAGTGTTTAGGGAGTGTTCTTTCTGTGGGTGAGTGTTTAGGAGAATGTTACTTTCTGTGGGTGGTGAGAGTGTTTAGGAGAATGTTACTTTCTGTGGGTGGTGAGAGTGTTTGGAGAATGTTACTTTCTGTGCGTTGGTGAGAGTGTTTAGGAGAATGTTACTTTCTGTACAATTGGTGAGACTCTTTGGGAATGTTACTTTCTATTGGGTAGTGAGGAAGTGATTAGAAAATATTACTAAGTGGGTGGTGAGAGTGTTTGGGAGAATGTTACATTCTGAAGATTGGTGAGAGTGTTTAGGGAATGTTACATTCTGTGGGTGAGTGAGAGTGTTTAGAAGAATATTTACATTCTGTGGGTGGTGAGAGTGTTTAGGAGAATGTTACATTCTGTGGGTGGTGAGAGTGTTTAAGAATGTTACATTCGTGGGTGGTAGAGTATTTGAGGAATCTTACTTTTTGTAGATTGTTTAAAAGTATTTGAGAGCTCTGCTCCCACCAGTGGTGAGAGTGTTTAGAGAATGTTTCCCATTTCTGGGTGGTGAAAGTGTTTAGGAGAATATTCCATTCTTTGGGTGGTGAGAGTGTTTGAGAATGTTACTCTAATGTGGGTGGTGAGAGTGGTTAGGAGTGTGAGAATTCTGTGGGTGGTGAAGTGTCAGAAAAAGCAACCCATTCTAAATAGGTAGTGAGAGTGTTTAGGAGAATGTTACATTCTGTGGGTAGTGAGAGTGTTTGGGGAATGTTACTTTCCTTGTGGGTGGTGAGGGAGTGTTTAGAGGAGAATATTACATTCTGAGGGTGGTGAGAGTGTTAGGGGTATTGCTTTCTGTGGGTGGTGAGAGTGTTTAGGGAATGTTACTTTCTGAGGGTGGTGAGTGTTTAGGAGAATGTTACTTTCTACTGGGTGGTGAGAGTGTTTAGGAGAATGTTGCTTTCTTGTGGGTGGTGAGAGTGTTTAGGAGAATGTTACTTTCTGTGGGTGGTGAGAGTGTTTAGAAATGAATGTTACTCTAGCAGGTAGTGAAGTGTTTGGAAAATGTTACTCTGGGTGCTGAGAGTTTTTAGGGTAATGTTACTTTCTGTGGATGGTGAGACCGTTTAGGAAAATGTTACTTTCTGTGGGTGGTAAGAGTGTTTAGGGAATGTTACTTTCTGTGGGTGTGAAGTGTTTAGGAGAATGTTACTTTCTGTGGTAGTGTTAAAGAGGATTTTAAGAATGTGTTACTTTCTGTGGATGGTGAGACCGTTTGGAAAATGTTTCTCTATTAGTGGTAAGAGTGTTTGAGTGTACTATGGTGTCCCAAGTGTTTAGGGAATGTTACTTTCTGTGGATGTGAGAGTGTTTAGGGGAATGTTACTTTAAGTGGGTGGTGAGAATGTTTGAGAAAATATTACATTCTGTGGGTGGTGAGAGTGTTTAAGTAGAATGTTACATTCTGTGGGTGGTGAGTGTGTTTAGAGAGAAACTATACATTCTGTGGGTGGTGAGAGTGTTTAGGAGAATGTTACTTTCTGTAGATTGGTGAAATCTTTGAGAAAATATTCACTGCAGTGGTAAAGTCTTAGAGAAGAATCTTCACCTACCTTAATTGGTAAGTCTTTAGGGAATGTTCACTTTCTGTGGTACATTGAGACCACGTTGAAAATGTGCACCTCTGTGGGTGGGGGAGAGTGTTTAGGAAATGTTCCTTAAAGTGGGTAGTGAGAGTGTTTAGAGGAATGTTACTTTCTGTGGGTGGTGAGAATGTTTAGGAGTGTGAGGAATTCTGTGGGTGGTGAAGTCTTTGGAAGATATTTATCATTCTGTGGGTGGTGAAGTGTTAGGAGTATTACTTTCTGTTGGGTGGTGAGAGTGTTTAGGGAATGTTCACTTTAGTGTCTTGGGCTAGGAAAGTGTTTAAAGAGAGATATTCTTTTCTTGGGTGGTGAGAGTGTTTGGGAGAATGTTACACATTCTGTGGGTGTTGAGTGTTTAGAAGATATTACTACCCAGAGTGGTGAAGTCTTTTAGGGGAATATTACATTCTGTGCCCGGTGGTAGAAGTCATTTGAGGAATATTTACATTTCTGTGGGTGGAGTAGCATTGTTTTGGGAAAATCTTTACATTCTTGGTGATGAAATGCTTTGGAAAATGTTCTTTCTGAGAACATTTTGAGACTCACAAAGGGAATGTTACTTTCTGCAGATTGGTAGTAGTTCAGAAGAATCTTGCATTTCTTTGGGTGATGAAGTGTTTGGAAATCTTTACTTTCTTGATTGGTGAGAGTGTTTGAAATTCCACGTCTGTGGTGGTGAAGTGTTTAATAATACTACTAGAAGTGATGGTAAAGAAGTGTTTAGGAGAATGTTTGCAACTGCGGTGGTGTTAAAGTCTTTGAAATCTTTTACATTCTAACAGTGCATTGAGGAAGTGTCTTTGGAGAATATTTTATTTCTGTGGTGGTGAAATGTTCAAGAAGAAAATCTTACCCTTTCTTGGTGTAATTGTTTAAAGTGCTAGGAGAATGTTGCAGCTGTGGGTGTGAGTGTTCAAAGAGATACTACTGTGGGTGGTGAAAGTGTAGAGAATACTGCCCGGTGGTAGAAGTCTTGAAGATATTTGCATTCCTGTAGGTGGTAGGGAGTGTTTAGGAAGTAGAGTGTTTGGGTGGAAATTTGAAATTATGTGTTTAGGGAATGTTACTTTCTCTGGTGGTAGAAGTGGTTGGGAGTGTGAGAATTCTGTCAGTGGTGAAGGTGTTAAAGAAAAACCTTCATTCATAAGGTGATGAGTGTTTGGGAAATGTGATACATTCTGTGGGTAGTGAGTGTTTAGAGAGATATATTACTCCATGGAGTTGAAGAGGTAGTGATGTTTAGGAGAATATTACATTCTGAGTGGTGAAGTGTTTAAGAGATATCAGCTTCACTTTCTGTGGATGACATGGAGGTATTTAGGGAATGTTACTTTCTGAAAGGTGGTGAGAGTGTTTAGGAAAATCTTACTATGGATGTTAGAAGTATTTAAAGATATTCACTCTATTGGGTGGTGAAAATGTAGGAGAATGTTACTTTCTGTGGGTGGGTAGAAAGTGGTGAAATATTACTGTGGGTGGTGAAGAGTATTTGAAAGCTCTCTTCACTCTATTGGGTGCTGAAGTTTTTAGGTAATATTTGCTTTCTATGGTCAATTGGAATGTATTGAAAATATTACTTTCCAATAGATGAAGCAGAAGTATTTAAAAGTGTACTGCTTGAGTGTGAGAGTGTTTAGGAGAATGTTGCTTTCTGTGTGGGTGTTAGAGGTACAAAGTGTGTACTTTCTATGAATGATAGATTGTTAAGAAAATATTACTGCAATGGGTGGTAAGAAGTGTTTAGGGGAATATTACTTTCTGTGGGTGTGAGGGTGTTTGAGGGGAATGTTGCTGTGGATGTGTGAGTGTTTGGGGAATGTTACTTTAAGTGGGTGGTAGAAATGTTTAGGAAGATATTACATTCTTGGGTGGTGAGTATTTAAGGTGAATATTTTGTCGTGGTGGTGAAGTATAGCTGGAGAATATTACATTCTGTGGTGGTGAGAGTGTTTAGGAGAATGTTACTTTCTGGTGGTGAAAGTATTTGAAATATTGCTCTGTGGCAGTGGTGAGAGTGTTTGAAAATGTTTTTAGCAGGTGGCTGAAGTATTTAAAGATCTGTCCCTTTCTGTGGGTGGTGAGACCGTTTAGGAGAATCTTCCACCAGCAGTTAGGAAAGTATTTAGAAATGTTCCTTAAATGATAACAAGTGTTGAAAATATTCCTTTCTGTGGGTGGTGAGAGAAATGTTTAGGAGTGTGAGAATTCTATTGGTGGTATGAGAGTGTTTAGGAGAAATATTTCTGTGGGTGGTGAGGAAGAGTGTTTGAGAATGTTACTTTCTGTGTGGGTGGTAGAGTGTTTAGGGAATGTTATTACTTTTAAGTGTGTGGTGAAAGTGTTGGGAATGTTACTTTCTTGGGTGGTGAAAGTGTTTGGGAGAATGTTACATTCTGTGGGTGTTAAAAGTACTTGGAAATGTACCCATGGTGGTGAGAGTGTTTGGGAATAATGTACATTACTGTGGGTGGTGAAGTGTTTAGGGGAATATTCACTACTTGGTGGTAGAAGTGTTTAGAAGAATGTTACATTCTGTGGGTGAAGTGTTTAGGAGAATATTACTGAAGTAGGTGGTAGAAATGCCCAGGAGAATGTTGCCTGCATGGGTGGTAGGGGGTGTTTAGGGGAATGTTGTACTTTCTGTGGTGGTGAGACTGTTTAGAGAATGATGCATTCTGTGGGTAATTAAAGTGTTGTTTAGGGAATGTTACTTTCTTATGGGTGGTGAAAGTGTTTGGGAAAATCTTACTTTCTGTGGGTGTGTGAAATCTTTGAGAGAGATATTGCATTCTGTGGGTGGTGAAATGTTTGGGAAAATGTTACTTTATGTGGAATTTAGTGAAAGTGTTTAGGGGGAATATTACATTCTGTGGGTGGTGAGAGTGTTTAGAATGTTACTTTCTGTGGGTGGTGAGAGTGTGGAGAATGTTATTCTGTGTGGGTGAATGAGAGTGTTTAGGAGAATGTTACATTCTGCTGGGTGGTGAGAGTGTTTGGGAAGGAAATGGTGCATTCTGTGGGTGGTGAGAGTGTTTAGGAGAATGTTACTTTCTATTGGGTGGTGAGAGTGTTTGGGAATGTACTTTCTGTGGGTGGTGAAAGTATTTAGGAAGGAGAATAACCACTGTATGGGTGGTGAGTGTTTAGGAGAAATGTTACTACATGAATGATTAAAGTCTTTAGGAAAGATATTACTTTCTAGCATAGTGGTGATGTTTAGGAGAATGTTACTTTCTGTGGGTGGTGAGACTCTTTAGGGGAATGTTACTTTCTGTGGGTGGTAGAGTGATTAGGAGAATGTTACATTCTGTGGGTGATGAGTGTTTAGGAGAATGTTACTTTCTGTGGGTGGTGAGAGTGTTTAGGGGGAATTTACATTCTGTGGGTGGTGAGAGTGTTTAGTAAAATGTTACTTTAAGTGAATTGGTACAGAGTCTCTTTGAAGATATTACAGCTACAATGGTGGTCAAAGAAGTCATTTAGGGAATGTACCCATTCTGTGGGTGGTAGTGTGCCCAGGAAAATGTATACACATTCTGTGGTATTCTCAGAAAGTATTTAGAAGAATGTGTCCCATTCTGTAGGTGGTGAGAGTGTTTAGGAGAATGTTACATTCTGTGGGTGGCAAAAGTGTTTAGGGGAATGTTACTTTTTGTGGGTGGTGAGAGTAGTTGGAATGCTACTTTCTGTGGGTGGTGAGAGTGTTTAGGGGAGATGTCCATTCTGTGGGTGGTGAGAGTGTTTGGGAGAATGTCCCATTCTGTGGGTAGTGAGAGTGTTTAGGGGAATATTACTTTCCGTGGGTGGTGAGAGTGTTGGGAGAATTCCATTCTGTGGGTGGTGAAAAGTGTTTTAGAATGTTACATTCTGTAGGTGAGTGAGGGTGTTTAGGAAAACTCATTGCTCCTGTAGGTGGTGAGTGTTTGGGAGAATGTTGCATTCTGTGGGTGGTGAAAGTGTTTAGAGGAGAATGTTACTTTCTGTGGGTGGTGAAAGTGTTTAGGGAATGTTACATTCTGTGGTGGTGAGTGTTTAGGAGAATATTACATTCTGTGGTGAAGGTGTTTGGGGAATGTTATACTTTCTGTGGGTGGAAAGAGTGTGGTTAGGGTGTGAGAATTCTGTGTGGGTGGTGAGTGTTTGAGAACATTACATTCACTATTGGAAGTGAGAGTATTTAGGAGAATGTTCCATTCTGTGGGTGGTGAGGTGTTTGGGAGGATATTTACTTTCTGTGGGGTGGTGAGAGTGTTTAGGGGAATGTTACTTTCTGTGGGTGGGTAGGAAGTGTTTAGGAGAATGTTGCTTTCTGTGGGTGGTGAAGTTTTAGGAGTGTCATTACTGTATGGATGGTGAGACCGTTTTAGGGAAAATGTTTTCTGGGTGGTAAGAGTGTTTAGGGGAAGATGTTACTTTCTGTGGGTGTGAGAGTGTTTAGAAGAATGTTACTTTTACTGTGGGTGGTGAGGATTTTAGGGTAATGTTATTTTCTGTGGTGGTGAGACCGTTTAGGGAAAATGTTACTTTCTGTGGGTGGTAAGAGTGTTTAGGGAAGTATTTACTTTCTGTGGGTGTGAGTGTTTAGGGGAATGTTACTTTCTGTGGATGTGAGAGTGTTTAGGGGAATGTTACTTTAAGTGGGTGGTGAAATGTTTAGAGAGAATGTTACATTCTGTGGTGAGTGAGTGTTTAGGTGAATGTTACATTCTATTGGAGTTGTAGGTGTTTAGGAGAATATTACATTCTGTGGGTGGTGAGAGAGTGTTTAGGAGAATGTTACTTTCTGGAGTGGTGAAAGTGTTTCAGAAAATGTATACTGTAGGTGGTGAAAGTGTTTAATCTTCTTTTTCTGTAATTAGTAGAGAGTCTTTGAAATGTTACTTTCTGTGGGTGGTGAGACCGTTTGCAGGAGAGTCATTTACTTTCTGTGGGTGAGGAGAGTGTTTGGGAAATGTTCCTTAAAATTAGGGTAGTAAAGGAGTGTTTAGAGAATGTTACTTTCTGTGGAGTGGTGAGAATGTTTAGGAGTGTGAGAATTCTGTGGGTGGTGAGAGTGTTTAGGAGAATGTTACATTCTGTGGGTGGTGAGAGTGTTTAGGGGAATGTTACTTTCTGTGGGTGGTGAGAGTGTTTAGGGGAATGTTACTTTAAGTGGTGAGAGTGTTTAGGGGAATGTTACTTTTCTTGGGTAGTGAGAGTATTTAGAGGAAGATGTTACATTCTGTGGGTGTTGAGAGTGTTTAGGAGAATGTTACTTCTGGGTAGTAGAAATGTTTAAGTATTATTCTGTGGGTGAGGTGAGAGTTTTTAGGGAATGTTACTTTCTGTGGTTGGTGAAAGGTGTTTGGAGGAGAAATGTTACATTCTGTGGGTGGTGTAGTGGCTAGGAGAATGTTACTTTATTGGTGGTGAGAGAGTGTTTAGAGATGTTACTTTCTGTGGGTGGTGAGAGTGTTTAGAGAGATGTTACTTTCTGTGGGTGGTGAGACTGTTTAGGGGAATGATACATTCTGTGGGTGGTGAGAGTGTTTAGGGGAATGTTACTTTTCTTGTTGTGAGTGTTTGGGAGAATGTTAATTTCTGTGGGTGGTGAGTGTTTAGGAGAATGTTACATTCTGTGAGTAATAAGAAATGTTGAAAATATTACTTTTCTCTTAGGTAGTAAAGTATTTAAGAAGTCATTCATTCTGTGGGTGGTGAGGGTGTTTAGGGGAATGTTACTTTCTGTGGGTGGTGAGAGTGTTTAGGAGAATGTTTGTTCTGTGGGTGGTGAGTGTTTAGGAGAATGTTACATTCTGTGGGTGGTGAGTGTTTAGGAGAATGTTACATTCTGTGGGTGGTGAGAGTGTTTAGGAGAATGTTACTTTCTGTGGGTGGTGAGAGTGTTTAGAGAATGTTACTTTCTGTGGGTGGTAGAAGTGTTTGGAAGATATCTACTTTCTGTGGGTGGTGAGAGTGTTGGGAGAATGTTACTTTCTGTGGTATTAGAGTGTTTAGGAGAATGTTACTTTCTGTGGGTGGTGAGAGTGTTTAGGAGAATGTTACTTTCTGTGGGTGGTGATAGTGTTTAGGGGAATGTTACTTTCTATAGTAGAATTTGGTGAAAGTGTTTAGGAAGATATTACTACCTATAGAGTGATAATTTTAGGCAATATTATAACAGATGACAGACAATTTAGGAAAAATCTATTACTATTGGGTGGTAAGAGTGTTTAGAGGGGCTATTACCCAAAAGTGGGTATTTGAAGTGTTGAAATGTACTAGAAAATGATGAGCCAAATGTTAGAGGCCCATTATAGAGTGGTAGAGTGTTTTTAGAGAATCACCCATTTATTTGGTGTTAGAAATTATTTGAAAATATTACTGGGTGGTGAGAGTGTTTAGGGAATGTTACATTCTGTGGGTGGTGAGAGTGTTCAAAGAAATGCTGCATTCTATTGGGTGGTGAGAGTGTTTGGAAATGTTACATTCTGTGGTGGTGAGAGTGTTTAGGGGGAATGTTACTTTCTGTGGGTGGGTAAAGTGTTTAGGAGTGTGAGAATTAATAATTAATGAGTGTTTAGGAGAATGTTATTTGTAGGTGGTGAGAGTGTTTAGGAGAATGTTACATTCTGTGGGTGGTGAAGTGTTTAGGAGAATGTTACTTTCTGTGGGTGGTGAGAGTGTTTAGGAGAATGTTACATTCTGTGGTGGTGAGAGTGTTTAGAGAATATTTGCTTTCCTATTTGGTAGTGAGAGTGTTTGAGAATGTCTTTCTGTGGAGTGGTGAAAGTCTTCCAAGAAGAATGTTACTTTCTGTGGAGTGGTGAGAGTGTTTAGGAGAATGTTACTTTCTGTGGTGGTGAAAGAAATGTTTCCAAATCTTCTCTATGGTGTGAAGTTTAGGTAATGTTACTGTGGATGTTGAACCGTTTGGAAAAATGTTACTTTCTGTTTGAGTGGTGAGTTTTAGAGATATTCTTTTTCATGAGATGCAGAGTCATTTGGAAATCTTCACTTTCTTATGGTGGTAAAAAGATATTAGGATTAAAATTCTGAGGTGGTAAATGTTTAGGAGGCTCTTGTTCATAGGTGTTGAAGTGTTTAGGAATCATGGTATCTGTGCAGGTGGTGAAATATTGGAGAAATAACTACATTCTGTATATGGTTGATATGAAGAAGTGTTGGAATGTTACATTCTGTGGGTGGTGAGTGTGTTTAGGAGAATATTACTTTCTGTGGGTGGTGAGAGTGTTTAGGAGATATTTACTTTCTGTGGGTGGTGAGAGTGTTTAGGAGAATGTTACTTTCTAAAAGTGGTGAGAGTCTTTGAGGAGAATGTTACACTGTGGGTGGTGAGAGTGTTTAGGAGAATGTTACTTTCTGTGGGTGGTAGAGTGTTGGAGAATGTTCACCTCTGTGGGTGGTAAGTAATTTGAAAATCTTACTTTCTGTGGGTGGTGAGAGTTTTTTAGGGTAATGTTACTTTCTGGATGGTGATGTTTAGGAAAATGTTACTTTCTGTGGGTGGTGAGTTTTTAGGGAATGTTACTTTCTGTGGGAGTGAGAGTGTTTAAGGGAATGTTACTTTAAGTGGGTGGTGAGATGTTTGGGAGATGTTACATTCTGTGGGTGGTGAGAGTGTTTAGGGAATGTTACATTCTGTGGGTGGTGAGAATGTTTAGGAGAATGTTACATTCTGTGGGTGGTGAGAGTGTTTAGGAGAATGTTACATTCTGTGGGTGGTGAGTGTGTTTGGAGAATATTACTTCTGTGGGTGGTGAGAGTGTTTAGGAGGTGTTACTTTTGTGGGTGGTGAGTATTTGGAGAATGTACTTATAAAAGTGGTGAGAGTGTTTGGGAGAATGTTACATTCTGTGGGTGGTGAGAGTGTTTAGGAGAATGTTACTTTCTGTGGGGTAGTGAAAGTGTTTAGGGAATGTTACTTTCTGTGGGTGGTGAGAGTGTTTTGGAATATTACATTCTTGGGTGTGAGAGTGTTTGAGAATGTTACTTTCTGTGGGTGGTAAGAGTGGTTAGAGTGTGAGAATTCTGTGGGTGAGAGTGTTTAGGAGAAACCTTACATTCTGTGGAAGTGAGGAGTATTTGGGAGAATGTTCCATTCTGTGGGTGGTGAGATTGTTTAGGGAATGTTGCTTTCCGTGGGTGGTGAGAGTGTTTAGGAGAATATTACATTCTGAGGGTGGTGAGAGTGTTTAGGGGAATGTTGCTTTCTGTGGGTGGTGAGAGTGTTTGGGGAATGTTACTTTCTGTGGGTGGTGAGAGTGTTTAGGAGAATGTTACTTTCTGTGGGTGGTGAGAGTGTTTAGGAGAATGTTACTTTCTGTGGGTGGTGAGAGTGTTTAGGAGAATGTTACTTTCTGTGGGTGGTGAGAGTGTTTAGGAAATGTTTCTTTCTGTGGGTGGTGAGAGTGTTTAGGAGAATGTTACTTTCTGTGGGTGGTGAGAGTTTTTAGGGTAATGTTACTTTCTGTGGATGGTGAGACCGTTTAGGAAAATGTTACTTTCTGTGGGTGGTTAGAGTGTTTAGGGGAATGTTACTTTCTGTGGGTGTGAGAGTGTTTAGGGGAATGTTACTTTAAGTGGGTGGTGAGAATATTTAGGAGAATGTTACATTCTGTGGGTAGTGAGAGTGTTTAGGGGAATGTTACTTTCTGTGGGTGGTGAGAGTGTTTAGGAGAATGTTACTTTCTGTGGGTGGTGAGAGTGTTTAGGAGAATGTTACTTTCTGTGGATTGTGAAAGTGTTTAGGAGAATGTTACTTTCTGTGGGTGGTGAGAGTTTTTAGGGTAATGTTACTTTCTGTGGATGGTGAGACCGTTTAGGAAAATGTTACTTTCTGTGGGTGGTGAGAGTTTTTAGGGGAATGTTACTTTCTGTGGGAGTGAGAGTGTTTAGGGGAATGTTACTTTAAGTGGGTGGTGAGAATGTTTAGGAGAATGTTACATTCTGTGGGTGGTGAGAGTGTTTAGAATGTTACATTCTGTGGGTGGTGAGAATGTTTAGGAGAATGTTACATTCTGTGGGTGGTGAGAGTGTTTAGGAGAATGTTACATTCTGTGGGTGGTGAGTGTGTTTAGGAGAATATTACTTTCTGTGGGTGGTGAGAGTGTTTAGGAGAATGTTACTTTCTGTGGGTGGTGAGAGTGTTTAGGAGAATGTTACTTTCTATGGGTGGTGAGAGTGTTTGGGAGAATGTTACATTCTGTGGGTGGTGAGAGTGTTTAGGAGAATGTTACTTTCTGTGGGTGGTGAAAGTGTTTAGGGGAATGTTACTTTCTGTGGGTGGTGAGAGTGTTTTGGGGAATATTACATTCTGTGGGTGGTGAGAGTGTTTAGGGGAATGTTACTTTCTGTGGGTGGTAAGAGTGGTTAGGAGTGTGAGAATTCTGTGGGTGGTGAGAGTGTTTAGGAGACATGACCACATTCTGTGGAAGTGAGAGTATTTAGGAGAATGTTCCATTCTGTGGGTGGTGAATTGTTTGGGGAATGTTACTTTCAAGTGGGTGGTGAGAGTGTTTAGGAGAATATTACATTCTGAGGGTGGTGAGAGTGTTTAGGGAATGTTACTTTCTGTGGGTGGTGAGTGTTTAGGGGAATGTTACTTTCTGTGGGTGGTGAGAGTGTTTAGGAGAATGTTACTTTCTGTGGGTGGTGAGAGTGTTTAGGGGAATGTTACATTCTGTGGGTGGTGAGAGTGTTTAGGAGAATGTTACTTTCTGTGGGTGGTGAGAGTTTTAGGGTAATGTTACTTTCTGTGGATGGTGAGACCGTTTAGGAAAATGTTACTTTCTGTGGGTGGTTAGAGTGTTTAGGGGAATGTTACTTTCTGTGGGTGTGAGAGTGTTTAGGGGAATGTTACTTTAAGTGGGTGGTGAGAATATTTAGGAGAATGTTACATTCTGTGGGTGAGTGAGAGTGTTTAGGAGGAATGTTACATTCTGTGTGTGGTGAGTGTTTAGGAGAATGTTACTTTCTGTGGGTGGTGAGAGTGTTTAGGGAAAGTTACTTTCTGTGGGTGGTGAGACCGTTTTAGGAGGAATGTTACTTACTGTGGGTGGGGGGAGAGTGTTTAGGGAAATGTTCCTTTAAGTGGGTGGTGAGAGTGTTTGGGAAAATGTTATTTTAAGTGGGTAGTGAGAGTGTTTCGAGGAATGTTACTTTCTGTGGGTGGTGAGAATGTTTAGGAGTGTGAGAATTCTGGGGGTGGTGAGAGTGTTTAGGAGAATGTTACATTCTGTGGGTGGTGAGAGTGTTTAGGGGAATGTTATTTTCTGTGGGTGGTGAGAGTGTTTAGGGGAATGTTACTTTAAGTGTGTGGTGAGAGTGTTTAGGAGAATTTAAATTCTGTGGGTGGTGAGAGTGTTTAGGAGAATGTTACTTTAAGTGGGTGGTGAGAGTGTTTAGGGGAATGATACATTCTGTGGGTGGTGAGAGTGTTTAGGGGAATGATACATTTTGTGGGTGGTGAGAGTGTTTAGGGGAATGTAACTTTTCTTGGGTGGTGAGAGTGTTTGGAAGAATGTTATATTCTGTGGGTGTTGAGAGTGTTTAGAGAATGTTACTTTATGTGGGTGGTGAAAGTGTTTAAGGGAATATTACTTTCTGTGGGTGGTGAGAGTGTTTAGGAGAATGTTACATTCTGTGGGTGGTGAGAGTGTTTAGGAGAATGTTACATTCTGTGGGTGGTGAGAGTGTTTAGGAGAATGTTACTTTCTGTGGGTGGTGAGAGTGTTTAGGGAATGTTACTTTCTGTGGGTGGTGAGAATGTTTAGGAGAATGTTACTTTCTGTGGGTGGTGAGAGTGTTTAGGAGAATGTTACATTCTGTGGGTGGTGAGAGTGTTTAGGAGAATGTTACTTTCTGTGGGTGGTGAGAGTGTTTAAGAGAATGTTACTTTCTGTGGGTGGTGAGAGTGTTTAGGAGAATGTTACTTTCTGTGGGTGGTGAGAGTGTTTAGGGAATGTTACTTTCTGTGGGTGGTGAGACCGTTAAGGAGAAATTTACTTTCTGTGGGTGGGGAGAGTGTTTAGGGAAATGTTACTTTAAGTGGGTGGTGAGAGTGTTTAGGAGAATGTTACTTTCTGTGGGTGGTGAGAGTGTTTAGGGAATGTTACTTTAAGTGGGTGGTGAGAGCGTTTAGGAGAATTTACATTCTGTGGGTGGTGAGAGTGTTTTAGAGAATGTTACATTCTGTTGGTGGTGAGAGTGTTTAGGAGAATGTTACTTTCTCTGGGTGGTGAGAGTGTTTAGGGGAATGTTACATTCTGTGGGTGGTGAGAGTGTTTAGGAGAATGTTACATTTTGTGGGTGGTGAGAGTGTTTAAGAGAATGTTACATTCTGTGGGTGGTGAGAGTGTTTTGGGGAATGTTACTTTCTGTGGGTGGTGAGAGTGTTTAGGAGTGTGAGAATTCTGTGGGTGGTGAGAGTGTTTAGGAGAACATTACATTCTGTGGAAGTGAGAGTATTTAGGAGAATGTTCCATTCTGTGGGTGGTGAGATTGTTTAGGGGAATGTTACTTTCCGTGGGTGGTGAGAGTGTTTAGGAGAATATTACATTCTGTGGGTGGTGAGAGTGTTTAGGGGAATGTTACTTTCTGTGGGTGGTGAGAGTGTTTAGGGGAATGTTACTTTCTGTGGGTGGTGAGAGTGTTTAGGAGAATGTTACTTTCTGTGGGTGGTGAGAGTGTTTAGGAGAATGTTACTTTCTGTGGGTGGTGAGAGTGTTTAGGAGAATGTTACTTTCTGTGGGTGGTGAGAGTGTTTAGGGGAATGTTTCTTTCTGTGGGTGGTGAGAGTGTTTAGGAGAATGTTACTTTCTGTGGGTGGTGAGAGTTTTAGGGTAATGTTACTTTCTGTGGATGGTGAGACCGTTTAGGAAAATGTTACTTTCTGTGGGTGGTTAGAGTGTTTAGGGGAATGTTACTTTCTGTGGGTGTGAGAGTGTTTAGGGGAATGTTACTTTAAGTGGGTGGTGAGAATATTTAGGAGAATGTTACATTCTGTGGGTGGTGAGAGTGTTTAGGGGAATGTTACATTCTGTGGGTGGTGAGTGTGTTTAGGAGAATATTACATTCTGTGGGTGGTGAGAGTGTTTAGGAGAATGTTACTTTCTGTGGGTGGTGAGAGTGTTTAGGAGAATGTTACTTTCTGTGGGTGGTGAGAGTGTTTAGGGAAAGTTACTTTCTGTGGGTGGTGAGACCGTTTAGGAGAATGTTACTTTCTGTGGGTGGGGAGAGTGTTTAGGGAAATGTTCCTTTAAGTGGGTGGTGAGAGTGTTTAGGAAAATGTTATTTTAAGTGGGTAGTGAGAGTGTTTCGAGGAATGTTACTTTCTGTGGGTGGTGAGAATGTTTAGGAGTGTGAGAATTCTGGGGGTGGTGAGAGTGTTTAGGAGAATGTTACATTCTGTGGGTGGTGAGAGTGTTTAGGGGAATGTTATTTTCTGTGGGTGGTGAGAGTGTTTAGGGGAATGTTACTTTAAGTGTGTGGTGAGAGTGTTTAGGAGAATTTAAATTCTGTGGGTGGTGAGAGTGTTTAGGAGAATGTTACTTTAAGTGGGTGGTGAGAGTGTTTAGGGGAATGATACATTCTGTGGGTGGTGAGAGTGTTTAGGGGAATGATACATTCTGTGGGTGGTGAGAGTGTTTAGGGAATGTAACTTTTCTTGGGTGGTGAGAGTGTTTGGGAGAATGTTATATTCTGTGGGTGTTGAGAGTGTTTAGGAGAATGTTACTTTATGTGGGTGGTGAAAGTGTTTAAGGGAATATTACTTTCTGTGGGTGGTGAGAGTGTTTAGGAGAATGTTACATTCTGTGGGTGGTGAGAGTGTTTAGGAGAATGTTACATTCTGTGGGTGGTGAGAATGTTTAGGAGAATGTTACTTTCTGTGGGTGGTGAGAGCGTTTAGGAGAATGTTACTTTCTGTGGGTGGTGAGAGTGTTTAGGAGAATGTTACTTTCTGTGGGTGGTGAGAGTGTTTAGGAGAATGTTACATTCTGTGGGTGGTGAGAGTGTTTAGGAGAATGTTACTTTCTGTGGGTGGTGAGAGTGTTTAAGAGAATGTTACTTTCTGTGGGTGGTGAGAGTGTTTAGGAGAATGTTACTTTCTGTGGGTGGTGAGAGTGTTTAGGGAATGTTACTTTCTGTGGGTGGTGAGACCGTTAAGGAGAATGTTACTTTCTGTGGGTGGGGAGAGTGTTTAGGGAAATGTTACTTTAAGTGGGTGGTGAGAGTGTTTAGGAGAATGTTACTTTCTGTGGGTGGTGAGAGTGTTTAGGGGAATGTTACTTTAAGTGGGTGGTGAGAGCGTTTAGGAGAATTTACATTCTGTGGGTGGTGAGAGTGTTTTAGAGAATGTTACATTCTGTTGGTGGTGAGAGTGTTTAGGAGAATGTTACTTTCTCTGGGTGGTGAGAGTGTTTAGGGGAATGTTACATTCTGTGGGTGGTGAGAGTGTTTAGGAGAATGTTACATTTTGTGGGTGGTGAGAGTGTTTAAGAGAATGTTACATTCTGTGGGTGGTGAGAGTGTTTAGGGGAATGTTACTTTCTGTGGGTGGTGAGAGTGTTTAGGAGTGTGAGAATTCTGTGGGTGGTGAGAGTGTTTAGGAGAACATTACATTCTGTGGAAGTGAGAGTATTTAGGAGAATGTTCCATTCTGTGGGTGGTGAGATTGTTTAGGGGAATGTTACTTTCCGTGGGTGGTGAGAGTGTTTAGGAGAATATTACATTCTGAGGGTGGTGAGAGTGTTTAGGGGAATGTTACTTTCTGTGGGTGGTGAGAGTGTTTAGGGGAATGTTACTTTCTGTGGGTGGTGAGAGTGTTTAGGAGAATGTTACTTTCTGTGGGTGGTGAGAGTGTTTAGGAGAATGTTACTTTCTGTGGGTGGTGAGAGTGTTTAGGAGAATGTTACTTTCTGTGGGTGGTGAGAGTGTTTAGGGGAATGTTTCTTTCTGTGGGTGGTGAGAGTGTTTAGGAGAATGTTACTTTCTGTGGGTGGTGAGAGTTTTTAGGGTAATGTTACTTTCTGTGGATGGTGAGACCGTTTAGGAAAATGTTACTTTCTGTGGGTGGTTAGAGTGTTTAGGGGGAATGTTACTTTCTGTGGGTGTGAGAGTGTTTAGGGGAATGTTACTTTAAGTGGGTGGTGAGAATATTTAGGAGAATGTTACATTCTGTGGGTGGTGAGAGTGTTTAGGGGAATGTTACATTCTGTGGGTGGTGAGTGTGTTTAGGAGAATATTACATTCTGTGGGTGGTGAGAGTGTTTAGGAGAATGTTACTTTCTGTGGGTGGTGAGAGTGTTTAGGAGAATGTTACTTTCTGTGGGTGGTGAGAGTGTTTAGGGAAAGTTACTTTCTGTGGGTGGTGAGACCGTTTAGGAGAATGTTACTTTCTGTGGGTGGGGAGAGTGTTTAGGGAAATGTTCCTTTAAGTGGGTGGTGAGAGTGTTTAGGAAAATGTTATTTTAAGTGGGTAGTGAGAGTGTTTCGAGGAATGTTACTTTCTGTGGGTGGTGAGAATGTTTAGGAGTGTGAGAATTCTGGGGGTGGTGAGAGTGTTTAGGAGAATGTTACATTCTGTGGGTGGTGAGAGTGTTTAGGGGAATGTTATTTTCTGTGGGTGGTGAGAGTGTTTAGGGGAATGTTACTTTAAGTGTGTGGTGAGAGTGTTTAGGAGAATTTAAATTCTGTGGGTGGTGAGAGTGTTTAGGAGAATGTTACTTTAAGTGGGTGGTGAGAGTGTTTAGGGGAATGATACATTCTGTGGGTGGTGAGAGTGTTTAGGGGAATGATACATTCTGTGGGTGGTGAGAGTGTTTAGGGAATGTAACTTTTCTTGGGTGGTGAGAGTGTTTGGGAGAATGTTATATTCTGTGGGTGTTGAGAGTGTTTAGGAGAATGTTACTTTATGTGGGTGGTGAAAGTGTTTAAGGGAATATTACTTTCTGTGGGTGGTGAGAGTGTTTAGGAGAATGTTACATTCTGTGGGTGGTGAGAGTGTTTAGGAGAATGTTACATTCTGTGGGTGGTGAGAGTGTTTAGGAGAATGTTACTTTCTGTGGGTGGTGAGAGTGTTTAGGGGAATGTTACTTTCTGTGGGTGGTGAGAATGTTTAGGAGAATGTTACTTTCTGTGGGTGGTGAGAGCGTTTAGGAGAATGTTACTTTCTGTGGGTGGTGAGAGTGTTTAGGAGAATGTTACTTTCTGTGGGTGGTGAGAGTGTTTAGGAGAATGTTACATTCTGTGGGTGGTGAGAGTGTTTAGGAGAATGTTACTTTCTGTGGGTGGTGAGAGTGTTTAAGAGAATGTTACTTTCTGTGGGTGGTGAGAGTGTTTAGGAGAATGTTACTTTCTGTGGGTGGTGAGAGTGTTTAGGGAATGTTACTTTCTGTGGGTGGTGAGACCGTTAAGGAGAATGTTACTTTCTGTGGGTGGGGAGAGTGTTTAGGGAAATGTTACTTTAAGTGGGTGGTGAGAGTGTTTAGGAGAATGTTACTTTCTGTGGGTGGTGAGAGTGTTTAGGGGAATGTTACTTTAAGTGGGTGGTGAGAGCGTTTAGGAGAATTTACATTCTGTGGGTGGTGAGAGTGTTTTAGAGAATGTTACATTCTGTTGGTGGTGAGAGTGTTTAGGAGAATGTTACTTTCTCTGGGTGGTGAGAGTGTTTAGGGAATGTTACATTCTGTGGGTGGTGAGAGTGTTTAGGAGAATGTTACATTTTGTGGGTGGTGAGAGTGTTTAAGAGAATGTTACATTCTGTGGGTGGTGAGAGTGTTTAGGGGAATGTTACTTTCTGTGGGTGGTGAGAGTGTTTAGGAGTGTGAGAATTCTGTGGGTGGTGAGAGTGTTTAGGAGAATGTTACATTTTGTGGGTGGTGAGAGTGTTTAGGAGAATGTTACATTCTGTGGGTGGTGAGAGTGTTTAGGAGAATGTTACTTTCTGCGGGTGGTGAGAGTGTTTAGGGGAATGTTACATTCTGTGGGTGGTGAGAGTGTTTAGGGGAATGTTACTTTCTGTGGGTGGTGAGAGTGTTTAGGGAATGTTACTTTCTGTGGGTGGTGAGAGTGTTTAGGAGAATGTTACTTTCTGTGGGTGGTGAGAGTGTTTAGGAGAATGTTACTTTCTGTGGGTGGTGAGAGTGTTTAGGAGAATGTTACTTTCTGTGGGTGGTGAGAGTTTTTAGTGTAATGTTACTTTCTGTGGATGGTGAGACCGTTTAGGAAAATGTTACTTTCTGTGGGTGGTGAGAGTTTTTAGGGGAATGTTACTTTCTGTGGGTGTGAGAGTGTTTAGGGGAATGTTACTTTCTGTGGGTGTGAGAGTGTTTAGGGGAATGTTACTTTAAGTGGGTGGTGAGAATGTTTAGGAGAATGTTACTTTCTGTGGGTGGTGAGAGTGTTTAGGGGAATGTTACATTCTGTGGGTGGTGAGAATGTTTAGGAGAATGTTACATTCTGTGGGTGGTGAGAGTGTTTAGGAGAATGTTACTTTCTGTGGGTGGTGAGTGTGTTTAGGAGAATATTACTTTCTGTGGGTGGTGAGAGTGTTTAGGAGAATGTTACTTTCTGTGGGTGGTGAGAGTGTTTAGGGAATGTTACTTTCTGTGGGTGGTGAGAGTGTTTAGGAGAATGTTACATTCTGTGGGTGGTGAGAGTGTTTAGGGGAATGTTACTTTCTGTGGGTGGTGAGAGTGTTTAGGGGAATGTTACTTTAAGTGTGTGGTGAGAGTGTTTCGGAGAATTTAAATTCTGTGGGTGGTGAGAGTGTTTAGGAGAATGTTACTTTCTGTGGGTGGTGAGAGTGTTTAGGGGAATGATACATTCTTTGGGTGGTGAGAGTGTTTAGGGGAATGTTACTTTTCTTGGGTGGTGAGAGTGTTTGGGAGAATGATACATTCTGTGGGTGTTGAGAGTGTTTAGGAGAATGTTACTTTATGTGGGTGGTGAAAGTGTTTAGGGGAATATTACATTCTGTGGGTGTTGAGAGTGTTTAGGGGAATGTTACTTTATGTGGGTGGTGAAAGTGTTTAGGGGAATATTACATTCTGTGGGTGGTGAGAGTGTTTAGGGGAATGTTACTTTCTGTGGTTGGTGAGAGTGTTTAGGAGAATGTTACATTCTTTGGGTGGTGAGAGTGTTTAGGAGAATGTTACATTCTGTGGGTGGTGAGAGTGTTTAGGAGAATGTTACTTTCTGTGGGTGGTGAGAGTGTTTAGGGGAATGTTACTTTCTGTGGGTGGTGAGAGTGTTTAGGAGAATGTTACTTTCTGTGGGTGGTGAGAGTGTTTAGGAGAATGTTACTTTCTGTGGGTGGTGAGAGTTTTTAGGGTAATGTTACTTTCTGAGGGTGGTGAGACCGTTTAGGAGAATGTTACTTTCTGTGGGTGGTGAGAGTTTTTAGGGTAATGTTACTTTCTGTGGATGGTGAGAGTGTTTAGGAGAATGTTACTTTCTGTGGGTGGTGAGTGTGTTTAGGAGAATGTTACTTTCTGTGGGTGGTGAGAGTGTTTAGGAGAATGTTACTTTCTGTGGGTGGTGAGAGTGTTTAAGAGAATGTTACTTTCTGTGGGTGGTGAGACCGTTTAGGAGAATGTTGCTTTCTGTTGGTGGGGAGAGTGTTTAGGGGAATGTTACATTCTGTTGGTGGTGAGAGTGTTTAGGAGAATGTTACATTCTGTGGGTGGTGAGTGTGTTTAGGAGAATGTTACTTTCTGTGGGTGGTGAGAGTGTTTAGGAGAATGTTACTTTCTGTGGGTGGGGAGAGTGTTTAGGGAATGTTACTTTCTGTGGGTGGTGAGACCGTTTAGGAGAATGTTACTTTCTGTTGGTGGGGAGAGTGTTTAGGGGAATGTTACATTCTGTGGGTGGTGAGAGTGTTTAGGAGAATGTTGCATTCTGTGGGTGGTGAGAGTGTTTAGGAGAATGTTACATTCTGTGGGTGGTGAGAGTGTTTAGGGGAATGTTACATTCTGTGGGTGGTGATAGTGTTTAGGAGTGTGAGAATTCTGTGGGTGGTGAGTGTGTTTAGGGGAATGTTACTTTCTGTGGGTGGTGAGAGTGTTTAGGAGTGTGAGAATTGTGTGGGTGGTGAGAGTGTTTAGGAGAATGTTACTTTCTGTGGGTGGTGAGAGTGTTTAGGAGAATGTTACTTTCTGTGGGTGGTGAGAGTGTTTAAGAGAATGTTACTTTCTGTGGGTGGTGAGACCGTTTAGGAGAATGTTACTTTCTGTGGGTGGGGAGAGTGTTTAGGGAATGTTACTTTCTGTGGGTGGTGAGACCGTTTAGGAGAATGTTACTTTCTGTGGGTGGGGAGAGTGTTTAGGGGAATGTTACTTTAAGTGGTTGGTGAGAGTGTTTAGGAGAATTTACATTCTGTGGGTGGTGAGAGTGTTTAGGGGAATGTTACATTCTATTGGTGGTGAGAGTGTTTAGGAGAATGTTACTTTCTGTGGGTGGTGAGAGTTTTTAGGGTAATGTTACTTTCTGTGGATGGTGAGACCGTTTAGGAAAATGTTACTTTCTGTGGGTGGTAAGAGTGTTTAGGGGAATGTTACTTTAAGTGGGTGTTGAGAGTTTTTAGGGGAATGTTACTTTCTGTGGGTGGTGAGAGTGTTTAGGGGAATGTTACATTCTGTGGGTGGTGAGAATGTTTAGGAGAATGTTACATTCTGTGGGTGGTGAGAGTGTTTAGGGGAATGTTACATTCTGTGGGTGGTGAGTGTGTTTAGGAGAATATTACATTCTGTGGGTGGTGAGAGTGTTTAGGAGAATGTTACTTTCTGTGGGTGGTGAGAGTGTTTAGGAGAATGTTACTTTCTGTGGGTGGTGAGAGTGTTTAGGAGAATGTTACTTTCTGTGGGTGGTGAGAGTGTTTAGGGAATGTTACTTTCTGTGGATGGTGAGACCGTTTAGGAGAATGTTACTTTCTGTGGGTGGGGAGAGTGTTTAGGGAAATGTTCCTTTAAGTGGGTGTTGAGAGTGTTTAGGAAAATGTTACTTTAAGTGGGTAGTGAGAGTGTTTCGAGGAATGTTACTTTCTGTGGGTGGTGAAAATGTTTAGGAGTGTGAGAATTCTGTGGGTGGTGAGAGTGTTTAGGAGAATGTTACTTTCTGTGGGTGGTGAGAGTGTTTAGGGGAATGTTACTTTCTGTGGGTGGTGAGAGTGTTTAGGGGAATGTTACTTTAAGTGTGTGGTGAGAGTGTTTAGGAGAATGTTACTTTAAGTGGGTGGTGAGAGTGTTTAGGAGAATGTTACATTCTGTGGGTGGTGAGAGTGTTTAGGAGAATGTTACTTTCTGTGGGTGGTGAGAGTGTTTAGGGGAATGATACATTCTGTGGGTGGTGAGAGTGTTTAGGGGAATGTTACTTTTCTTGGGTGGTGAGAGTGTTTGGGAGAATGTTACATTCTGTGGGTGTTGAGAGTGTTTAGGGGAATGTTACTTTATGTGGGTGGTGAAAGTGTTTAAGGAATATTACTTTCTGTGGGTGGTGAGAGTGTTTAGGAGAATGTTACATTCTGTGGGTGGTGAGAGTGTTTAGGAGAATGTTACATTCTGTGGGTGGTGAGAGTGTTTTGGAGGAATGTTACTTTCTGTGGGTGGTGAGAGTGTTTAGGGGAATGTTACTTTCTGTGGGTGGTGGGAGTGTTTAGGAGAATGTTACTTTCTGTGGGTGGTGAGAGTGTTTAGGAGAATGTTACTTTCTGTGGGTAGTGAGAGTGTTTAGGAGAATGTTACTTTCTGTGGGTGGTGAGAGTGTTTAGGGGAATGTTACTTTCTGTGGGTGGTGAGAGTGTTTAGGAAAATGTTACTTTCTGTGGGTGGTGAGAGTTTTTAGGGTAATGTTATTTTCAGTGGATGGTGAGACCGTTTAGGAAAATGTTACTTTCTGTGGGTGGTAAGAGTGTTTAGAGGAATGTTACTTTAAGTGGGTGGTAAGAGTGTTTAGGGAATGTTACTTTCTGTGGGTGGTGAGACCGTTTAGGAGAATGTTACTTTCTGTGGGTGGGGGAGAGTGTTTAGGGAAATGTTCCTTTAAGTGGGTGGTGAGAGTGTTTAGGAAAATGTTACTTTAAATGGGTAGTGAGAGTGTTTAGGAGAATGTTACTTTCTGTGGGTGGTGAGAATGTTTAGGAGTGTGAGAATTCTGTGGGTGGTGAGAGTGTTTAGGAGAATGTTACATTCTGTGGGTGGTGAGGAGTTTTTAGGGGAATGTTACTTTCTGCGGGTGGTGAGAGTGTTTAGGGGAATGTTACTTTAAGTGTGGTGAGAGTGTTTAGGAGAATTTAAATTCTGTGGGTGGTGAGAGTGTTTAGGAGAATGTTACTTTCTGTGGGTGGTGAGAGTGTTTAGGGAATGTTACTTTATGTGGGTGGTAATAGTGTTTAGGGGAATATTACATTCTGTGGGTGTTGAGAGTGTTTAGGGGAATGTTACTTTATGTGGGTGTTGAAAGTGTTTAGGGAATATTACATTCTGTGGGTGGTGAGAGTGTTTAGGAGTGTGAGAATTCTGTGGGTGGTGAGAGTGTTTAGGAGAATGTTACATTTTGTGGGTGGTGAGAGTGTTTAGGAGAATGTTACATTCTGTGGGTGGTGAGAGTGTTTAGGAGAATGTTACTTTCTGTGGGTGGTGAGAGTGTTTAGGGGAATGTTACATTCTGTGGGTGGTGAGAGTGTTTAGGAAAATGTTACTTTAAGTGGGTAGTGAGAGTGTTTGGAGAATGTTACATTCTGTGGGTGGTGAGAGTGTTTAGGAGAATGTTACTTTATGTGGGTGGTAAGAAGTGTTTAGGAGAATGTTACTTTCTGTGGGTGGTGAGAGTGTTTAGGAGTGTGAGAATTGTGTGGGTGGTGAGTGTGTTTAGGGGAATATTACATTCTGTGGGTGAGTGAGAGTGTTTAGGAGAATGTTACTTTCTGTGGGTGGTGAGAGTGTTTAGGAGTGTGAGAATTCTGTGGTGGTGAGAGTGTTTAGGAGAATGTTACTTTCTGTGGGTGGTGAGAGTGTTTAGGAGTGTGAGAATTGTGTGGGTGGTGAGTGTGTTTAGGGGAATATTACATTCTGTGGGTAGTGAGAGTGTTTAGGAGAATGTTACTTTCTGTGGGTGGTGAGAGTGTTTAGGAGTGTGAGAATTCTGTGGGTGGTGAGAGTGTTTAGGAGAATGTTACATTCTGTGGGTGATGAGGGCGTTTAGGGGAATGTTACATTCTGTGGGTGGTGAGAGTGTTTAGGAGAATGTTACATTCTGTGGGTGGTGAGAGTTTTTAGGGTAATGTTACTTTCTGTGGATGGTGAGACCGTTTAGGAGAATGTTACTTTCTGTGGGTGGTAAGAGTGTTTAGAGGAATGTTACTTTAAGTGGGTGGTAAGAGTGTTTAGGAGAATGTTACTTTAAGTGGGTGGTGAGAGTGTTTAGGAGAATGTTACATTCTGTGGGTGGTGAGAGTGTTTAGGGAATGTTACATTCTGTGGGTGGTGAGTGTGTTTAGGAGAATATTACATTCTGTGGGTGGTGAGAGTGTTTAGGAGAATGTTACTTTCTGTGGGTGGTGAGAGTGTTTAAGAAAATGTTACTTTCTGTGGGTGGTGAGAGTGTTTAGGAGAATGTTACTTTCTGTGGGTGGTGAGAGTGTTTAGGAGAATGTTACTTTCTCTGGGTGGTGAGAGTGTTTAGGAGTGTGAGAATTGTGTGGGTGGTGAGTGTGTTTAGGGGAATATTACATTCTGTGGGTAGTGAGAGTGTTTAGGAGAATGTTACTTTCTGTGGGTGGTGAGAGGTGTTTAGGAGTGTGAGAATTCTGTGGGTGGTGAGACCGTTTAGGAGAATGTTACTTTCTGTGGGTGGGGAGAGTGTTTAGGGAAATATTACTTTACGTGGGTGGTGAGAGTGTTTAGGAGAATGTTACTTTCTGTGGGTGGTGAGAGTGTTTAGGGGAATGTTACTTTAAGTGGGTGGTGAGAGTGTTTAGGAGAATTTACATTCTGTGGGTGGTGAGAGTGTTTTAGAGAATGTTACATTCTGTTGGTGGTGAGAGTGTTTAGGAGAATGTTACTTTCTCTGGGTGGTGAGAGTGTTTAGGGGAATGTTACATTCTGTGGGTGGTGAGAGTGTTTAGGAGAATGTTACATTCTGTGGGTGGTGAGAGTGTTTAGAGAATGTTACATTCTGTGGGTGGTGAGAGTGTTTAGGGGAATGTTACTTTCTGTGGGTGGTGAGAGTGTTTAGGAGTGTGAGAATTCTGTGGGTGGTGAGAGTGTTTAGGAGAATGTTACATTTTGTGGGTGGTGAGAGTGTTTAGGAGAATGTTACATTCTGTGGGTGGTGAGAGTGTTTAGGAGAATGTTACTTTCTGTGGGTGGTGAGAGCGTTTAGGGAATGTTACATTCTGTGGGTGGTGAGAGTGTTTAGGAGAATGTTACTTTAAGTGGGTGTTGAGAGTGTTTAGGAGAATGTTACTTTATGTGGGTGGTGAAAGTGTTTAAGGGAATATTACTTTCTGTGGGTGGTGAGAGTGTTTAGGAGAATGTTACATTCTGTGGGTGGTGAGAGTGTTTAGGAGAATGTTACATTCTGTGGGTGGTGAGAGTGTTTTGGAGAATGTTACTTTCTGTGGGTGGTGAGAGTGTTTAGGGAATGTTACTTTCTGTGGGTGGTGGGAGTGTTTAGGAGAATGTTACTTTCTGTGGGTGGTGAGAGTGTTTAGGAGAATGTTACTTTCTGTGGGTGGTGAGAGTGTTTAGGAGAATGTTACTTTCTGTGGGTGGTGAGAGTGTTTAGGGAATGTTACTTTCTGTGGGTGGTGAGAGTGTTTAGGAAAATGTTACTTTCTGTGGGTGGTGAGAGTTTTTAGGGTAATGTTATTTTCTGTGGATGGTGAGACCGTTTAGGAAAATGTTACTTTCTGTGGGTGGTAAGAGTGTTTAGAGGAATGTTACTTTAAGTGGGTGGTAAGAGTGTTTAGGGAATGTTACTTTCTGTGGGTGGTGAGACCGTTTAGGAGAATGTTACTTTCTGTGGGTGGGGAGAGTGTTTAGGGGAAATGTTCCTTTAAGTGGGTGGTGAGAGTGTTTAGGAAAATGTTACTTTAAATGGGTAGTGAGAGTGTTTAGGAGAATGTTACTTTCTGTGGGTGGTGAGAATGTTTAGGAGTGTGAGAATTCTGTGGGTGGTGAGAGTGTTTAGGAGAATGTTACATTCTGTGGGTGGTGAGTTTTTAGGGGGAATGTTACTTTCTGCGGGTGGTGAGAGTGTTTAGGGAATGTTACTTTAAGTGTGTGGTGAGAGTGTTTAGGAGAATTTAAATTCTGTGGGTGGTGAGAGTGTTTAGGAGAATGTTACTTTCTGTGGGTGGTGAGAGTGTTTAGGGGAATGTTACTTTATGTGGGTGGTAAAAGTGTTTAGGGAATATTACATTCTGTGGGTGTTGAGAGTGTTTAGGGGAATGTTACTTTATGTGGGTGTTGAAAGTGTTTAGGGGAATATTACATTCTGTGGGTGGTGAGAGTGTTTAGGAGTGTGAGAATTCTGTGGGTGGTGAGAGTGTTTAGGAGAATGTTACATTTTGTGGGTGGTGAGAGTGTTTAGGAGAATGTTACATTCTGTGGGTGGTGAGAGTGTTTAGGAGAATGTTACTTTCTGTGGGTGGTGAGAGTGTTTAGGGAATGTTATTCTGTGGGTGGTGAGAGTGTTTAGGAAAATGTTACTTTAAGTGGGTAGTGAGAGTGTTTGGGAGAATGTTACATTCTGTGGGTGGTGAGAGTGTTTAGGAGAATGTTACTTTATGTGGGTGGTAAGAGTGTTTAGGAGAATGTTACTTTCTGTTGGTGGTGAGAGTGTTTAGGGGAATGTTACTTTCTGTGGGTGGTGAGAGTGTTTAGGAGTGTGAGAATTGTGTGGGTGGTGAGTGTGTTTAGGGGAATATTACATTCTGTGGGTAGTGAGAGTGTTTAGGAGAATGTTACTTTCTGTGGGTGGTGAGAGTGTTTAGGAGTGTGAGAATTCTGTGGTGGTGAGAGTGTTTAGGAGAATGTTACTTTCTGTGGGTGGTGAGAGTGTTTAGGAGTGTGAGAATTGTGTGGGTGGTGAGTGTGTTTAGGGGAATATTACATTCTGTGGGTAGTGAGAGTGTTTAGGAGAATGTTACTTTCTGTGGGTGGTGAGAGTGTTTAGGAGTGTGAGAATTCTGTGGGTGGTGAGAGTGTTTAGGAGAATGTTACATTCTGTGGGTGATGAGGGCGTTTAGGGGAATGTTACATTCTGTGGGTGGTGAGAGTGTTTAGGAGAATGTTACATTCTGTGGGTGGTGAGAGTTTTAGGGTAATGTTACTTTCTGTGGATGGTGAGACCGTTTAGGAGAATGTTACTTTCTGTGGGTGGTAAGAGTGTTTAGAGGAATGTTACTTTAAGTGGGTGGTAAGAGTGTTTAGGAGAATGTTACTTTAAGTGGGTGGTGAGAGTGTTTAGGAGAATGTTACATTCTGTGGGTGGTGAGAGTGTTTAGGAAATGTTACATTCTGTGGGTGGTGAGTGTGTTTAGGAGAATATTACATTCTGTGGGTGGTGAGAGTGTTTAGGAGAATGTTACTTTCTGTGGGTGGTGAGAGTGTTTAAGAAAATGTTACTTTCTGTGGGTGGTGAGAGTGTTTAGGAGAGAATGTTACTTTCTGTGGGTGGTGAGAGTGTTTAGGAGAATGTTACTTTCTGTGGGTGGTGAGAGTGTTTAGGAGTGTGAGAATTGTGTGGGTGGTGAGTGTGTTTTAGGGAATATTACATTCTGTGGGTAGTGAGAGTGTTTAGGAGAATGTTACTTTCTGTGGGTGGTGAGAGTGTTTAGGAGTGTGAGAATTCTGTGGGTGGTGAGACCGTTTAGGAGAATGTTACTTTCTGTGGGTGGGGAGAGTGTTTAGGGAAATATTACTTTACGTGGGTGGTGAGAGTGTTTAGGAGAATGTTACTTTCTGTGGGTGGTGAGAGTGTTTAGGGGAATGTTACTTTAAGTGGTGGTGAGAGTGTTTAGGAGTATTTTACATTCTGTGGGTGGTGAGAGTGTTTTAGAGAATGTTACATTCTGTTGGTGGTGAGAGTGTTTAGGAGAATGTTACTTTCTCTGGTGGTGAGAGTGTTTAGGGGAATGTTACATTCTGTGGGTGGTGAGAGTGTTTAGGAGAATGTCTACATTCTGTGGGTGGTGAGAGTGTTTAGGAGAATGTTACATTCTGTGGGTGGTGAGAGTGTTTAGGGGAATGTTACTTTCTGTGGGTGGTGAGAGTGTTTAGGAGTGTGAGAATTCTGTGGGTGGTGAGAGTGTTTAGGAGAATGTTACATTTTGTGGGTGGTGAGAGTGTTTAGGAGAATGTTACATTCTGTGGGTGGTGAGAGTGTTTAGGAGAATGTTACTTTCTGTGGGTGGTGAGAGTGTTTAGGGGAATGTTACATTCTGTGGGTGGTGAGAGTGTTTAGGAAAATGTTACTTTAAGTGGGTAGTGAGAGTGTTTAGGAGAATGTTACTTTATGTGGGTGGTGAGAGTGTTTAGGAGAATGTTACTTTCTTTGGGTGGTGAGAGTGTTTATTGGAATGTTACTTTCTGTGGGTGGTGAGAGTGTTTAGGAGTGTGAGAATTGTGTGGGTGGTGAGTGTGTTTAGGGGAATATTACATTCTGTGGGTAGTGAGAGTGTTTAGGAGAATGTTACTTTCTGTGGGTGGTGAGAGTGTTTAGGAGTGTGGGAATTCTGTGGGTGGTAAGAGTGTTTAGGAGAATGTTACTTTCTGTGGGTGGTGAGAGTGTTTAGGAGTGTGAGAATTGTGTGGGTGGTGAGTGTGTTTAGGGGAATATTACATTCTGTGGGTAGTGAGAGTGTTTAGGAGAATGTTACTTTCTGTGGGTGGTGAGAGTGTTTAGGAGTGTGAGAATTCTGTGGGTGGTGAGAGTGTTTAGGAGAATGTTACATTCTGTGGGTGATGAGAGCGTTTAGGTGAATGTTACATTCTGTGGGTGGTGAGAGTGTTTAGGAGAATGTTACATTCTGTGGGTGGTGAGAGTGTTTAGGGGAATGTTACTTTCTGTGGGTGGTGAGAGTGTTTAGGAGAATGTAACATTCTGTGGGTGGTAAGTGTTTAGGAGAATGTTACTTTCTATGGGTGGTGAGAGTGTTTAGGGAATGTTACATTCTGTGGGTGATGAGAGCGTTTAGGGGAATGTTACATTCTGTGGGTGGTGAGAGTGTTTAGGAGAATGTTACATTCTGTGGGTGGTGAGAGTGTTTAGGGGAATGTTACTTTCTGTGGGTGGTGAGAGTGTTTAGGAGAATGTAACATTCTGTGGGTGGTAAGTGTTTAGTAGAATGTTACTTTCTGTGGGTGGTGAGAGTGTTTAGGAGAATGTTACTTTCTGTGGGTGGTGAGAATTTTTAGGGGAATGTTACTTTCTGTGGTTGGTGAGACCGTTTAGGAGAATGTTACTTTCTGTGGGTTGTGAGAGTCTTTATAGGAATGTTACTTTAAGTGGGTGGTGAGAGTGTTTAGGGAATGTTACTTTATGTGGGTGGTGAGAGTGTTTAGGAGAATGTTACATTCTGTGGGTGGTGAGAGTGTTTAGGGGAGTGTTACATTCTGTGGGTGGTGAGAGTTTTTAGGAGAATGTTACTTTCTGTGGGTGGTGAGAGTGTTTAGGAGAGAATGTTACATTCTGTGGGTGGTGAGAGTGTTTAGGAAAATATTACTTTACGTGGGTGGTGAGAGTGTTTAGGAGAATGTTACTTTCTGTGGGTGGTGAGAGTGTTTAGGGAATGTTACTTTAAGTGGGTGGTGAGAGTGTTTAGGAGAATTTACATTCTGTGGGTGGTGAGAGTGTTTTAGAGAATGTTACATTCTGTTGGTGGTGAGAGTGTTTAGGAGAATGTTACTTTCTCTGGGTGGTGAGAGTGTTTAGGGAATGTTACATTCTGTGGGTGGTGAGAGTGTTTAGGAGAATGTTACATTCTGTGGGTGGTGAGAGTGTTTAGGAGAATGTTACATTCTGTGGGTGGTGAGAGTGTTTAGGGGAATGTTATTTTCTGTGGGTGGTGAGAGTGTTTAGGAGTGTGAGAATTCTGTGGGTGGTGAGAGTGTTTAGGAGATATGTTACATTTTGTGGGTGGTGAGAGTGTTTAGGAGAATGTTACATTCTGTGGGTGGTAGAGTCATTTTAGGAGAATGTTACTTTCTGTGGTGGTGAGAGCGTTTAGGGGAATGTTACATTCTGTGGGTGGTGAGTGTTTAGAGAATGTTACTTTAAGTGGGTGTTGAGTGTTTAGGAGAATGTTACTTTATGTGGGTGGTGAAAGTGTTTAAGGGAATATTACTTTCTGTGGGTGGTGAGAGTGTTTAGGAGAATGTTACATTCTGTGGGTGGTGAGAGTGTTTAGGAGAATGTTACATTCTGTGGGTGGTGAGAGTGTTTTGGAGAATGTTACTTTCTGTGGGTGGTGAGAGTGTTTAGGGAATGTTTACTTTCTGTGGGTGGTGGGAGTGTTTAGGAGAATGTTACTTTCTGTGGGTGGTGAGAGTGTTTAGGAGAATGTTACTTTCTGTGGGTGGTGAGAGTGTTTAGGAGAATGTTACTTTCTGTGGGTGGTGAGAGTGTTTAGGGGAATGTTACTTTCTGTGGGTGGTGAGAGTGTTTAGGAAAATGTTACTTTCTGTGGGTGGTGAGAGTTTAGGGTAATGTTATTTTCTGTGGATGGTGAGACCGTTTAGGAAAATGTTACTTTCTGTGGGTGGTAAGAGTGTTTAGAGGAATGTTACTTTAAGTGGGTGAAGTAAGAGTGTTTAGGGAATGTTACTTTCTGTGGGTGGTGAGACCGTTTAGGAGAATGTTACTTTCTGTGGGTGGGGAGAGTGTTTAGGGGAAATGTTCCTTTAAGTGGGTGGTGAGAGTGTTTAGGAAAATGTTACTTTAAATGGGTAGTGAGAGTGTTTTGAGAGAATGTTACTTTCTGTGGGTGGTGAGAATGTTTAGGAGTGTGAGAATTCTGTGGGTGGTGAGAGTGTTTAGGAGAATGTTACATTCTGTGGGTGGTGAGTTTTTTAGGGGAATGTTACTTTCTGCGGGTGGTGAGTGTTTAGGGGAATGTTACTTTAAGTGTGTGGTGAGAGTGTTTAGGAGAATTTAAATTCTGTGGGTGGTGAGAGTGTTTAGGAGAAGATGTTACTTTCTGTGGGTGGTGAGAGTGTTTAGGGGAATGTTACTTTATGTGGGTGGTAAAAGTGTTTAGGGAATATTACATTCTGTGGGTGTTGAGAGTGTTTAGGGGGAATGTTACTTTATGTGGGTGTTGAAAGTGTTTAGGGGAATATTACATTCTGTGGGTGGTGAGAGTGTTTAGGAGTGTGAGAATTCTGTGGGTGGTGAGAGTGTTAGGAGAATGTTACATTTTGTGGGTGGTGAGAGTGTTTAAGAATGTTACATTCTGTGGGTGGTGAGAGTGTTTAGGAGAATGTTACTTTCTGTGGGTGGTGAGAGTGTTTAGGGGAATGTTACATTCTGTGGGTGGTGAGAGTGTTTAGGAAAATGTTACTTTAAGTGGGTAGTGAGAGTGTTTGGGAGAATGTTACATTCTGTGGGTGGTGAGAGTGTTTAGGAGAATGTTACTTTATGTGGGTGGTAAGAGTGTTTAGGAGAATGTTACTTTCTGTTGGTGGTGAGAGAGTGTTTAGGGGAATGTTCACTTTCTGTGGGTGGTGAGAGTGTTTAGGAGTGTGAGAATTGTGGGTGGTGAGTGTGTTTAGGGGAATATTACATTCTGTGGGTAGTGAGAGTGTTTAGGAGAATGTTACTTTCTGTGGGTGGTGAGAGTGTTTAGGAGTGTGAGAATTCTGTGGTGGTGAGAGTGTTTAGGAGAATGTTACTTTCTGTGGGTGGTGAGAGTGTTTAGGAGTGTGAGAATTGTGTGGGTGGTGAGTGTGTTTAGGGGAATATTACATTCTGTGGGTAGTGAGAGTGTTTAGGAGAATGTTACTTTCTGTGGGTGGTGAGAGTGTTTAGGAGTGTGAGAATTCTGTGGGTGGTGAGAGTGTTTAGGAGAATGTTACATTCTGTGGGTGATGAGGGCGTTTAGGGGAATGTTACATTCTGTGGGTGGTGAGAGTGTTTAGGAGAATGTTACATTCTGTGGGTGGTGAGAGTTTTTAGGGTATGTTACTTTCTGTGGATGGTGAGACCGTTTAGGAGAATGTTACTTTCTGTGGGTGGTAAGAGTGTTTAGAGGAATGTTACTTTAAGTGGGTGGTAAGAGTGTTTAGGAGAATGTTACTTTAAGTGGGTGGTGAGAGTGTTTAGGAGAATGTTACATTCTGTGGGTGGTGAGAGTGTTTAGGGGAATGTTACATTCTGTGGGTGGTGAGTGTGTTTAGGAGAATATTACATTCTGTGGGTGGTGAGAGTGTTTAGGGAGAATGTTACTTTCTGTGGGTGGTGAGAGTGTTTAAGAAAATGTTACTTTCTGTGGGTGGTGAGAGTGTTTAGGAGAATGTTACTTTCTGTGGGTGGTGAGAGTGTTTAGGAGAATGTTACTTTCTGTGGGTGGTGAGAGTGTTTAGGAGTGTGAGAATTGTGTGGGTGGTGAGTGTGTTTAGGGAATATTACATTCTGTGGGTAGTGAGAGTGTTTAGGAGAATGTTACTTTCTGTGGGTGGTGAGAGTGTTTAGGAGTGTGAGAATTCTGTGGGTGGTGAGACCGTTTAGGAGAATGTTACTTTCTGTGGGTGGGGAGAGTGTTTAGGGAAATATTACTTTACGTGGGTGGTGAGAGTGTTTAGGAGAATGTTACTTTCTGTGGGTGGTGAGAGTGTTTAGGGGAATGTTACTTTAAGTGGGTGGTGAGAGTGTTTAGGAGAATTTACATTCTGTGGGTGGTGAGAGTGTTTTAGAGAATGTTACATTCTGTTGGTGGTGAGAGTGTTTAGGAGAATGTTACTTTCTCTGGGTGGTGAGAGTGTTTAGGGAATGTTACATTCTGTGGGTGGTGAGAGTGTTTAGGAGAATGTTACATTCTGTGGGTGGTGAGAGTGTTTAGGAGAATGTTACATTCTGTGGGTGGTGAGAGTGTTTAGGGAATGTTACTTTCTGTGGGTGGTGAGAGTGTTTAGGAGTGTGAGAATTCTGTGGGTGGTGAGAGTGTTTAGGAGAATGTTACATTTTGTGGGTGGTGAGAGTGTTTAGGAGAATGTTACATTCTGTGGGTGGTGAGAGTGTTTAGGAGAATGTTACTTTCTGTGGGTGGTGAGAGTGTTTAGGGAATGTTACATTCTGTGGGTGGTGAGAGTGTTTAGGAAAATGTTACTTTAAGTGGGTAGTGAGAGTGTTTAGGAGAATGTTGTTACTTTATGTGGGTGGTGAGAGTGTTTAGGAGAATGTTACTTTCTTTGGGTGGTGAGAGTGTTTATTGGAATGTTACTTTCTGTGGGTGGTGAGAGTGTTTAGGAGTGTGAGAATTGTGTGGGTGGTGAGTGTGTTTAGGGAATATTACATTCTGTGGGTAGTGAGAGTGTTTAGGAGAATGTTACTTTCTGTGGGTGGTGAGAGTGTTTAGGAGTGTGGGAATTCTGTGGGTGGTAAGAGTGTTTAGGAGAATGTTACTTTCTGTGGGTGGTGAGAGTGTTTAGGAGTGTGAGAATTGTGTGGGTGGTGAGTGTGTTTAGGGGAATATTACATTCTGTGGGTAGTGAGAGTGTTTAGGAGAATGTTACTTTCTGTGGGTGGTGAGAGTGTTTAGGAGTGTGAGAATTCTGTGGGTGGTGAGAGTGTTTAGGAGAATGTTACATTCTGTGGGTGATGAGAGCGTTTAGGTGAATGTTACATTCTGTGGGTGGTGAGAGTGTTTAGGAGAATGTTACATTCTGTGGGTGGTGAGAGTGTTTAGGGGAATGTTACTTTCTGTGGGTGGTGAGAGTGTTTAGGAGAATGTAACATTCTGTGGGTGGTAAGTGTTTAGGAGAATGTTACTTTCTATGGGTGGTAGAGGAGTGTTTAGGGGAATGTTACATTCTGTGGGTGATGAGAGCGTTTAGGGGAATGTTACATTCTGTGGGTGGTGAGAAGTGTTTAGGAGAATGTTACATTCTGTGGGTGGTGAGAGTGTTTAAGGGAATGTTACTTTCTGTGGGTGGTGAGAGTGTTTGAAGAGAATGTAACATTCTGTGGGTGGTAAGTGTTTAGTAGAATGTTACTTTCTGTGGGTGGTGAGAGTGTTTAGGAGAATGTTACTTTCTGTGGGTGGTGAGAATTTTAGGGGAATGTTACTTTCTGTGGTTGGTGAGACCGTTTAGGAGAATGTTACTTTCTGTGGGTTGTGAGAGTCTTTATAGGAATGTTACTTTAAGTGGGTGGTGAGAGTGTTTAGGGGAATGTTACTTTATGTGGGTGGTGAGAGTGTTTAGAGGAGAATGTTACATTCTGTGGGTGGTGAGAGTGTTTAGGGGAGTGTTACATTCTGTGGGTGGTGAGAGTTTTTAGAGAATGTTACTTTCTGTGGGTGGTGAGAGTGTTTAGGAGAATGTTACATTCTGTGGGTGAGTGAGAGTGTTTAGGAGAATGTTACATTCTGTGGGTGGTGAGAGTGTTTTAGAGAATGTTACTTTCTATGGGTGGTGAGATTGTGTAGGGGAATGTTACTTTCTGTGGGTGGTGAGAGTGTTTAGGAGAATGTTACATTCTGTGGGTGGTGAGAGTGTTTAGGAGAATGTTACTTTCTGTGGGTTGTGAGAATGTTTAGGAGAATGTTACTTTCTGTGGGTGATGAGAGTGTTTAGGAGAATGTTACTTTCTGTGGGTGGTGAGAGTGTTTAGGAGAATGTTACTTTCTGTGGGTGGTGAGAGTGTTTAGGAGAATGTTACTTTCTGTGGGTGGTGAGAGTGTTTAGGAGAATGTTACTTTCTGTGGGTGGTGAGAGTGTTTAGGAGAATGTTACTTTCTTTGGTTGGTGAGAGTGTTTAGGGAATGTTACTTTCTTTGGGTGGTGAGAGTGTTTAGGAGAATGTTACTTTCTTTGGGTGGTTGGGATTTTTAGGGGAATATTACTTTCTGTGGGTGGTGAAACCGTTTAGGAGAATGTTACTTTCTGTGGGTGGTGAGAGTGTTTAGGGGAATGTTACTTTAAGTGGGTGGTGAGAGTGTTTAGGAGAATGTTACTTTCTGTGGTTGGTGAGAGTGTTTATGGGAATGTTACTTTCTGTGGGTGGTGAGAGTGTTTAGGAGAATGTTACTTTCTGTGGGTGGTGAGTGTTTAGGAGAATGTTACTTTCTTTGGTTGGTGAGAGTGTTTAGGAGAATGTTACTTTCTGTGGGTGGTGAGAGTGTTTAGGAGAATGTTACTTTCTGTGGGTGGTGAGAGTGTTTAGGAGAATGTTACTTTCTTTGGTTGGTGAGAGTGTTTAGGGAATGTTACTTTCTGTGGGTGGTGAGAGTTTTTAGGAGAATGTTACTTTCTGTGGGTGGACGAAAATGTAGTTGTTTTAGATCAACAAATGCAGATATCTAATTAAAGAAATGTAATGTGTCTGCACTGCAAAAGTAATTAATAAAAAAGAACAGAGTTATAACAATTTACGTTGTGTTAACGTATATTTTAGTTTAGAGGATTTGTATTAACCTGGCTGTAGATGTGATGGAATATGTTCTGTAATATTTTTTTAAAGCTACTAACACAATAATTGTTTCAATAACCTGGCTGTAGATGTGTTGGAAGATGTTCTCTAATGTTTAAAAGCTACTAACACAATAATTGTTTCAGTAACCTGGCTGTAGATGTGTTGGAAGATGTTCTCTAATGTTTAAAAGCTACTAACACAATAATTGTTTCAGTAACCTGGCTGTAGATGTGTTAGAAGATGTTCTCTACGCTATCGGTGGCTATAGCGGGGACCGCACCACCTCTGTTGTAGAATGTTATGACTTCAACACAAATTCATGGTCAGTTAAGTAAAGTGACGTCCACCAGCATGGAATACGTCACATTCTTTCTATATCTGTCAAACGAACTTAACGTACAATATTTGTTTTTTTTCGCTCTGTTGATTTTATCACTATAGAAATAACTTAGTAGTCAATATTTGTCACTACACGTCAGTGCAAGTAAGTATAATGTACCAAATGTATGTGTCATTAAGTACCAGTGAACATATACATGCCAAATGTATGTGTCTATAAGTACCAGTAAACATATACATGTTAAATATATGTGTCTATAAGTACCAGTAAACATATACATGCCAAATGTATGTGTCTATATGTTCCAGTGAACATATACATGCCAAATGTATGTGTCTATAAGTACCAGTAAACATATACATGCCAAATGTATGTGTCTATAATACCAGTAAACATATACATGCCAAATGTATGTGTCTATAATACCAGTAAACATATACATGCCAAATATATGTGTCTATAATGCCAGTAAACATATACATGCCAAATGTATGTGTCTATAAGTACCAGTAAACATATACATGCCAAATGTATGTGTCTATAATACCAGTAAACATATACATGCCAAATATATGTGTCTATAATACCAGTAAACATATACATGCCTAATGTATGTGTCTATAAGTACCAGTAAACATATACATGCCAAATGTATGTGTCTATAATACCAGTAAACATATACATGCCAAATGTATGTGTCTATAAGTACCAGTAAACATATACATGCCAAATGTATGTGTCTATAAGTACCAGTAAACATATACATGCCAAATGTATGTGTCTATAATACCAGTAAACATATACATGCCAAATGTGTGTCTATAATACCAGTAAACATATACATGCCAAATATATGTGTCTATAATACCAGTAAACATATACATGCCAAATGTATGTGTCTATAAGTACCAGTAAACATATACATGCCAAATGTATGTGTCTATAATACCAGTAAATATATACATGCCAAATGTAATGTGTATCTACCATACAATAAACATACATGCCAAATGTATGTTTCTATAATACCAGTAAACATATACATGCCAAATGTATGTGTCTATAAGTACCATTAAACATATACATGCCAAATGCATGTGTCTATAATACCAGTAAACATATACATGCCAAATGTATGTGTCTATAAGTACCAGTAAACATATACATGCCAAATGTATGTGTCTATAATACCAGTAAACATATACATGCCAAATGTATGTGTCTATAATACCAGTGAACATATGCATGCCACAATGTACGTGTATATATAGATATCAGTCGAAATCCATGACGACGTTTTGTGTCTACAGGTATCAGTCAACAAGACTAAGTCACAACAGAAGTGCTCTGGGAGTCTGTGTAGTCAGCGGCCTGTCCAACGCTGCCAAAATACTAAGACGCGACCCGGCAAGTGTCCACCCACAACAAACTGGCCTCAGAGAATACTAACACCAGCCTTTGTCCTCACAAGTACTGTACAGACGTTTGCTAGCTTCGGGGCCCAAAACCCATTTAAGCCCTAGCTTTCAGCTTTAAAAGTTTGCCATCATTTTTTCTGAACAATTCGACCAGTTGATTGATGGAAATTTTCCTTGTCAATATTGACTTTAGGATTGCTACCCCTTTATTTGACGATCATACATCTATATGAAGGGTTTGATTATTTTTTACATTATCTTATTTCTCTTTCAGTTCAGTAAAAAAAGATGAAATGTCTCAATGAATTATGCAATCTTTGAGTGTTTTTAACAGACTAGTTTTTCAAATATCTCATATACAGACAAGTGCGTTTAAGACAGTAATATGCACCTCTAAGGTAGCCCTTTGGTCAAATGATGTTTGGAATATATTAGTTGCCTGATTTGTTTACTAGATTAGGTGAAGGGCCAATTCTTGTTTAATTTTTTGTTTATTACAATGTAGCTGCTGGTCTGTAATAGATTTTAGTGTTTTTTTAACTTTATCATTGTGCTTGTCAATAGAAGTTTTCATATACGCCAGGTTGATATGTTGTTACGTAAACAAAATATGGCTTGAAACATTTGGATTTATGTGCATTTTGTGTATATCTCATAGCTACATAAATATCTAATATGTCAAGTATAATACTTTATTTAAAAAAAAAAACAACAACACTACGTGATGTACAGATATATTATGTGTATTATTTATTGCGGTCATGGTCGAATCAACTCTTTATTTTGTGTGTTTATTTCCGTGTTTTTTTCTTAGTTTTAATACATTTACAAATGTGTATTGTGTGTATTATTATTTAGATACTTTTAAAGTTTACAATAACATTACGTCTATAAAGAAAACTTTTTTTATACAAGTTGACATTTATTATAATATTTGGGCAAACTTTAGTCTTTGTAAGCCATTAAAAAATATACTTTACTTGATGAAAAATATTTTCGTTTCATTGACCTTAACATTGTACACTGCAGTAGCGCAAAAAAAAAAAAATGTAAAATATATAGGCCTGGCTCTTTTGTTACCATCCAGAACAGTTTCCAACGATTGCATATGACAAAAGCAAGTTAGAAACGAGTTTATCTATGATTGTGCGACTGCCCCTAAAGTTAACACAGAATTGACGATTCTAAGTTTTAACGAGTCGTAGTACATGTCATCACAGGAATACAACTCCTGCTCTATGTACACATGTCATCACATGGATACACTCATGCTCTACGTACACTTGTCATCACATTGATACGCTCATGCTCTACGTACACATGTCATCACATGGATACACTCATGCCCTATGCACTCATGTCATCACATGGATACACTCATGCTCTACGTACACATGTCATCACATGAATACAACTCCTGCTCTACGTACACATGTCATCACATGGATACACTCCTGCCCTATGTACACATGTCATCACATGGATACTCCAGCTCTATGCACACATGTCATCACATGGATACACTCCTGCTCTATATTCACATGTTGAGTACACAATCACTCACATCAGACTTAAATGAAAAAAAAAATTACAAAGATTTTCTATTTATCACTGACCAACACAACCATTGAAGTAGCAAATAATCATGTTTCTATTTATCAATGACCAACACAACAATTAAAGTAACAAATAATCACGTTTCTAATTATCACTGATCAACACAACTATTGAAGTAGCAAATAATCACGTTTCTATTTATCACTGACCAACACAACTATTGAAGTAGCAAATAATCACGTTTCTATTTATCACTGACCAACACAACTATTGAAGTAGCAAATAATCACGTGTATTCAACAAAGAAACAATAAATGTTTACTTAACTGAGAATGAAATAAGTTTCGTGATTGTCATCATTAAAACACAAATATATCAAGATTTTTTAAAAATGGGTTACCCTGTCAGGTTTAAAACTGAAGACACTTTTATTGGGCAACTGAAAGCTTGGTGCTCAATGCATCAAAAGAAAATAAAAGATGCAAAGCAAGTCAAGTTTTGTATAAGCTTGTGTTAATGCTTGTGTTAATGCTTGTGTTAATGCTTGTATTAATGCTTGTGTTAATGCTTGTGTTAATACGTGTTAATGCTTGTGTTAATGCTTGTGTTAAGGCTTGTGTTAATACTTGTGTTAATGCTTGTGTTGATTCTTGTGTTAATGCTTGTTTAATACTTGTGTTAATGCTTGTGTTAATCTTGTGTTAATACTTATTTACTTGTAGTAATGCTTGTATTGATGCTTGTGTTAATGCTTGTGTTAATACTTGTGTTAATGCTTGTGTTAATGCTTGTGTTAATGCTTGTGTTAATACTTGTGTTAATGCTTGTGTTACTCACGTTAATGTTTGTGTTAATACTTGTGTTAATGCTTGTGTTAATACTTGTGTTAATACTTGTGTTAATGCTTGTGTTAATGCTTGTGTTAATACTTGTGTTAATGCTTGTGTTGTTAATACTTGTGTTAATGCTTGTGTTAATGCTTGTGTTAATACTTGTGTTAATACTTGTGTTAATACTTGTGTTAATGCTTGTGTTAATACTTGTGTTAATACTTGTGTTAATGCTTGTGTTAATGCTTGTGTTAATGCTTGTGTAATGCATGTGTTAATGCTTGTGTTAATACTTGTATTAATGCTTGTGTTAATACGTGTGTTAATTCTTGTGTTAATACTTGTGTTAGTGCTTGTGTTAATACTTGTTAATACTTGTGTTAATGCTTGTGTTAATACTTGTGTTAATGCTTGTGTTTAATACTTGTGTTAATACTTGTGTTAATACTTGTGTTAATGCTTGTGTTAATACTTGTGTTAATGTGTGTTGTGCTTGTGTTAATGCTTGTGTTAATACTTGTGTTAATACTTGTATTAATGCTTGTGTTAATGCTTGTGTTAATGCTTGTGTTAATACTTGTGTTAATGCTTGTGTCAATGCATGTGTTAATGCTTGTGTTAATACGTTGTGTTAATTCTTGTGTTAATACTTGTGTTAGTGCTTGTGTTAATACTTGTGTTAATACTTGTGTTAATGCTTGTGTTAATACTTGTGTTAATGTTGTGTCATGCATGTGTTAATGCTTGTGTTAATACTTGTATTAATGCTTGTGTTAATACGTGTGTTAATTCTTGTGTTAATACTTGTGTTAGTGCTTGTGTTAATACTTGTGTTAATACTTGTGTTAATGCTTGTGTTAATACTTGTGTTAATATCACGACATTGAGTCACAAATAAAGTCGTACTGGCAAACATAGAGCCTTCACTTTTAACCCGATCCTTCTTTGTATAAACGTCTGTTAAATCTGGTCCCAGGAAAGTCCAGTACAGGTAGAAAGGTAAGGTACATTTGCTTAGTGTCCTAAATACATTTAAAAATCAAAGCCTGAGATCCTGAATCCTAAGAACTGCTCTGGCTACAATAAAGTCCTGTTGTAGACTGGTTAAATGTTACAATCATAGTTTAATGTAAATGTCTGATTCATAAGAGTTATGTGCCCTTTTAATAAGACCTTGTATTATCCATAATTTTAATGATGGCGTATTCTAAAAACCGAACTTATTTCTGAGCCGTTTGTTTTCGTTCTAAGTGTACAACATTTTGAATAGATTATTTGTTTCTCCAGGAAGTGAAGAATCTGATTGCATCAAACAGGAAAAGAAAAAAACAAATTTACCTTTTAAAAAAATAAATATACAAAATAAACATAATAAATTGTGAAACAAATAATCAGAAAGGAAAAAAGAAATTAGCTGTTGTCTTTACTGAAAAGAACTAAGGTTAATCAAATGTTGCAACACTTTTTACTAGTTAAAAAAATTATAACCTTTTAAAAATAAGCTTTGATTTAAAAACATTAAAAAGTAGAAAATAATTCATTATATCATGGAATATCTAATAAAATTGTAGCGATTTGGGTTCTGTGTTAATTCGAAAGTAAAGAATTAATACAACAGTATTCCATTTTAAAATACAATCGTGAAAAAATCGGATCTGCCCGAAACCAAAAATAACCTAGCCTGCCGTTCAAACCTAAGGGGATATAACGCTATGCAAAGGTTTTGCAGGGTACAGCTAGTTTATATATACAGTGGATTCCGCTAATTGGGACACCACTTAATTGGGACAGCCGCTTATTTGGTACAAATCTCAAAGAAACCAAACCAAGATGCCAATAGTAAATGTGTATGTTTAATTGGGACAGCCACTTAATTGGGACAAAAAGCCTCGATGTGTCCCAATTAAGCGGAATCGACTGTATTATCATTACTAATCCGTAAGCGTTAATGACCATCTAGATATATAGATTATTTATTTATTGCTATTTATCAGCTAACATAAAAACAAGTCAAGTATATTGTATTCAACCACGCTTTTAATTTGAATGATTTATTTTATGTTTATTTTTAATGCCTTCAATTAGTCTCACTTTCTGTGGGTTTCTCCTTAAATCTTGTTGCTCACTTTAGGACCTGTTCCAAATTAGTGAGAAAATTAAACGTTGATACACGTTGAGAATTTTACATGGCGGCAATACATAATTTTACATGGCAATACAGAATTTCAAGACCATGAATTAACATTTTGTAGAGTAAGAAAGAAAACAGTTTAAGAATTATTATAATGGGAAAAATGTGAGTTACAAGCAGAGCCGTATCTAACTATCGTGGCGCCCTGTGGGGGTAAAAGTTTTGGCGCCCTCCCATTCAATGTTCTGGAAAATGAGAAAACCTTAACAATAAAACATTTTAACTATACATCGCAGGTTTAATTAGGGTGAAAAGTAACGTCCTTCATTTGTTCTTAATCTTATGCAGTGTCATCACACGTCTTTCTCTCTTCACTAAGATAAATCTGAGGCATCTGTCTTTTAGAATTGTCTCTAGACCTTATTATGTTTTCAGTCCACCATTTCGCATATTCTGGATGGCCACGTATAAATTCTCAATCATCATGGATGCATTGACATTAGATATTTCTTTACTTTTCATCACTTAGTAATTGTTATTTTGTTTCATCAACCA
This sequence comes from Bulinus truncatus, assembly GCA_021962125.1. Taxonomy (NCBI): domain Eukaryota; kingdom Metazoa; phylum Mollusca; class Gastropoda; family Planorbidae; genus Bulinus; species Bulinus truncatus. The sequence continues at coordinate 412,185 of JAGDYQ010000192.1, forward strand.
GGCGTTTTCCAATCCTCCTCTACATGAGATAACACAAGGTATGTAAGAGATAAACATCAGGCGTTGTAAGAGATAAAAGCCAGGTGTCGTAAGAGATTAACGCCAGGCGTTGTAAGATATAAACATCAGGCGTTGAAGAGGTTAATGCCGGGTGTTGATAGAGATTAACGCAAAGTGTTGTAAAAGATAAATGCAAGGTGCTGTAAGAGATTAACGCGGGTTTTGTAAGAGATTAACTCAAGGGGTTGTAAGAGATTAACGCCGGGTGTTGTAAGAGATTAACGCCAAGTTATTGCAGATTATTGGAGTGTTTATATGAACTAACATAAATTAAACGTACATGTTATTGTATATTATTGGAGTGTTCATATGAACCAACATAAATTAAACGTAAAAGTTATAGATGTCAATGAACGGAGGAGAATGTAGGTCTACTGCTGATCAAATTTAAACAGCTAATGGGCCGTACTTGGCCCTTGTTCGCCATTATCTGATCTAGAGGCCGAATTTTTTTTTTCTCAAGATTACTATTTTGGCACCTCCTCTAGCTCGGCGTCCTTTCCCACCGCATAAGCCACATTACCTTGAACATACGCTATTGTTTATAAGATTTACAGACAAACCAACCCAACTACAAACCCGCAGAAAGTAAAACTAATTCAAAGCTTATATAAGAAACTAGTGGAAAAGCCTGCTGAAGCTGGCTGAACGAAAATCGACAGAAGGGATAACAAAGAAATAATGTTACTTTCTGTGGGTGGTGAGAGTGTTTAGGTTGTGAGAATTGTGTGGGTGGTGAGTGTGTTTTGAGAATATTACATTCTGTGGGTAGTGAGAGTGTTTAGGAGAATGTTACTTTCTGTGGAGTGGTGAGAGTGTTTAGGAGTGTGAGAATTTTGTGGGTGGTGAGAGTGTTTGGGAAATGTTTGTTCTGTGGGTGATGAGAGACGTTTAGGGAATGTTACATTCTGTGGGTGGTGAGAATGTTTAGGAAATGTAACATTCTGTGGGTGGTGAGAGTTTTTAGGGTAATGTTACTTTCTGTGGATGGTGAGACCGTTTAGGAGAATGTTTACTTTCTGTAGGTGGTAAGAGTGTTTAGAGGAATGTTACTTTAAGTGGGTGGTAAGAGTGTTTAGAGGAGAATGTTACTTTAAGTGGGTGGTGAGAGTGTTTGGGAAGGCCTGTTACATTCTGTGGGTGGTGAGAGTGTTTAGGGGAATGTTACATTCTGTGGGTGGTGAGTGTGTTTAGGAGAGATATTACATTCTGTGGGTGGTGAGAGTGTTTAGGAGAATGTTACTTTCTGTGGGTGGTGAGAGTGTTTAAGAAAATGTTACTTTCTGTGGGTGGTGAGAGTGTTTAGGAGAATGTTGCTTGTGGGTGGTGAGAGTGTTTAGGAGAATGTTGCTTTCTGTGGGTGGTGAGAGTGTTTAGAGACGATGAGGAGAGTGTGTGGTGGTGAGTGTGTTTAGGGGAATATTACATTCTGTGGGTAGTGAGAGTGTTTGTGGAGAATGTTACTTTCTGTGGGTGGTAGAGAGTGTTTAGGAGTGTGAGAATTTGTGGGTGGTGAGACCGTTTAGGAGAATGTTACTTTCTGTGGGTGGGGAGAGTGTTTAGGGAAATATTACTTTACGTGGGTGGTGAGAGTGTTTAGGAGAATGTTACTTTCTGTGGGTGGTGAGAGTGTTTAGGGGAATGTTACTTTAAGTGGGTGGTGAGTGTTTAGGGGGAATTTACATTCTGTGGGTGGTGAGAGTGTTTTAGTGAGAATGTTACATTCTGTTGGTGGTGAGTGTTTAGGAGAATGTTACTTTCTCTGGGTGGTGAGAGTGTTTAGGGGGAATGTTACATTCTGTGGGTGGTGAGAGTGTTTAGGAGAATGTTACATTCTGTGGGTGGTGGTGAGTGTTTAGGAGAATGTTACATTCTGTGGGTGGTGAGAGTGTTTAGGGGAATGTTACTTTCTGTGGGTGGTGAGAGTGTTTAGGAGTGTGAGAATTCTGTGGGTGTGGTGAGAGTGTTTAGGAGAATGTTACATTTTGTGGGTGGTGAGAGTGTTTAGGAGAATGTTACATTCTGTGGGTGGTGAGAGTGTTTAGGAGAATGTTACTTTCTGTGGGTGGTGAGAGTGTTTAGGGGAATGTTACATTCTGTGGGTGGTGAGAGTGTTTAGGAAAATGTTACTTTAAGTGGGTAGTGAGAGTGTTTAGGAGAATGTTACTTTATGTGGGTGGTGAGAGTGTTTAGGAGAATGTTACTTTCTTTGGGTGGTGAGAGTGTTTATTGGAATGTTACTTTCTGTGGGTGGTGAGAGTGTTTAGGAGTGTGAGAATTGTGTGGGTGGTGAGTGTGTTTAGGGGAATATTACATTCTGTGGGTAGTGAGAGTGTTTAGGAGAATGTTACTTTCTGTGGGTGGTGAGAGTGTTTAGGAGTGTGGGAATTCTGTGGGTGGTAAGAGTGTTTAGGAGAATGTTACTTTCTGTGGGTGGTGAGAGTGTTTAGGAGTGTGAGAATTGTGTGGGTGGTGAGTGTGTTTAGGGGAATATTACATTCTGTGGGTAGTGAGAGTGTTTAGGAGAATGTTACTTTCTGTGGGTGGTGAGAGTGTTTAGGAGTGTGAGAATTCTGTGGGTGGTGAGAGTGTTTAGGAGAATGTTACATTCTGTGGGTGATGAGAGCGTTTAGGTGAATGTTACATTCTGTGGGTGGTGAGAGTGTTTAGGAGAATGTTACATTCTGTGGGTGGTGAGAGTGTTTAGGGGAATGTTACTTTCTGTGGGTGGTGAGAGTGTTTAGGAGAATGTAACATTCTGTGGGTGGTAAGTGTTTAGGAGAATGTTACTTTCTATGGGTGGTGAGAGTGTTTAGGGGAATGTTACATTCTGTGGGTGATGAGAGCGTTTAGGGGAATGTTACATTCTGTGGGTGGTGAGAGTGTTTAGGAGAATGTTACATTCTGTGGGTGGTGAGAGTGTTTAGGGGAATGTTACTTTCTGTGGGTGGTGAGAGTGTTTAGGAGAATGTAACATTCTGTGGGTGGTAAGTGTTTAGTAGAATGTTACTTTCTGTGGGTGGTGAGAGTGTTTAGGAGAATGTTACTTTCTGTGGGTGGTGAGAATTTTTAGGGGAATGTTACTTTCTGTGGTTGGTGAGACCGTTTAGGAGAATGTTACTTTCTGTGGGTTGTGAGAGTCTTTATAGGAATGTTACTTTAAGTGGGTGGTGAGAGTGTTTAGGGGAATGTTACTTTATGTGGGTGGTGAGAGTGTTTAGGAGAATGTTACATTCTGTGGGTGGTGAGAGTGTTTAGGGGAGTGTTACATTCTGTGGGTGGTGAGAGTTTTTAGGAGAATGTTACTTTCTGTGGGTGGTGAGAGTGTTTAGGAGAATGTTACATTCTGTGGGTGGTGAGAGTGTTTAGGAAAATATTACTTTACGTGGGTGGTGAGAGTGTTTAGGAGAATGTTACTTTCTGTGGGTGGTGAGAGTGTTTAGGGGAATGTTACTTTAAGTGGGTGGTGAGAGTGTTTAGGAGAATTTACATTCTGTGGGTGGTGAGAGTGTTTTAGAGAATGTTACATTCTGTTGGTGGTGAGAGTGTTTAGGAGAATGTTACTTTCTCTGGGTGGTGAGAGTGTTTAGGGGAATGTTACATTCTGTGGGTGGTGAGAGTGTTTAGGAGAATGTTACATTCTGTGGGTGGTGAGAGTGTTTAGGAGAATGTTACATTCTGTGGGTGGTGAGAGTGTTTAGGGGAATGTTACTTTCTGTGGGTGGTGAGAGTGTTTAGGAGTGTGAGAATTCTGTGGGTGGTGAGAGTGTTTAGGAGAATGTTACATTTTGTGGGTGGTGAGAGTGTTTAGGAGAATGTTACATTCTGTGGGTGGTGAGAGTGTTTAGGAGAATGTTACTTTCTGTGGGTGGTGAGAGCGTTTAGGGGAATGTTACATTCTGTGGGTGGTGAGAGTGTTTAGGAGAATGTTACTTTAAGTGGGTGTTGAGAGTGTTTAGGAGAATGTTACTTTATGTGGGTGGTGAAAGTGTTTAAGGGAATATTACTTTCTGTGGGTGGTGAGAGTGTTTAGGAGAATGTTACATTCTGTGGGTGGTGAGAGTGTTTAGGAGAATGTTACATTCTGTGGGTGGTGAGAGTGTTTTGGAGAATGTTACTTTCTGTGGGTGGTGAGAGTGTTTAGGGGAATGTTACTTTCTGTGGGTGGTGGGAGTGTTTAGGAGAATGTTACTTTCTGTGGGTGGTGAGAGTGTTTAGGAGAATGTTACTTTCTGTGGGTGGTGAGAGTGTTTAGGAGAATGTTACTTTCTGTGGGTGGTGAGAGTGTTTAGGGGAATGTTACTTTCTGTGGGTGGTGAGAGTGTTTAGGAAAATGTTACTTTCTGTGGGTGGTGAGAGTTTTTAGGGTAATGTTATTTTCTGTGGATGGTGAGACCGTTTAGGAAAATGTTACTTTCTGTGGGTGGTAAGAGTGTTTAGAGGAATGTTACTTTAAGTGGGTGGTAAGAGTGTTTAGGGAATGTTACTTTCTGTGGGTGGTGAGACCGTTTAGGAGAATGTTACTTTCTGTGGGTGGGGAGAGTGTTTAGGGAAATGTTCCTTTAAGTGGGTGGTGAGAGTGTTTAGGAAAATGTTACTTTAAATGGGTAGTGAGAGTGTTTAGGAGAATGTTACTTTCTGTGGGTGGTGAGAATGTTTAGGAGTGTGAGAATTCTGTGGGTGGTGAGAGTGTTTAGGAGAATGTTACATTCTGTGGGTGGTGAGAGTTTTTAGGGGAATGTTACTTTCTGCGGGTGGTGAGAGTGTTTAGGGGAATGTTACTTTAAGTGTGTGGTGAGAGTGTTTAGGAGAATTTAAATTCTGTGGGTGGTGAGAGTGTTTGGGAGAATGTTACTTTCTGTGGGTGGTGAGAGTGTTTAGGGGAATGTTACTTTATGTGGGTGGTAAAAGTGTTTAGGGGGAATATTACATTCTGTGGGTGTTGAGAGTGTTTAGGGGAATGTTACTTTATGTGGGTGTTGATAGTGTTTAGGGGAATATTACATTCTGTGGGTGGTGAGAGTGTTTAGGAGTGTGAGAATTCTGTGGGTGGTGAGAGTGTTTAGGAGAATGTTACATTTTGTGGGTGGTGAGAGTGTTTAGGAGGAATGTTACATTCTGTGGGTGGTGAGAGTGTTTAGGAGAAGGTTACTTTCTGTGGGTGGTGAGAGTGTTTAGGGGAATGTTACATTCTGTGGGTGGTGAGAGTGTTTAGGAAAATGTTACTTTAAGTGGGTAGTGAGAATGTTTGGGAGAATGTTACATTCTATGGGTGGTGAGAGTGTTTAGGAGAATGTTACTTTATGTGGGTGGTAAGAGTGTTTAGGAGAATGTTACTTTCTGTTGGTGGTGAGAGTGTTTAGGGGAATGTTACTTTCTGTGGGTGGTGAGAGTGTTTAGGAGTGTGAGAATTGTGTGGGTGGTGAGTGGCTTAGGGGAATATTACATTCTGTGGGTAGTGAGAGTGTTTAGGAGAATGTTACTTTCTGTGGGGTGGTGAGAGTGTTTAGGAGTGTGAGAATTTCATCAATGGTGGTGAGAGTGTTTAGGAGAATGTTACTTTCTGTGGGTGGTGAGTGTTTAGGAGTGCAGAATTGTGTGGGTGGTGAGTGTGTTTAGGGAATATTACATTCTGTGGGTAGTGAGAGTCTTAGGAGAATGTTACTTTCTGTGGGTGGTGAGAGTGTTTAGGAGTGTGAGAATTCTGTGGGTGGTGAGAGTGTTTAGGAGAATGTTACATTCTGTGGGTGATGAGGGCGTTTAGGGGGAATGTTACATTCTGTGGGTGGTGAGAGTGTTTAGGAGAATGTTACATTCTGTGGGTGGTGAGTTTTTTAGGGTAATGTTACTTTCTGTGGATGGTGAGACCGTTTAGGAGAATATTCTTTCTGTGGGTGTTAAAAGTGTTTGAAGGGTTGTTACTTTAGTGGTGGTAAGTGTTTTTAGAATATTGTCCTTTTAAGTGGGTGGAGTGAGTGTTTAGGAGAATGTTACATTCTGTGGGTGGTAAAAGGGAGTGTTTAGAGAATGTTACATTCTGTGGGTGGTGAGTGTGTTTAGGAGAATATTACATTCTGTGGGTGGTGAGAGTGTTTAGGAGAATGTTACTTTCTGTGGGTGGTGAGTTGTTTAAGAAAATGTTACTTTCTGTGGGTGGTGAGAGTGTTTAGGAGAATGTTACTTTCCTGGGTGGTGAGAGTGTTTAGGAGAATGTTACTTTCTGTGGGTGGTGAGAGTGTTTAGGAGTGTGAGAATTGTGTGGGTGGTGAGTGTGTTTAGAGGAATAATACATTCTGGTGAGTGAGAGTGTTTAGGAGAATATTTACTTTCTGTGGGTGGTGAGAGTGTTTAGGAGTGTGAGAATTCTGTGGGTGGTGAGACCGTTTAGGAGAATGTTACTTTCTGTGGGTGAGGGGGAGAGTGTTTAGGGAAATATTACTTGCATTGGTGGTGAGAGTGTTAGGAGAATGTTACTTTCTGTGGGTGGTGAGAGTGTTTAGGGGAATGTTGCTGAGTGGAACATTTGAGAGTGTTTAGGAGAATTTACATTCTATTGGGTGGTGAGGAGTGTTTTATTAGTTCTTGATTTCTGTTGGTGGTGAAGTGTTTAGGGAGAATGTTAACTTTCTCTGGGTGGTGAGAGTGTTTGAGAGGGAATGTACATTCTGTGGGTGGTGAAGGTGTTTAGGAGAATGTTACATTCTGTGGGTGGTGAAGTGTTTAGGAGAATGTTACATTCTGTGGGTGGTGAGAGTGTTTAGGGGAAATGTTACTTTCTGTGGGTGGTGAGTGTTTTTGAGTGTGAGAATTCTGTAGGTGGTGAGTATTTTAGGAGAATGTTACATTTTGTGGGTGGTGAGAGTGTTGAGGAGAATGTTACATTCTGTGGGTGTTAGAGTGTTTAGGGAGAATGTTACTTTCTGTGGGTGGGTGAGGAGTGTTTAGGGAATGTTACATTCTGTAGGTGGTGAGAGTGTTTAGGGAAAATGTTACTTTAAGTGGGTAGTGAGAGTGTTTAGGAGAATGTTACTTTATGTGGGTGGTGTAAGAGAGTGTTTAGGAGAATGTTACTTTCTTTAGGTGGGTGAGTGTTTATTGGAATGTTACTTTCTGAGGTGGTGAGAGTGTTTAGGAGTGAAAGAATTGTGTGGGTGGTGAGTGTGTTTAGGGGAATATTACATTCTGTGGGTAGTGAGAGTGTTTAGGAGAATGTTACTTTCTGTGGGTGGTGAGTGTTTTAGGAGTGTGGGAATTCTGTGGGTGGTATTAAGTGTTTAGTTAATATTATTACTTTCTGTGGGTGGTGAGGGAGTGTTTAGGAGTGTGAGAATTGTGTGGGTGGTGAGTGTGTTTAGGGGAATATTACATTCTGTGGGTAGTGAGAGTGTTTAGGAGAATATTTACTTTCTGTGGGTGGTGAGAGTGTTTAGGAGTGTGAGAATTCTGTGGTGGTGAGAGTATTTAGGAGAATGTTACATTCTGTGGGTGATGAGAGCGTTTAGGTGAATGTTACATTCTGTGGGTGGGTGAGTGTTTAGGGGAGAATGTTACATTCTGTGGGTGTGAGAGTGTTTAGGGAATGTTACTTTCTGTGGGTGGTGAGAGTGTTTAGGAGAATGTAACATTCTGTGGGTGGTAAGTGTTTGGGAGAATGTTACTTTCTATGGGTGGTGAGAGTGTTTAGGGAATGTTACATTCTGTGGGTGATGAGAGCGTTTAGGAGGATATATTACATTCTGTGGGTAGTGAGGGTGCTTAGGAGAATGTTACATTCTGTGGGTGGTGAGTGTTTAGGGGAATGTTTACTTTCTGTGGGTGGTTATAGTATTTGGGAAGATGTAACATTCAGGTGTGGTTTTTGTTTAGTAGATTGTTACTTTCTGTAGGTGGTGAGAGTGTTTAGGAGAATGTTACTTTCTGTGGGTGGTGAAGAGAATTTTTTAGGGAATGTTACTTTCTGTGGTTGGTGAGACCGTTTAGGAGAATGTTACTTTCTGTGGGTTGTGAGAGTCTTTATAGGAATGTTACTTTAAGTGGGTGGTGAGGTGTTTAGGGAATGTTGCTTTATGTGGGTGGTGAGAGTGTTTAGGAGATGTTACATTCTGTGGGTGGTGGAAGTGTTTAGGGAAGTGTTACATTCTCTGTGGGTGGTGAGAGTTTTTAGTTTATCTTACTTTCTGTGGGTGGTGAGAGTGTTTAGGAGAATGTTACATTCTGTGGGTGGTGAGAGTGTTTAGGAGAATGTTACATTCTGTGGGTGGTGAGAGTGTTTTAGAGGAAATGTTACTTTCTATGGGTGGTGAGATTGTGTGGAGATGTTACTTTCTGTGGGTGGTGGTGTTTTGGGAATGTTACATTCTGTGGGTGGTGAGTTGTTTAGGAGAATGTTACTTTCTGTGGGTTATTGTAGAGAATGTTTAGGAGAATGTTACTTTCTGTGGGTGATGAGAGTGTTTAGGAGAATGTTACTTTCTGTGGGTGGTGAGAGTGTTTAGGGAATGTTACTTTCTGTGGGTGGTGAGGAGATGTTTAGGAGAATGTTACTTTCTGTGGGTGGTGAGAGTGTTTAGGAGAAGGTGAGAGTGTGAGAGTGTTTAGTAGTGTTACTTTCTTTGGTTGGGAATGTTACTTTCTGTGGGTGAGTGAGGAGAATGTTTACTTTCTTTGGGTGGTTGGGGGAATGAAACCGTTTAGGAGAATGTTACTTTCTGTGGGTGGTGAGAGTGTTTAGGGGAATGTTACTTTCTGTGAGGTGGTAGGGAGACCGTGTTTAGAGAATGTTACTGTGGGTTGAGAGTGTGGGTGGTGGAGAGTGTTTAGGAGAATGTTACTTTCTGTGGGTGGTGTGAGTGGGTTTAGGGGAATGTTACTTTATGTGGGTGGTGAGAGTGTTTAGGGGAATGTTACTTTATGTGGGTGTAGAGAGTGTTTAGGAGAATGTTACTTTCTGTGGGTGGTGAGAGTGTTTAGGAGAATGTTTCTTTCTGTGGGTGGTGAGAGTGTTTAGGGGAATGTTACTTTCTGTGGGTGGACGAAAATGTAGTTGTTTTAGATCAACAAATGCAGATATCTAATTAAAGAAAAATAATGTGTCTGCACTGCAAAAGTAATTAATAAAGAAGAACAGAGTTATAACAAATTACGTTGTGTTAACGTATATTTTTAGTCCAGAGGATTTGTATTAACCTGGCTGTAGATGTGATGGAATATGTTCTGTAATATTTTTTTTTAAAAGCTACTAACACAATAATTGTTTCAGTAACTTGGCTGTAGATGTGTTGGAAGATGTTCTCTACGCTATCGGTGGCTATAGCGGGGACCGCACCACCTCTGTTGTAGAATGTTATGACTTCAACACAAATTCATGGTCAGTTAAGTAAAGTGACGTCCACCAGCATGGAATATGTCACATTCTTTCTATATCTGTCAAACGAACTTAACGTACAATAGTTGTTTTTTTTTTCGCTCTGTTTATTTTATCACTATAGAAATAACTTAGTAGGCAATATTTGTCACAACACGTCAGTGCAAGTAAGTATAATGTACCAAATGTATGTGTCTATAAGTACCAGTGAACATATACATGCCAAATGTATGTGTCTATAAGTACCAGTAAACATATACATGCCAAATGTATGTGTCTATAAGTACCAGTAAACATATACATGCCAAATGTATGTGTCTATAAGTACCAGTAAACATATACATGCCAAATGTATGTGCCTATAATACCAGTGAACATATACACGCCAAATGTATGTGTCTATAATACCAGTAAACATATACATGCCAAATGTATGTGTCTATAATACCAGTAAACATATACATGCCAAATGTATGTGTCTATAAGTACCAGTAAACATATACATGCCAAATGTATGTGCCTATAATACCAGTAAACATATATATGCCAAATGTATGTGTCTATAAGTACCAGTAAACATATACATGCCAAATGTATGTGTCTATAATGCCAGTAGACATATACATGCCAAATGTATGTGTCTATAAGTACCAGTAAACATATGCATGCCACAATGTATGTGTCTATAAGTACCAGTAAACATATACATGCCACAATGTATGTGTCTATAATACCAGTGAACATATACATGCCAAATGTATGTGTCTATAATACCAGTAAACATATACATGCCACAATGTGTGTGTCTATAATACCAGTGAACATATACATGCCAAATGTATGTGTCTATAATACCAGTAAACATATACATGCCAAATGTATATGTCTATAATACCAGTAAACATATACATGCCAAATGTATGTGTCTATAATACCAGTGAACATATACATGCCAAATGTATGTGTCTATAATACCAGTAAACATATAGGCTACATGCCACAATGTGTGTGTCTATAATACCAGTGAACATATACATGCCAAATGTATGTGCCTATAATACCAGTGAACATATACACGCCAAATGTATGTGTCTATAATACCAGTAAACATATACATGCCAAATGTATGTGTCTATAAGTACCAGTAAACATATACATGCCAAATGTATGTGTCTATAATACCAGTGAACATATGCATGCCACAATGTACGTGTATATATAGATATCAGTCGAAATCCATGACGACCTTTTGTGTCTACAGGTATCAGTCAACAAGACTAAGTCACAACAGAAGTGCTCTGGGAGTCTGTGTAGTCAGCGACCTGTCCAACGCTGCCAAAATACTAAGACGCGACCCGGCAAGTGTCCACCCACAACAAACTGGCCTCAGAGAATACTAACACTGGCAGCCTTTGTCCTCAAAAGTAGTGTACAGACGTTTGCTAGCTTCGGGGCCCAAAAGGGGGAAAACCCATTTAAGCCCTAGCTTTCAGCTTTAAAAGTTTGCCATCATTTTTTTTCTGAACAATATGACCAGTTGATTAATGGAAATTTTCCTTGTCAATATTGACTTTAGGATTGCTACCCCTTTATTTGACGATCATACATCTATATGAAGGGTTTGATTATTTTTTACATTATCTTTTTTTTTCTTTATTTCTCTTTCAGTTCAGTAAAAAAAGATGAAATGTCTCAATGAATTATGCAATCTTTGAGTGATTTTAACAGACTAGTTTTTCAAATATCTCATATAGACAAGTGCGTTTAAGACAGTAATATGCCCCACTAAGGTAGCCCTTTGGTCAAATGATGTTTGGAATATATTAGTTGTCTGATTTGTTTACTAGATTAGGTGAAGGGCCAATTCTTGTTTACTTTTTGTTTATTACAATGTAGCCTCTGGTCTGTAATAGATTTTAGTGTTTTTTTAACTTTATCATTGTGCTTGTCAATAGTGAGGTTTTCATATACGCCAGGTTGATATGTTGTTACGTAAACAAAATATGACTTGAAACATTTGGATTTATGTGCATTTTGTGTATATCTCATAGCTACATAAATATCTAATATATCAAGTATAATACTTTATTTAAAAAAAAACAACAACACTACGTGATGTACAGATATATTATGTGTATTATTTATTGCGGTCATGGTCGAATCAACTCTTTATTTTGTGTGTTTATTTCCGTGGTTTTTTTCTTCCTAGTTTGAATACATTTACAAATGTGAATTGTGTGTATTATTATTTAGATACTTTTAAAGTTTACAATAACATTAAGTCTATAAAGAAAACTTTTTTATATACAAGTTGACATTTATTATAATATTTGGGCAAACTTTAGTCTTTGTAAGCCATTAAAAAATATACTTTACTTGATGAAAAATATTTTCGTTTCATTGACCTTAACATTGTACACTTGCAGTAGCGCAAAAAATGAGAAAAGAATGTAAAATATATAGGCCTGGTTCTTTTGTTACCATCCAGAACAGTTTCCAACGACTGCATATGACAAAAGCAAGTTAGAAACGAGTTTATCTATGATTGTGCGACTGCCCCCTAAAGTTAACACAGAATTGACGATTCTAAGTTTTAACGAGTCGTACACATGTCATCACATGAATACAACTCCTGCTCTATGTACACATGTCATCACATGAATACAACTCCTGCTCTAAGTACACATGTCATCACATGAATACAACTCCTGCTCTATGTACACATGTCATCACATGGATACACTCCTGCTCTACGTACACATGTCATCACATGGATACACTCCTGCCCTATGCACTCATGTCATCACATGGATACACTCATGCTCTATGTACACATGTCATCACATGGATACACTCCTGCCCTATGTACACATGTCATCACATGGATAAACTCGAGCTCTATGCACACATGTCATCACATGGATAAACTCCTGCTCTATATTCACATGTTGAGTACACAATCACTCACATCAGACTTAAATGAAAAAAAATTACTAAGAAGATTTTCTATTTATCACTGACCAACACAACCATTGAAGTAGCAAATAATCATGTTTCTATTTATCACTGACCAACACAACTATTAAAGTAACAAATAATCATGTTTCTATTTATCACTGACCAACACAACCATTGAAGTAGCAAATAATCATGTTTCTATTTATCACTGACCAACACAACTATTAAAGTAACAAATAATCATGTTTCTATTTATCACTGACCAACACAACCATTGAAGCAGCAAATAATCATGTTTCTATTTATCACTGACCAACACAACTATTAAAGTAACAAATAATCATGTTTCTATTTATCACTGACCAACACAACTATTGAAGTAGCAAATAATCATGTTTCTATTTATCACTGACCAACACAACTATTGAAGTAGCAAATAATCACGTTTCTATTTATCACTGACCAACACAACTATTGAAGTAGCAAATAATCACGTTTCTATTTATCACTGACCAACACAACTATTGAAGTAGCAAATAATCACGTTTCTATTTATCACTGACCAACACAACTATTGAAGTAACAAATAATCACGTTTCTAATTATCACTGACCAACACAACTATTGAAGTAGCAAATAATCACGTGTATTCAACAAAGAAACAATAAATGTTTACTTAACTGAGAATGAAATAAGTTTCGTGATTGTCATCTATTAGAAACACAAATATATCAAGATTTAAAAAAAAATGGGTTACCCTGTCAGGTTTAAAAGCATGAAGACACTTTTATTGGGCTGCTGGAAAGCTTGGTGCTCAATGCATCAAAAGAAAATAAGAGATGCAAAGCAAGTCAAGTTTTGTATAAGCTTGTGTTAATGCTTGTGTTAATGCTTGTGTTAATGCTTGTGTTAATGCTTGTGTTAATGCTTGTGTTAAGGCTTGTGTTAATACTTGTGTTAATGCTTGTGTTAATTCTTGTGTTAATGCTTGTGTTAATACTTGTGTTAATGCTTGTGTTAATACTTGTGTTAATGCTTGTGTTAATACTTGTGTTAATGCTTGTGTTAATGCTTGTGTTAATGCTTGTGTTAATACTTGTGTTAATGCTTGTGTTAATACTTGTGTTAATGCTTGTGTTAATACTTGTGTTAATGCTTGTGTTAATACTTGTGTTAATGCTTGTGTTAATGCTTGTGTTAATTCTTGTGTTAATGCTTGTGTTAATACTTGTGTTAATGCTTGTGTTAATACTTGTGTTAATGTTTGTGTTAATGCTTGTGTTAATGCTTGTGTTAATGCTTGTGTTAATACTTGTGTTAATGCTTGTGTTAATACTTGTGTTAATACTTGTGTTAATGCTTGTGTTAATACTTGTGTTAATGCTTGTGTTAATACTTGTGTTAATGCTTGTGTTAATACTTGTGTTAATACTTGTGTTAATGCTTGTGTTAATACTTGTGTTAATGCTTGTGTTAATACTTGTGTTAATGCTTGTGTTGTCACAAATAAAGTCGTACTGGCAAACACAGAGCCTTCACTTTTAGCCCGATCCTTCTTTGTATAAACGTCTGTTAAATCTGGTCCCAGGAAATTTCAGTAAAGGTAGAAAGGTAAGGTACCTTTGCTTAGTGTCCTAAATACATTTAAAAAACAAAGCCTGAGATCCTGAATCCTAAGAACTGATCTGGTTACATTAAAGTCCTGTTGTAGACTGGTTAAATGTTACAATCATAGTTTAATGTAAATGTCTGATTCATAAGAGTTATGTGCCCTTTCAATGAGACCTTGTATTATCCATAATTTTAATGATGGCGTATTCTAAAAACCGAACTTATTTCTGAGTCGTTTGTTTTCGTTCTAAGTGTACAACATTTTGAATAGATCATTTGTTTCTCCAGGAAGTGAAGAATCTGATTGCATCAAACAGGAAAAGAAAAAAAAACAAATTTACCTTTAAAAAAAATAAATATACAAAATAAACATAATAAATTGTGAAACAAATAATCAGAAAGGAAAAAGAAATTAGCTGTTGTCTTTACTGAAAAGAACTAAGGTTAATCAAATGTTGTAACACTTTTTACTAGTTAAAAAAATAAATTATAACCTTTTAAAAATAAGCTTTGATTTAAAAACATTAAAAAGTAGAAAATAATTCATTATATCATAGGAATATCTAATAAAATAGTAGCGATTTGGGTTCTGTGTTAATTCGAAAGTAAAGAATTAATTCAACAGTATTCCATTTTAAAATACAATCGTGAAAAAATCGGATCTGCCCGAAACCAAAAATAACCTAGCCTGCCGTTCAAACCTAAGGGGATAGAACGCTATGCAAAGGTTTTGCAGGGTACAGCTAGTTTATATATATATATACAGTGGATTCCGCTAAATTGGGACACCGCTTAATTGGGACAGCCGCTTATTTGGGACAAATCTCAAAGAAACCAAACCAAGAAGCCAATAGTAAATGTGTATGTTTAATTGGGACAGCCGCTTAATTGGGACAAAAAGCCTCGGTCCCGATGTGTCCCAATTAAGCGGAATCGACTGTATTATCATTACTAATCCGTAAGCGTTAATGACCATCTAGATATATAGATTATTTATTTATTGCTATTTATCAGCTAACATAAAAACAAGTCAAGTATATTGTATTCAACCACGCTTTTAATTTGAATGATTTATTTTATGTTTATTTTTAATGCCTTCAATTAGTCTCACTTTCTGTGGGTTTCTCCTTAAATCTTGTTGCTCACTTTAGGACCTGTTCCAAATTAGTGAGAAAATTAAACGTTGATACACGTTGAGAATTTTACATGGCGGCAATACATAATTTTACATGGCAATACAGAATTTCAAGACCATGAATTAACATTTTGTAGAGTAAGAAAGAAAACAGTTTAAGAAATTACTATAATGGGAAAAATGTGAGTTACAAGCAGAGCCGTATCTAACTATCGTGGCGCCCTGTGGGGGGTAAAAGTTTTGGCGCCCTCCCATTCAATGTTCTGGAAAATGAGAAAACCTTAACAATAAAACATTTTAACTATACATCGCAGGTTTAATTAGGGTGAAAAGTAACGTCCTTCATTTGTTCTTAATCTTATGCAGTGTCATCACACGTCTTTCTCTCTTCACTAAGAGTAAATCTGAGGCATCTGTCTTTTAGAATTGTCTCTAGACCTTATTATGTTTTCAGTCCACCATTTCGCATATTCTGGATGGCCACGTATAAATTCTTAATCATCATGGATGCATTGACATTAGATATTTCTTTACTTTTCATCACTTAGTAATTGTTATTTTGTTTCATCAACCAGGCGTTTTCCGATCTTCCTCTACATGAGAATAACACAAGGTGTTGTAAGAGATAAACGTCAGGCGTTGTAAGAGATAAAAGCCAGGTGCTGTAAGAGATAAACGTCAGGCGTTGTAAGAGATAAAAGCCAGGTGTTGTAAGAGATAAACGTCAGGCGTTGTAAGAGATAAAAGCCAGGTGTCGTAAGAGATTAACGCCAGGCGTTGTAAGAGATAAACGTCAGGCGTTGTAAGAGATAAAAGCCAGGTGTTGTAAGAGATTAACGCCAGGCGTTGTAAGAGATAAACATCAGGCGTTGTAAGAGGTTAATGCCGGATGTTGATAGAGATTAACGCAAAGTGTTGTAATAGATAAATGCAAGGTGCTGTAAGAGATTAACGCGGGTTTTGTAAGAGATTAACTCAAGGGGTTGTATGAGATTAACGCCGGGTGTTGCAAGAGATTAACGCCAAGTTATTGCAGATTATTGGAGTGTTCATATGAACTAACATAAATTAAACGTACATGTTATTGCAGATTATCGGAGTGTTCATATGAACTAACATAAATTAAACGTAAAAGTTATAGATGTCAATGAACGGAGGAGAGTGTAGGTCTACTGCTGATCAAATTTAAACAGCTAATGGGCCGTACTTGGCCCTTGTTCGCCATTATCTGATCTAGAGGCCGAATTTTTTTTTTCAAGATTACTATTTTGGCACCTCCTCTAGCTCGGCGTCCTTTCCCACCGCATAAGCCACATTACCTTGAACATACGCTATTGTTTATAAGATTTACAGACAAACTACAAACCCGCAGAAAGTAAAACTAATTCAAAGCTTATATAAGAAACTAGTGGAAAAGCCTGCTGAAGCTGGCTGAACGAAAATCGACAGAAGGGATAACAAAGAAATATACAAAATACATGTACTGCGATAGAAAAGAACATGTGACGTTTATCGCCATGAATAGAATACGATATGAACAGAAATAACAAAGAAATGTATGAAATACAACACATACACCGCACGATATGAAAACTACCTTTCGAGGGAGACACAGTGTTACAACTCATACACCGCACGATATGAAAACTACTTGAGGGAGACACACTGTTTAGACATTTATTTATAAGGATGAGGAGGGACAGGTGGCCGAACGGTGTAGAGTTGGTGAAAGTACCTCATGTTTACCCAGCTTCAAATGGGTACCTGACTTAAATTGGGGAAGTAAAGCCGCCTGGGCTTTGGTGCTAACCACGCCATTCCTTTATATGCCGTGAATTCTACACTTTACCTGCCCCGATGGTCCTCTAGGTCTATTGGAACATACTATCAAGTTATGCTATATTGACGCGGCTCTTTTTTTTTTTTAACATTGACGATTTCGGCACATCGCCAGAGATCACGTGACAGAAGTATGTTTCTATTTGGCAGGGGAATCGATGAGCAACGTATTTGTTGGCTGTATTGTAAAATAAATAAAAACAACAACAACAACAACAACAAAGAAACAAAACAAAACGCTGCTTTAGTTTTATGTTTGGTGACAGTACAAAAAGTGATTAAAAACTGTTGACCTATTAAATATATATACTTTATATTTTTAAAGGACGTTTTTATTTCGATTCTGATTTTTCTGAAGTGGGTTATTAAAAAAGTAACCGATTACCGTCCCTTTTGATACCCTGAAACTAATACCCACTGAAAAAAATTTATAACAAACACTGTGTTAAAGTAAAGTTCCCTTAGCCCTAAAGGGCCATCGGGGCAGATGAAGTGTAGAATTCTTCTGTTTCTATAACCTCGGCATATGAAGGGATTGTGTGGTTAGCACAACGCCCAGCCGCCTTTACTCCCCCAACATAAAGTCAGGTACCCATTTAAAGCTGGGTGGACTTGTGGGACGACTTTGAAACACATTTCACCTGGAAAAATTCCCATGGTTCTCACCGAGAATCGAACCCATGACTCTCAGGTTGACAGTCGAGTATCTACACCAATCGGCCATCCGTCCCACTAAACACTGTGTTGGCTTTCATTATATCAATTAGTTCAATGTAGAGTTCTTGTGGAAAAATAAAACAATTATACATCGATCCATGACTTTTGAATAATTTAAGGTATTTACTATGCATCGATTCCAGTTTAGAAAAATTTCATTATGGCTAAAGTAAAAGTATACTGATGGATGATATGTTTATACTGTACACACATTATGGCTAAAGTGAAATTATACTGATGTAGGATATGTTTATACTGTACACACATTATGGCTAAAGTGAAATTATACTGATGTAGGATATGTTTATACTGTACACACATTATGGCTAAAGTGAAAGTATACTGCTGGAGGGTATGTTTATACTGTACACACATTATGGCTAAAGTGAAAGTATACTGATGGAGGATATATTTAAGGTCTGAATCCACCAAGACGAAACACTTTCGCGCGGAACCTTCCGCGCGGAAGTTTCAACTTAGCCAAACTCTTGTAGATCCACCGGGACGAAACGGTGAGCGCCGAAACAACTCACCGGATTTTTTAATGATTAATTCGCACTTTTTCCTGCTAGTGGAAAAAAAAACGATACTTTGAAAAGCAGAAAATACTACATCCCGTGTGCCTTTTTGTTCTTATCACAAATAAATTGTCTAGCTCGTAATAGAAAACTTGTTTTTTTTTAACTTTTTATTCGATCGGTAGCCGTTCATTTTTTTTCCGTTTTCATGATCAGCCAAACATTTATTTAATAGCATTTATGTTTTCAGAGAGCGCTTCGATCGAAAGAAATTTCATTTGTAGAATATGTAGATAGACGATGTATATTTTTCTTTCAGAAATTCATATACAATGACTGTTTCCGGCCAAAACTTATAGTAATTCATGTTTTTCTGTCGAAATTCACTTTGTTGTTGATGTTTTTAATGAATATACACTAATGTGAATCATTTTTTCTATTCGAATCGATGTTTCTAAGCAGCCGTTTTGTTTGTTTATCCTGACGGAAAATACAGCTCTCCGGAAAAAACTCTACAAGCAGCGAAACTAAAAACTTTCGCTGCTCCGTAGCGGAAATTCTGACCGGTATACATGTTCTCATTAGAATATCATTGCAGCGAAACAAGGACAGAATTCGCAATGCCCTTAGATACCGGAATTTCGTCTTGATGGATTCAGACCTTTATACTGTACACACCTCTAGAGGAAATAAAGATATAAACATAAACAACAAATTTATGTCAATTACTGAAATAGTCATATGTGGCCAATAATGTACATCCTCATTATATACATAGGCAAGTACGTGCTGGCTCATAAAAGCCCATGACGAGGTGTGCTTAGAAAGGCCCCAAAAGCATAGCCAGATTGGGCGGCTCTTTCAGCCAATTAAGGCTGTTTTCATTGAGTTGGGACAGCAAGATTTCGACTGAATTGAAGATGTATATAATCATTTAAGTTAAAGTCAAACATTCGTTAATAATCTAGTTTAAAATTGTTTCAATTTTACATTTAATTGCAGTTGAATAATCTATATTATTGATTCGTTTATCAATAAAACGTCATTAATGTATCAACACAATTGTTACAACCCACAGAGTCATTGACAAATGCTCGTCACGTTATCCTAAGGCTGGCAAGGCCAGGGGGGACCCTAACAATAAACGGGGCCTGGGGCGAGTGGGTACAAACCTTTAGCTTTGTTACAGTTAGGGTACTAAAAAAAAACCCGGAAAGACCCTCAGGTGCTGTCCCTGGGCTGTGACCCCACATGCCCAAATCCTAGGGCCGGTAATGGTCAGATACCACATTATCTTCTGGGGGGGGGGGTCTTTGTTATTGATATAAAATAACAACATTTCGGAAACCTTAGCTATACATAAATAAAACGTCTGTTTCAGAAACCAAACAAATCCAATCATATTAAAAAGAAAAAAAAATGTATTTCTTATAGCAGGCAGAATTGTGTGCATCGCTTTTTCTTTTCTTTAGGCTTTGAGGAGAAATGAAAACAGAATACTGAAAGTTGACCTTTACTCTGCATAAACAGAGACATGATCAAAGTCCAGTCTGCTTTACTCGTTGCCATGGAAACGATAAAAATTGTATAGAAGAGATGACTTTTAAACCAACATAGCTTTCTTTGCAATTGAGATAATGAAATTTTGTTTAAAGCTTTATAT
Organism: Bulinus truncatus; assembly: GCA_021962125.1. Lineage (NCBI taxonomy): Eukaryota > Metazoa > Mollusca > Gastropoda > Planorbidae > Bulinus > Bulinus truncatus. The sequence goes on from JAGDYQ010000192.1 coordinate 432,050, forward strand.
AAATGGTTGTCTTGAAAGCACCAAGCATTCTATATTTAAACATTGTGATAGCTTGATTAGGCTCAAAATTTAGACTTTTTCTCAATAATATTTTTTTTTGAAACAGTAAAATAACAGCTAATTATAATATTTGTATGATAATTCTTCGTTTAAATTCTTATTGTTGTTGAGTCCTATTGTTTGAAAGTTTCGTGGGTGCATGCAAACAAAGAAATGTAGAAAATTGAGTTAAAAATAGTAAATCCTTCTATTATGTCGGATTGATTTTTCTTCAAACTACTTATCATATCTACTTAAACCCAACTCACACAACTTTTAAAATAGCTGGTTGTGTTACATTTTGTAACGAGCTGTTATAGCATGGTTGTGTTACATTTTCTCATGAGCTGTTTATAGCATGGTTGTGTTACATTTTCTAATGAGCTGTTTATAGCATGCTTGTGTTACATTTTCTAATGAGCTGTTTATAGCATGCTTGTGTTACATTTTCTAATGAGCTGTTTATAGCATGCTTGTGTTACATTTTCTAATGAGCTGTTTATAGCATGCTTGTGGTCCTAAGCTATAGCCTGTGAAGCTTATACATAAATCCTGCACTGACTAGTTGGACGGTTTTCGCAGTGCTCTTCTTTCATCTCAACAATTACTGATAGTGCAATGGCCATGGAGGCACCACGGGAGATATAGAGGAGACGTTAACCGTGACAGGAAAAAATTCAGTAGTCCTCACTGCAGAACGAACCAGGAACTCTCAGGTCGACAGTCGATCATCCGCCCCTGCCCCATCACCATGTAGTCTGTCCAGATTCCTTACAATATGGCAACCTGTGCTACTGACAACCTGTGCCACTGACAACCTGTGCTACTGACAACCAGTGCGACTGACAACCAGTGCCACTGACAATCTGTGCCACTGACAACCTGTGCCACTGACAACCTGTGCCACTGACAACCAGTGCGACTGACAACCAGTGCCACTGACAATCTGTGCCACTGACAATCTGTGCCACTGACAACCTGTGCCACTGACAGCCTGCTAAACTGAAGATTACCGAGACTGTCAATTTCTGCCACTATAAATCTCTGCCTTTGTTAATCTTCGCCACTGACATCTTCTGCCACTAACAACATCTGCCAGTGAAATAAAAATTACATTATAAAAAAATATTTAAAAAAAAAAACAACGTTTTTCTTGCGTACTAAAAAGCAGAAAATAATTTCTGAATAAATTGGTTACATGGTAATAGACTTTATAAGAGCTTCTAATTTTTATAAAAACGAAAAACGTACATATGGTACTGCCATATTAGTCTTATAATACACATGGTACTGCCATATCAGTCTTATAATACATATGGTACTGCCATATCAGTCTTATAATACATATGGTACTGCCATTCATGGCTGAGAAAATTCTCGGCCATTTTTCATTCCTTTGTGTTTATTTTCCATGCCGACATCTGCTACTAAAAGTGAAGTCTCTAACTTTGTGAAATAAGCCACTCGACATTAAAACAGAAATTGACATTTTTGTGCACTGTTATCGTCATGCATATTTAATTTTATTTATTTAGAAACTCATCAAATCATAATGAAATAGTAAGGATATTGCATTGTCATCGGGTTCTGAGTTTTATGGAAAGTATCAGAGCTATAGCTTATCGGAAATTGGTCTAAAATCGGATTGCCTTATTCCGCGGACAGACAAACAAACTAACAAACGGACAAGAAGTGAAGTTAATAAAAATGTTGTAAAAAGAGCTCCAATCTTCGACAAAAATATGAACACATTTTAAACATAGACGTGATTATTTTTAACGAAATGTTTTTAGACAACGACCGGCTTAAATATAGAAAACAGTGCTCCTAGAAGTGGTCCCAAGAACACTATTCTTCAATTATTCCTAAATAATTTATTCACTGGGGAATTGTACATCATTAAAAAAGTGCACATTGTCAAGCAACTGCTGAGTTTGCTATAAACTTCTAATCTTAAATGGACCAATATTTCATTTTTCTTATAAAAACAATTAAACAACAGAGCAAAGAGATTGTGTTCTCTCTAATGGGTGAAATAAAAAACCGTTAAACGCCAAAGTCAGAATGCAATATCAACAGCATTAGTTCAAAGTATTATCAAATAAAATGTTTTATTTCAAGTTCATGCAATTAATTTGTTTGTTTTATTTTTTTTTTCATACTGATATAAATTTTCAGATGTGTTATGTTTTAGCTTAATAGGCTATTAGTTTTTTATAATTGTTATTTATATTAACTCAAATACTTTCTCGTTTGAACGAAATACACGTTCAACAATCAGTAAAAAAAAACTGAAATAAATTCAGGACTCTGTGTGTCTGATTAGTGGACACTGTCTACAGACTCTGTGTGTCTGATTAGTGGACACTGTCTACAGACTCTGTGTGTCTGATTAGTGGACACCGTCTACAGACTCTGTGTGTCTGAATAGTGGACACTGTCTACAGACTCTATGTGTCTGATTAGTGGACACTGTCTACAGACTCTGTCTGATTAGTGGACACTGTCTACAGACACTGTGTGTCTGAATAGTGGACACTGTCTACAGACTCTGTCTGAATAGTGGACACTGTCTTCAGACTCTGTCTGATTAGTGGACACTGTCTACAGACTCTGTGTGTCTGATTAGTGGACACTGTCTACAGACTCTGTCTGATTAGTGGACACTGTCTACAGACACTGTGTGTCTGAATAGTGGACACTGTCTACAGACTCTGTCTGAATAGTGGACACTGTCTTCAGACTCTGTCTGATTAGTGGACACTGTCTACAGACTCTGTGTGTCTGATTAGTGGACACTGTCTACAGACTCTGTGTGTCTGATTAGTGGACACTGTCTACAGACTCTGTGTGTCTGATTAGTGGACACTGTCTACAGACTCTGTGTGTCTGAATAGTGGACACTGTCTACAGACTCTGTCTGTCTGATCAGTGGACACTGTCTACAGACTCTGTGTGTCTGATTAGTGGTCACAGTCTACAGACTTGTGTGTCTGAATAGTGGACACTGTCTACAGACTCTGTGTGTCTGATTAGTGGACACTGTCTACAGACTCTGTCTGATTAGTGGACACTGTCTACAGATTCTGCAAATAGAATAGAATGAAAATTAAAACAAAAAAATTTCAGAGGTCATATTGTAAGGATATTGTCTATGGACGGAAAAAAGTGTTGAGTGCGTTTCATTTAATAATTCTACTTTTAACGTTCATAACGGTCGCCTAATATTTGCATGTTTAACAGCCCTGTTTCTGGTCACATATGCGGTTATTGAACGCGTTTTATGGACTCCTGTATCGGTGCTGAACAGAAAGTGCTGCTGTTCATTATGGTAGAATTATTTATTTTCTACAGACTTTCTTTTTCTTTACACTCTTCAGTTATATACTCATTTTTTGAATATTAAGTTGTTCGATATTACAATTATATTTAGTGTGGAGATATTTTTTTTTATAGATCTTTATCCTTTAACGTACTCACATCAACAAGTATATCGACGTAATAGCATTTGATAAAACAAAAAAAAAACTGCCCGTACCATTTCCGGACGTGGCGGTTGCCTCTAACAATATCTTTGTTACATATGACACTACCAAATCAGTCTTATAATACATATGGCACTTCCATATCAGTCTTATAATACATATGGCACTTCCATATCAGTCTTATAATACATATGGCACTTCCATATCAGTCTTATAATACATATGACACTTTCATATCAGTCTTATAATACATATGGCACTTCCATATCAGTCTTATAATACATATGGCACTTCCATATCAGTCTTATAATACATATGGCACTTCCATATCAGTCTTATAATACATATGGCACTTCCATATCAGTCTTATAATACATATGGCATTTCCATATCAGTCTTATAATACATATGGCATTTCCATATCAGTCTTATAATACATATGGCACTTCCATATCAGTCTTATAATACATATGGCACTTCCATATCTGTCTTATAATACATATGGCATTTCCATATCAGTCTTATAATACATATGGCATTTCCATATCAGTCTATCTCTTGATATCCAGCACACTGCCCTCCACAATTCTACTAGTCATCTAGTCCTAACATCCAAGTTCATTTCATGTTTACACCGTCAAAGAAATGTGTACTATGTAACTCTTGATAAACATGTTTCATTGGATGTTTCAAAATATCGTGTTGGATTTCTAATTAAATTGTACAAACAAATTCTGACGTCAAAGGAATAACATATTAAGTTTGATATTGATTAGTAACACCATTTTTCAATTCTTATTAACAGTTAAATATCTGACTTTTCTCAAAAGATTTCTTCAATTGTAATAAGAATATCTAGTCAGAATGTTAGATTGTGTATATGTGTCTATGTGTGTATGTGTGTGTGTTGCGCTGAGTCTGGTAAAGCTAAAATGTCATAGATTTCTTATAGTCATGTTTCACTTTCTCTAGTCATGTTTAGACAAAGTAGCAACAGTCTATTATAGAAAAGGGGGAGGGGGGGGGGAATGAAAATATTTTGACGAAATGAAAGACAACTCTGAGAGCAGTCAGATAATAAGTTCAGAGTTACGCTAATCAATACTATTATCTCTTTTGAAGTCGCCACAAGCTCTGGTCCAACTTACACCTGAAACAGAGAGAGAAAATAAAAAACTGTATTTTTTTTCATAAATCTAATTACATTTCCGAGTTTTGCTGGGCGATCAAGCCACCACAACTTGAGATTTCACATATTTCTTTAACCTCATTCTGACCCGGACATTTTTACTTCCCAAATTAGACCAGCGGCTACATGTGCGACTTTCTAAATTAAGTCTTCACGGTTTCCAGATAATGGTTGGGCTACAAGTATTAATATCTTCAAATAACATCCTTTCGTCGTTCAGTGTATAGTCTATATTTAGTGAATAAAGAGCAAAGATTATACGATTAAAGGGGTCTATTTTAAACATTTCTACCTTGAACACTTTGAAACAAACGATTAGTTGGGTCAATTTTATACATTTATACCTTGAACACTTTGAAACAAACAATTAGTTGGGTCAATTTTATACATTTATACCTTGAACACTTTGAAACAAACGATTAGTTGGGTCAATTTTATACATTTATACCTTGAACACTTTGAAACAAACGATTAGTTGGGTCAATTTTATACATTTATACCTTGAACACTTTCAAACAAACAATTAGTTGGGTCAATTTTATACATTTATACCTTGAACACTTTGAAACAAACGATTAGTTGGGTCAATTTTATACATTTATACCTTGAACACTTTGAAACAAACGATTAGTTGGGTCAATTATATACATTTATACCTTGAACACTTTGAAACAAACGATTAGTTGGGTCAATTTTATACATTTATACCTTGAACACTTTGAAACAAACGATTAGTAAGGACGATTTTATACATTTATACCTTGAACACTTTGAAACAAACGATTAATTGGGTTAGTTTTATACATTTCTAGTTATTCAAAGAACGAGTGCCAGTGGTACTGGTAATTCAAAGAACGAGTGCTAGTTGTACTAGTAATTCAAAGAACGAATGCCAGTTGTACTAGTAATTCAAAGAACGATTGCTAGTGGTACTGGTAATTCAAAGAACGAGTGCTAGTTGTACTAGTAATTCAAAGAACGAGTGCTAGTTGTACTAGTAATTCAAAGAACGAATGCCAGTTGTACTAGTAATTCAAAGAACGAGTGCTAGTTGTACTAGTAATTCAAAGAACGAGTGCTAGTTGTACTAGTAATTCAAAGAACGAGTGCCAGTGGTACTGGTAATTCAAAGAACGAGTGCCAGTGGTACTAGTAATTTAAAGAACAATTGCCAGTGGTACTAGTAATTCAAAGAACGAGTGCCAGTGGTACTAGTAATTCAAAGAACGAATGCCAGTGGTACTAGTAATTCAAAGAACGAGTGCCAGTGGTACTAGTAATTTAAAGAACGAGTGCCAGTGGTACTGGTAATTCAAAGAACGAATGCCAGTGGTACTAGTAATTCAAAGAACGAGTGCCAGTGGTACTAGTAATTCAAAGAACGAGTGCCAGTGGTACTAGTAATTCAAAGAACGAGTGCCAGTGGTACTAGTAATTCAAAGAACGAGTGCCAGTGGTACTAGTAATCCAAAGAACGAATGCTAGTGGTACGAGAGAGGGCCAATGGAGCTAGTAAATCTCCAATGTCCATTTCTTAATATTTTTTTTCTCTCTTAGTTTCATCCCTAACAATTGAAAGTCGTGTTCCGTCAATTACCATAAGCTGGTAACATTCAATTAGTGGATTTAGGGAGACTGGGGAGGTGAGGGTTGGCCAGAGTCCAGAGCATCCGGCGTGAATCCCCTGTAGAATTCATTATTTTGATTCAAGTTTAATGCAGAGAATTTCTATGTGAACTGATAAACTAACCACCACACGTACTGCAGTAATCTCCATTGATATGTTCCATGGATGGGGGGAAAAAGAACTAAAAATACACGATTGATGGAATGGAAATAATGCACAGATAAATGTAAAAATATAAATGTAGACAGATAGATATGATAAATATATACATGGGTGTATAATAAATACACACAGATATATAGATAGACCATTGAGATAGTCATAGACAGATACATATTTTTAATGAACAAATAATATATAAATATATAAAGTATAGATAGTGATCTCATTTTATAAAATTATTTTTATAGCAGTGATGTAATGTCGATTTGCAGTTAGTTCTATTACTTCTATGTTAAAGGAATTGTGACTGCTAAAATGTTGCATAGCGGAGTCTGACACACTCCGGGTCCATGAGAGCCACATTCCGGTTTTTTTTATATTCTAAAATACTAAAAGGAGCCACAACACGGTCAGTTTAACAGGATATTAAAAAAAAAAATAATGTTGCATGAAATAGTGCAGATTTAATGGGAGCCGCAATGAAAACTGATTGAAAAAGCTGCTTACAGTCACTGCATTAGTTGAATACTATAACAGGGGTAGAACCTTTTTTTCAATTGGCGATACATTAAGACATTATAAAAACCTGAACACCTAAACAAATAAACGAATAAGTCAATAATACAAAAACGTGCATTTTTTAATCGATAAAAAAAAATACAGTTATATATTTTTTTTTTATTTAGTGTGAGTGTTTAGCTTGTTTTATTTGAGCGCATTTAGTTTCAAATTTGGCTTGTAATTAGTAAGAATTACTCAGATTTCTAAACCAATGACTTTTAAACATTTTCGCATGTCTGTTTCATTTGCAACAAGTGATGATACACTTTGTCCATACATAGAAGTTTTGCCAAATTGGAACAATTTATGCTGTAAAAAATAAATTGACAAATTTGTATTTTCTATGGAAATTCAAAATGTATTCAGGAAAGCCTCTTTAAATTTTTATTTCAGAGTTCTATTATTTTTTTTTTAGTTTCAGAAATTCTTCTCCAATGTCCACTGACAGTCAAACAATAATGGTGATTTATGTTTCAACGTTAGATGCAAAAAAAAAAAAAATTACGATCCTTTGTAAAATTACATTTTTTTTACTTCTATTGTTTAAGTTTTTTAATTCAGTAAAATAGTGAACGTATGCGTTCTCCGTAGTGAGCTCAAACAACATTGACTGACAATATGATATTCTAATTAGAGTGAATGATCAAGCTTAGTGAATGGATGACAGTGATCACATGATGCAGGTATGTAAAGCTAGTTGAAAGTAAGATCACAGGCAGGTATTATTAGTCTATTAGTAGCAGTGCTTATAGTAGAAAGGACAATCAGTGCAGAAATGTGTGTGAAAATCAGGCAAGATGGTTATAACACTTCATGAACTCATTGGTTATAAAATTTTATGAGCTCATTGGTTATAACACTTCAGGAACTCATTGGTTATAACACTTCATGAACTCATTGGTTATAACACTTCATGAACTCATTGGTTATAACACTTCATTACCTCATTGGTTATAACACTTCATGACCTCATTGGTTATAACACTTCATGAACTCATGGGTTATAAAATTTTATGAGCTCATTGGTTATAACACTTCATGAACTCATTGGTTATAACACTTCATTACCTCATTGGTTATAACACTTCATGAACTCATTGGTTATAACACTTCATGAGCTCATTGGTTATAAAATTTTATGAGCTCATTGGTTATAACACTTCATGAACTCATTGGTTATAACACTTCATTACCTCATTGGTTATAACACTTCATGAACTCATTGGTTATAACACTTCATGAACTCATTGGTTATAACACTTCATGAACTCATTGGTTATAACACTTCATGAACTCATTGGTTATAACACTTCATGAACTCATTGGTTATAAAATTTTATGAGCTCATTGGTCATAACACTTCATGAACTCATTGGTTAGAACACTTCATGAACTCATTGGTTATAACACTTCATGAACTCATTGGTTATAACACTTCATGAACTCATTGGTTATAACACTTCATGAACTCATTGGTTATAACACTTCATGAACTCATTTTAGCCTCAAATCACATTATGTAAAGAGTTGTTCTTGAAAGTTGTTTTTTTTCCGTTAGTTTCACTTTCTGTTGGTGGATGTGTGTCCTCTCACATCTTCAAACTCAATGTTGGACCTGTTTTCAAATTTGTCACACGTGTAGATTTTGCATGAAAATACACAAATTAAATAACTCAAGTCCATAAATTAATAACTTGCAGAGCTACGGAGTAAAATACTTTTTAGTAATGTTATAATGGGGGAAAATAAGGTGAAGGTTAGAAAGTCTTATTTTGAATTAAGAAATTACAGCATCAGTACATAAAATAGTGGAAAAAAGTGAAAGAAAGAAATTAAATAACCTAATAAGTTAAGAGATAAAAATGCATCAAACATTGTTTGAATTCTTTTATAACTAAAAAATGTTACAAAAAAAATAAAGCGAGAAAAACTTTAAAAAAAAATCTTTACCTAACACGGATTAAAAAATAAATAAAAACAAAACAATAACAAATAAAAATACAATAATTCTATCTTATTGTTTCATATAATCATAATTATCGCCCATTTTGAGAGTCGCTTTAGAAGATTTTGTTGTAGTAAAGAACCGCGATAAACAAATGGTGGAAGTATTCCAATAATAGATGATGTTAGTAATTATACCAGAGCTGCTCTAGTAACAAAAACAGTTGGGGAAACCCAACTATAAAATCTATAATGTAAAAGTAAAATATCTGGACTCGAATAACAGATTTCTTATTTGACTGAGTCTATAAAAATAACGAGTAAAATATTTTAAATTGCACTTTGCCATAAATTCTTTTAATGAGCAAGGAGAAAATGATTTTATTCTCACAATCTATTATCTGTAATGATTTTGCATGATTTTGAGTGAAGAAAATTTAACCAAATGACATTATTTTGTATGTCAGATCTGTTTTTTTTTTAAAGAAGTATTTTAAATGTAAATGTATTCAATAAATTTAAATCTACAGACTTCTTTCTTTTGCAAACTAAATGTTGAGTTAGACATTGTCTGAATACTGAGTTGATTGTTGGAGTTGTCTAGACATTGGAGTTTATTGTGAATTCGCCAAAGTTCATCATTTGATTTAGAATCCAATATTTTTACATTTTTTCAACTACACATTGTCCATGATCACGGGATTTATATTCATGCCATGTATTGGTGGAGAATCGGTGGCTCAAAAGCGTCATCAAAATTCCATACCTTTCATTCTCTGTTGTCTCTGTTAAGTCTGGAATGCTTCATTCTTAAACAGTTGGTGCCCATGGTTGATCCAATAGATTTTCACTTATTTATTTACTATTTTCGGAAAATGTGGAAAACATATTTTTTAATAATTTTTTTAAACATTAAATGTGCAAGTAAATATCATAATAATGAGATTGTTATCATACCATGATGATTGGAAAGAGAAAAAAACCCAGATAAACTTACAAGTCTACAAAGAGTTTGAAATCAAGGAAACCGTATCATGAAATCATTATTGTAATATCGTTGTGTAAATCACAGGCGAAAGTATTATTAGGAAAAAAAATCAAGAAATCTTTGAATGTTCCATTGTCAGTTTACGTTGTTTTGAATGTCCCATTGTCGGTTTACGTTGTTTTGAATGTCCCATTGTCGGTTTACGTTGTTTTGAATGTCCCATTGTCGGTTTACGTTGTTTTGAATGTCCCATTGTCGGTTTACGTTGTTTTGAATGTCCCATTGTCGGTTTACGTTGTTTTGAAACGCTGAAACAAACAGCGAGTCTTGAAACAGATCCAGTTGTAATTCCAAAAAAGAAATATTTTTGTATTTAATGTACATGATTATTTTACAAAATAGTCTTTGTGGAACAGAAATAAACAAATATTTTTGCCTCATATTGTGTGTGTAATTGTTGTTAATAGATTCACCATAAAAAAACAAATAAAAGCACTATTAAATACGAATCTTCCTTAGAGAGTATGAATGATGTCATTATTATGTCATTGGGTAAACATGCACGCTTAACAGAAAACATTGGGTAAACATGCACGCTTAACAGAAAACATTGGGTAAACATGCACGCTTAACAGAAAACATTGGGTAAACATGCACGCTTAACAGAAAACATTGGGTAAACATGCACGCTTAACAGAAAACATTGTGTAAACATGCACGCTTAACAGAAAACATTGGGTAAACATGCACGCTTAACAGAAAACATTGGGTAAACATGCACGCTTAACAGAAAACATTGGGTAAACATGCACGCTTAACAGAAAACATTGGGTAAACATGCACGCTTAACAGAAAACATTGGGTAAACATGCACGCTCAACAGAAAACATTGGGTAAACATGCACGCTCAACAGAAAACATTGGGTAAACATGCACGCTCAACAGAAAACATTGGGTAAACATGCACGCTCAACAGAAAACATTGGGTAAACATGCACGCTCAACAGAAAACATTGGGTAAACATGCACGCTCAACAGAAAACATTGGGTAAACATGCACGCTCAACAGAAAACATTGGGTAAACATGCACGCTCAACAGAAAACATTGGGTAAACATGCACGCTCAACAGAAAACATTGGGTAAACATGCACGCTTAACAGAAAACATTGGGTAAACATGCACGCTCAACAGAAAACATTGGGTAAACATGCACGCTCAACAGAAAACATTGGGTAAACATGCACGCTTAACAGAAAACATTGGGTAAACATGCACGCTTAACAGAAAACATTGGGTAAACATGCACGCTCAACAGAAAACATTGGGTAAACATGCACGCTTAACAGAAAACATTGGGTAAACATGCACGCTCAACAGAAAACATTGGGTAAACATGCACGCTCAACAGAAAACATTGGGTAAACATGCACGCTCAACAGAAAACATTGGGTAAACATGCACGCTTAACAGAAAACATTGGGTAAACATGCACGCTTAACAGAAAACATTGGGTAAACATGCACGCTTAACAGAAAACATTGTGTAAACATGCACGCTTAACAAAAAACATTGGGTAAACATGCACGCTTAACAGAAAACATTGGGTAAACATGCACGCTTAACAGAAAACATTGGGTAAACATGCACGCTTAACAGAAAACATTGGGTAAACATGCACGCTCAACAGAAAACATTGGGTAAACATGCACGCTCAACAGAAAACATTGGGTAAACATGCACGCTTAACAGAAAACATTGGGTAAACATGCACGCTTAACAGAAAACAATGAAATGAGGGGAAACCATGACCAGTTAAAACAATATATGCACATTTTTTTACTAGGAGAACTTAGTAGTACGAAAATCAAAAAAGGGAAAAACAGATCTCGAAAGTTGTGGAAAATGTTTGAGTCCAATTGTGATTCCTTCTGATAGGGTTTGATGTAACGTAGTCTCTGTAATTCAGTTTTGATGTAACATAGTCTCTGTAATTCAGTTTTGATGTAACGTATTCTTTGTAATTCAGTTTTGATGTAACTTAGTCTCTGTAATTCAGTTTTGATGTAACTTAGTCTTTGTAATTCAGTTTTGGTGTAAATGTCCACCAAAGCCGTAGCGTGATTTTGTGCGCCCTGTGTCAGTAACATTTTTTTCGGCGCCCTCCTCCGAATTTGAAAAGTGCAAAAAAACAACAACAACATTTAACAGCGCTCTTTCGGCGCCCCTCCTTAGTTCGGCGCCCATTGCAGTCAAATACCCGCGATACCCTTCCAACACTACTGAAACCCTTCCAACACTACTAATGCCCTTCCAACACACTACTTATGCCCTTCCAACACTACTGATGCCCTTCCAACACTACTGATGCCCTTCCAACACTACTGATGCCCTTCCAACACTACTGATGCCCTTCCAACACTACTGATACCCTTCCAACATTACTGATGCCCTTCCAACACTACTGATGCCCTTCCAACGCTACTGATGCCCTTCCAACACTACTGATACCCTTCCATCACTACTGATGCCCTTCCAACGCTACTGATGCCCTTCCAACACTACTGATGGCCTTCCAACGCTACTGATGCCCTTCCAACACTACTGATACCCACAACAAATTGGTTCCTGGCAAGTAACTAACAATATGTCGAGTTATGTATAAACTTTAATCTTGTGGCATAAAACTCTAAACACGTTTAACATTTATGAGAATTGCGTTGCGGTGTTTGATAATGATAAGCGGCCTGGCTATAAGGGGAACAATAATTATCCATTATAATGGATCGTAGTGCATCGTGTGTCCAATGTGTTTTGCCAATGAATTGTGGGTTGTCGTCCTTGTGCCGGCTAATGATGCCCCTTTTCCCAAGCTCCTCTCCAGCCATGATGACTGCGACTTCGTTACATTCTGGGAGATAAATTATCTTGTAATTTACACCTGAAGTCATTAAATAAGCATCGATTTTGAGTCAATATTCGATCAGAGATATATTTTCCATTGTGAATTTAAATGTTTGTGTATAGCGACAGACCCTGCGCTGCATTTCATGAATTTCTCGATAATTTCAACTTTTGTAATTGTGTGTCTGTTACATCTCATGATAGCTCACTTCTGCATCCTCCTATTCATTGATATATTAGACCTTGAATTTTAAAAAATTGGCATGAATCCTGCTTCGTGAATAACATTAGAGCCACAAGAAGTCATCCGCAGTGTCTGTCGAATTATATTCCTGAATGTTC
>JAGDYQ010000192.1:447789-471144 GCA_021962125.1 Bulinus truncatus
AACAAAAAACACTCTAAAAGTGAGTTAAACTTTTGAAATAAACACACAGAAAGTGAAACTTTATGAACATTTTTAAAAGGTCACATGTGAGATGAAATATTGTACGTATTATTATTATACTAACCATAAACAGTCCCACTTTATTCATTACCTTAAATAAACATGATGTACTCTGTGATGATTCTGACTTCTTTCAGATGTACTGTTTTATTTGGTGAATTTTATTTTAAGCTATTGTGTGGTTTTAAAGAGCGCATTTTTTCCATACTGCCGCCATCACCTTGACAATCATTGGTCAAATGTCACATCAACATGACTGGTTTGGAAAATAAATTAAAAAAAAATATTCCCATTAGCACCCCTCTTCTTTAATCTTAAGCTAAAAGGCACGTAGAGATTAAGTTTCAAATACTTGTTTACTATTTGAAATGAGGATTTTAATATCTCTGTGTTGATTCACTGCCATGTTGTATAGTGCACGAAAGAAAAAGAAAAAGGCTGCTTATAAATTTTGCTGGAAAACATATTATTGAAATAGTAAAATTAGCGCAATAAATTATTCTTGATTGCTAAAGGCGGCTGAATTGATTTTGTCAAAGTTACAGGCGTCTGCATTTATTTTGTCGATGTCCCCCCCCCCCCACGCCTACAAAAAAATGACGAAACAGTTGTTTTCTCAACTGTCCCCCACAGCCAATGAAAATCATTACTCCAAACAGAGACAGCCAATGAAAATCATTAGTCTAAACTGAGACAGCCAACAGACTAATGAGTTGATCTAATGACGTCATCAAGTGAGTGAAAACAATGTTGTAGGATGTAGTACTTTTGTATTGGTTGTCGCTCTTCTGTAATTTTTTAGTGGTCTATTAAGAGTCTTGTTTTAATTGTCTATCGGAATGATTTGATTGAAAACCTCAGTTGATTTGAAATAGCTCTGTTTAGTTTGCTATGCCTTCCGTTGTAAAGAAACAAATGTGTATTCTTCTGTAATCTGATAAAATATTACATTTTGGTAAAGCATTTTGGATAAGAGTGATATTTAAAGGTTGAAAGTCTTTGAAGAATGATTTGAAGAATGATTTGAAGAATGATTTAAAGAATGATTTGAAGAATGATTTGAAGAATGATTTGAAGAATGATTTGAAGAATGATTTGAAGAATGATTTAAAGAATGATTTGAAAAATGATTTGAAGAATGATTTGAAGAATGATACTTTGCAGCTGTAACCATCTATAGATCAATGCTAGTACGACTTCCAACTCCAGCAAGAATCATATCATTACGACAATATCTATGTTTATGTTGGCCAGACAAGGGTGACCTACAGTCCCAGGGCCAAATAGGGCCCATTAGGCTGCTTAGTTCGGCCCTCGCTCAATAATAACCATATATTAAATCATAAAAACACTCCATCCATCTGCTCTTGGTCCGCCTCTTAAGTCAAATATAAGAATCCATTGTGGCCCGTATTTAAACAAAATTTGCCTTTCTCTGATGCCCTATGACATAATAAAAAAAATCAATACAAGTACATGTACTTATGAATGTGTGAATCAATGTGTTTAAGAGAGAGAGAGAGAGAGAGAGATAGAGATAGATAGATAGAGAGAGATAGAGAGAGATAGAGAGAGATAGAGAGAGATAGAGAGAGAGAGATAGAGAGAGAGAGATAGAGAGAGAGAGATAGAGAGAGATAGAGAGAGAGATAGAGAGAGAGATAGAGAGAGAGAGATAGAGAGAGAGAGATAGAGAGAGAGATAGAGAGAGAGATAGAGAGAGAGAGATAGAGAGAGAGAGATAGAGAAAGAGAGATAGAGAGAGAGAGATAGAGAGAGAGAGAGATAGAGAGAGAGAGATAGAGAGAGAGAGAGAGAAGGAGGGGAGGGGGGAAACAGAGAATCGCACTCAAAAGTAAAAAAAAAACTCTTTAAATCATCCAAATATTTATTTAAATTATCATTTCTAAAAATACAAATCCCATTACCTAGGTCTCGCGAAATCTGTTTCTGTTTCGCTGCAATGTTTACCTTATATATTTGTGCAAACTATTTTCTATTTGAAATGATATTTCTTATCAGGCGTTATCTTTAATAGTTTTGCAATTCTATAAGATTTTAATTCATAGACTCGAAATTATTATAATCGTGTATGGTCATTTGGAATCCACATTGTTTATTAAATTTGATCCTTCTTACTAAAATAGAAAAGGTCCAAAAAAAATAATAAGTTTACAAGATTTGTGGACAAACCTATAAGCAAACAGTAAGTGAAACTAATCATTTGAACTATCTCTATTCTATACAAAGTAACAGTTATCTAAAGTCATCTCCCCCATTAGCTCTAATTAGCATAGTCTAACTAATTGATGCCGATCAGAAAATTGATCGAAAATTGATTGTCATGGTGATGAAAAATTCTGTTCAGATTGTTTTCTTTTACAATATTATATCTACTAACAGTATTTTTTTTTAATATAAAATTAATACAGCATTTTTTTTTAATCCGTAAAAACAGCTTAAACGTTACACAATTTTTCTGTATCCCTAACAGAAATATTTACACCAATAATTCTACATTATAATGAATATCCCCACAAAATGTCATTCATTCCAACCCCACACTTTGTATACACTGCAATGTCTCATTTACCTCTATTTTGAAATTTTGTTTTATTATGACTATGACCCACTAATGTATATTTCAGTTAAGACTTTAAGTTCATGACCACTTAACAGGGGGTGGACTTGTGTCCGTTGAGGGCCCGGACGCAGAAGAAAATATTGGGCCCTTTAGAAAAAATAGAGAAATACCAAAGGGTTTTAAATAGGTCTCTTCCCCTTAATGCTTGTCTCAATTCAGACTTAAGAGTTGGCACACGTAAGGACCAACAAAATTTATATTTGCTGTGTAACTATTTTTTGTATCAATATCCCCCCGCCCGTTCTTTAATTCTTATTAGGCTCAATCAACATTTGTAGCCTATAAAGGACATCTCTCAGTGACATCTCTCTCAATGACATCTCTCAGTGACATCACTCTCAATGATATCTATCTCTCAATGACACCTCTCTTAGTGACATCTCTCAGTGAATCTCTCAGTGATATCTTTCAGTGACATCTCTCAGTGACATATCTCTCAGTGACATCTATCTCTCAACGGCATCTCTCTCAGTGACATCTCTCAGTGAATCTCTCAGTGACATCTTTCAGTGACATCTCTCAGTGACATATCTCTCAGTTACATCTCTCAGTGACATCTCTCTCAGTAAAATCTTTCAGTGACATCTCTCAGTGAATCTCTCAGTGACATCTTTCAGTGACATCTCTCAGTGACATATCTCTCGGTGACATCTTTCAGTGACATCTTTCAGTGACATCTCTCAGTAAAATCTTTCAGTGACATCTCTCGGTGACATCTTTCAGTGATATTTTTCAGTGACATCTTTCAGTGACAACTCTCGGTGACATCTTTCAGTGACATCTTTCAGTGACATCTCTCAGTAATATCTTTTAGTGACATCTTTCGGTGACATCTCTCAGCAACATCTTTCAATGACATCTCTCAGTGACATCTTTCAGTGTGACATCTTCTCTAAGTAACATCTTTCAGTGACATCTCTCCGACATCTCTCTCAGTGACATCTCTCGGTGACATCTTTCAGTGACATCTTTCAGTGACATCTCTCAGTGACATCTCTTAGTAATATCTTTTAGTGTCAGTAACATCTTTCAATGACATCTCTCAGTGACATCTCTCAGTGACATCTCTCGGTGACATCTTTCAGTGACATCTCTCAGTGACATCTCTCTCAGTAACATCTTTCAGTGTCATCTCTCAGTGACATCTCTCTCTCTCTCAGTAACATTTCTCGGTGACATCTTTCAGTAACATCTCTCAGTGACTTCTCTCTCTCAGTAACCTCTCTCAGTGACATCTCTCTCAGTAACATCTCTCAAGTGACATCTTTCAGTGACATCTTTCGGTGACATCTCGCTCTCAGTAACATCTCTCTCTCAGTAACATCTCTCAGCGATATCTCTCAGCGACGTCATTTTTAAAAACAAAATCAGGTTTGAAAGAAATCATGTTTAATTTCCATTACCATTATTGTAAAGACTAAAGTTTTATCGAATCAATCTTCCCAATGTTGATATAGAACGATTCTATCAAAATAGCAATTATATTTGGATTGTGTATAAAACATTCTCTCTTGGTATGAGTAAATGACTCCAAGAGCCCAATATTATTATCACTCTATATCAAGACGAGATGTCATTATGATATAAGATATAGAAGATGAGGTAATGCTAATCTTCACTGGATCATCTAAGCTTCGAGAAAAAAAAATTCAACCTGTTCGTCTAAATCCAAAAAAAAAGGTATAAATCTAAATGACATCTTTATCATGTGATAAACTGAATTCTGTTGATATTAGATAGTTGTCACTCATTCGTAAGGCCAACTGTTGGCCTATGTATCACTGGCAGTGACAACCAGCTTGGGGGCCCAACTGTTGGCCTAGATATCACAGGCAGTGACAACCAGCTTGGGGGCCCAACTGTTGGCCTATATATCACTGGCAGTGACAAACCAGCTTGGGGGCCCAACTGTTGGCCTATGTATCACTGGCAGTGACAACCAGCTTGGGCGGCTTCTCGTAATGTTTTGACAGGGTTCCCCTAAAACTATATTTTCCTTCTATCGGGGGCCCCTTAAGTCCCGAGGGGCCACTCACCCCTGATGACGACGCCCATAACCGTCATGTGTTACCGTTCGTTGAATATAATTTTTTTATTTATAAAAATGGAATGAGAATTAACTGAGATCTATTTAGATTATTTTGATATTTTTAAAATCTAAGAATTTCCAAAAGTTCCAAAGTTTCATTGGTGCCCCAAATCTCAACTAAATTGTTGTCTCAATTTAATTTTGTCTTTACTTGATAAGGTGTGTGTGTGTGTATGTAAAGTCCCTGTAAAATTAGATGAAATCTCTTAGATCCTATAATTTTGTGGTGCCCTTCTTTCATACTCACCGTGGCCAATAGTACAATGGGCATGGAGGCACCACGGAAGATCTGGCGGGGATTTCAACAATAATCTGAAAATCCATCAACCTTCACCGGAGATCGAACCAGGGACCCTCAGGTCGACAGTTGAGCGCTTTACCTCTCGACCATTCAAACCCTTATAAGCTCAGTATGTACTTTGCCTATGGCCCACAATCATTACTCTGGCACAGGGCCCCCTTATCCATTTAGATACAAAAGTGCCCAGGGCCGAGGCGATCATACGACGGTCCTATTCCCACTTGATTGTCCTCTCAGCTTTTAATTTTCTACACATTAAGCTTAATGTGCATTGCCGTTGTGGGCAGGTGGGGTCTAAGTGACACGTCAGACGGTAAATGAATGCCTTCCATTACCGACTTTATTGAGCAGAGACGAGCAGTTCCGGAAAAGCCCGACAAGACACAAATATTTCCCTTAAAGAGAATGTCCTACTAGCTCCATCTAATGCGATTGGAAGAAGGATTCCTGGCATATCAGAGATATTTCATTAGTTCAGAAATGTGCTTCCCAAGTTTCCACGTGACACATGTCTATTGAGACGTAAATGTGCTCCCCAAGTGTCTACGTGGCATGTGTCTATTGAGAGACAAACGACTTGTCGTGCAAACACTGATCTGCTTGCTGCACCATGACTATAGCAATAAAATGTAGTATTAGCCAGACACTCGAACATGGAAGACACACACATCTGTAGCAAAGTGAATCCCTCAATTATATCCTTATTACAACAAACACATTTGTACTTTCTTGTTCGACTCAATTCCATCTGCTTGAAAACAAAAGGATGCTATAAATGTCCAGTTGATATTTCCAGACAATGTGTAGCTGTCTATCACAGCAAAACTTGTCTGTTGACAAGCTGGTGCCGGGGATAGCTGGACAATAAAAAAAAATCATTAAGTCCCGATAATAAATAAAAATTTTGCGAATATCTTTTTTTTATTACAACATTTTCTTGCTGTCGTGTAGCGGTGGTAATCAAACCATCCCGGCACAAAGTGCATTATGTCAAAGTGTGAAGTTAATCTGAGGTCAAGCAGGAAATATTGTCTGCGCAGGCTTCTTGCACAAACTTTCTTTCCGCAGAGCCAGTGGTTTTGTTTCCAGTAAAGTTGTGCTCAAGATTTATTGTCATCTCTCAATGCCTGATTCGAAACAAGCTGTGATATATTCAGTCATAGTCGGGGTAAAACTTTGTTTCTTTTTTTACCATAAATATGTTCGAATGACAGTCTCTCAATTATTAGGAATAATAATTACTTTTTTTTTTCATTGCTGTGGAATCGTTCTGGCGTTGAACCTTGATATTTTCACTCATTTCATACAAATGTAAAGTTCCATTACGCCCAAAGGGTAGATGTAACCTCGCTTAAAAATGAGCTCTGTTGTTAGCACAACGCCCTGTCGCCTTTACTCCCCCAATTTAAAGTCAGGAACTTATTTTAAGCTGGTTGGACTTGGTGACTTTCACTGAGACCTTGAAAAATACCAGAGTTGTCTCTCATATCAAAATGTGAAATCTAAAAACAACGTATCTCAAGATTCGATGAAACTTGTTGGCCATTTTGTAATGAAATGTACACGTGCTGTGGTTAGACCCAAACACATGCAGTGGTTAGACCTAAAAACATACATCTATGCAATAAAACCTTTTAAGTTTTGAGGTTCCGTATTTAGAAGTTACTTTAAGGAATCTGGAACAGGGCAACATTGATAGAAAATAAACTAATATTGTATCAGAAGAAAGGTAGAAATTTTAAATAAATGAACTAGAGTGTTGCCTCGTGTCTTAATTTCGAACGTGCTGGCGACATTCTTTCTTAACTGGACGATACACATCAATCAAACTGACATATTGTTTTTTTTTAGTTTCCCTCTTAAGTTTACCTTGATTGTGATATTGAAAAAAACAAAACTAACTAATCAATCACAATTGCGGTAAACACTTAGAAAAGTAATTACAATCAAAAAATGTCTTCGTGGAATGTATATTTAAATTGAATAGTGAAAGCATTGCACTCAATCTAATAATATAATAGCGATTTGGGTTAGGCGTTAAATCGAAAGTATTCCAGTTTAAAATACAATCATGAAAAAATCGGATCTGCCCGAACCAAAAATAACCTAGCATACCGATCAAGACTAAGGGGATATAACTCTATGCAAAGGTTTTGCAGGGTACAGCCAGTCTATTCGTAATATTCTTTTTTATCAACCATAGCAATATGTTGTTTATTTGTTAGTTTATGTTGTTTAATTGTTAGCTTATGTTGTTTATCTGTTAACTTATGTTTTTTATCTGTTAGCTTATGTTGTTTATTTGTTAGCTTATGTTGTTTATTTGTTAGTTTATGTTGTTTATCTGTTAGCTTATGTTGTTTATTTGTTAGCTTATGTTGTTTATCTGTTAGCTTATGTTGTTTATCTGTAAGCTTATGTTGTTTATTTGTTAGCTTATGTTGTTTATCTGTTAACTTATGTTTTTTATCTGTTAGCTTATGTTGTTTATTTGTTAGCTTATGTTGTTTATTTGTTAGTTTATGTTGTTTATCTGTTAGCTTATGTTGTTTATTTGTTAGCTTATGTTGTTTATCTGTTAGCTTATGTTGTTTATTTGTTAGCTTATGTTGTTTATTTGTTAGTTTATGTTGTTTATCTGTTAGCTTATGTTGTTTATTTGTTAGCTTATGTTGTTTATCTGTTAGCTTATGTTGTTTATCTGTAAGCTTATGTTGTTTATTTGTTAGCTTATGTTGTTTATCTGTTAGCTTATGTTGTTTATCTGTTAGCTTATGTTGTTTATTTGTTAGCTTGCTTTTTTAAAAATTGTAAACTGGATCAATGTATTAAGCGTTGTCAGTTTTCAAATATCAATAGAAAGAATTATTTTATTTTATAACTTGGTGCAATGTTCAGTTTATTATGTTTTCAAATTTATAATTTATACGATAAAATATATTATTATCATAAAGTGACTTGAAGAACTAAATGCTATTTATCGTTTCTCACTTATTTACTTAATTTACTTCTTTACTAATTTCTAGCAACTGTCTACAACTTGTTTACACAAATTACAACCGTACATGTATCTTCTTTACTTAATACATTTCTAGCTATTGCTAACAACAACATGTAACTGAATGGCATATTTTTTTTTTAATTTTACCGATACTGCAATAGTATAACCCAAGTGCATTCAGTCAAGTATAACATTGAGAAACGAAGAGTTAGTTGACTGATAATTTTTTTTTTAAAACCAACTGTTCACTTTATTTGCCTCCATGACGCAAAAAACCTCATTACACAATCAAAGTGACGCCCACAGCAATGAAACCCGCGCAGCAATAACTGGCGCCACCACTCTCCACGCGCAGCCAGCCCACACAAGGTGGCGCTATATGTCTGACCAAAACTGAACCACGTGTCAAAGGGGAAAAAAAAACAGTGCCCTCTATTTTATTTTAAAGATAAAAGGAGGTGATGATAAAAAGGAAGGAATTGGCAGTATAAAATCACAAGACGTTGTCATTTTGTAGTTGGACTCGCAGTTCTGGAAGACCACAAGTTGTTCACGCGGGCTAAAGTTGCGTAGTTTTTTTTTTTCACATGACAACTAAAAGTTAAGACAACTTTTTTAGGCAACAGAGAAACATTCAACAACAACAACAACAAAGATAACCCGTGAACAATTTATTTCGTTTCTTTCTGAAGCCGCACAATAAAAAGTTGTTGTTTTTGTTTTTTTGATAGTTTGAACAGAGAACACTGTAAGCAATGCGTGTGAATAATTTGTCATTTTACTCAATCCTGCTGGCTCAGATAGTGCTGCTCACGACGTCGCTGCTGGTCGAGGTGATTAGCTCATCAGAGTCCAACGACGTACAACACACGGGCTCCTCCTCTGACAGCTCACACAGCTCCACCAGCAGGTACAGGAGGGCGCCGGGATGGGGCAAAAGGAAAAGTTTAAACGATGAGTCCCTTGAAGATTCCGACATTTCTGACGAATTTTTAAGCCGAGTTGCAGAGTACAAACGGGCGCCTGGCTGGGGCAAACGGTCGACGAACTTGAATCTGAAAGGCGCCCAGATTGACCTGAAAGCTGGAGGATGGGCCACGAAATCTCTGGAGACGGCGTTAGACGAGGAAAGCATTGATCAAGACAAAAGGGCACCGGGTTGGGGCAAAAGAGCTCCGGGATGGGGAAAGCGGGCGCCTGGATGGGGCAAGAGAGCACCAGGATGGGGTAAAAGAGCGCCAGGATGGGGCAAGCGTTCAGCAGATGACTATTGTCAATCTTTAGATCAAATCATGGATGAGTACATTTTCAAAGCATTAGAGGTAAGTAGATATATTTAATTTTTCAAAGAGAAACTTTCAAACTTTTCCTTTGAGATAAGAGTGCTAGTGAGCGATTGTGTGTTATTCTTTAAACAAAATGTTGACATTTTTCTAAATGATAATAATATGAGCATAGCATTATCTCTTAACTACCAACTAAGTACTCATATATGGTTTAGTTTTGTCATTACGAAATGGAATACGATCCCATGTCAGCGATTTAAAAAAATGTTTAGTTCGAGCAATATGACATGAAACACGATTATTTTGTCGGGGGAGTAAAGTTGTGGGTGATTTCTAATTTCAGAATTATTACCAGTATAGCTCGCCGTACTCTAAGTATGTAAAATTTATATGGCTCCATATCACTGTAATAAATACAAAATTCGCTTTATGAGTAAAAATCATTTTAAATAACATAAACATCTTTGCCACGCTGACTGTAAGTCCTTTATTAAATAAACGTTTTTCTTAAAAAAAATTAAGAATAAGGCGTGTTTTTGAGACAAACCAAGTGGGTGTTATTTAAGTGGCTCATTATATAGTTTATGTGTATGAAGACCTATACTTAAATATGAAGTCTCAAAAGGTTGTCGGGAATTGTATAAATTAGAAGTAGAATATTGCTACTGAAATCTTAATTCTAATCTGAGTGTGCATTTCTAAACGGTCATCAAAACAGATTTCTGTCATTAAGATTTTACTACTGGGCACATGAAATATTGTGCATTGACATTCATCTCTAGCTGTGCATTCATCTCTAGCTGTGCATTCAGCTCTAGCTGTGCATTCATTTCTAGCTGTGCATTCATTTCTAGCTGTGCATTCATCTCTAGCTGTGCATTCATCTCTAGCTGTGCATTCATTTCTAGCTGTGCATTCATTTCTAGCTGTGCATTCACCTCTAGCTGTGCATTCATCTCTAGCTGTGCATTCATTTCTAGCTGTGCATTCATTTCTAGCTGTGCATTCAGCTTTAGCTGTGCATTCATCTCTAGCTGTCCATTCATCTCTAGCTGTGCATTCATCTCTAGCTGTGCATTCATTTCTAGCTGTGCATTCATCTCTAGCTGTGCATTCATCTCTAGCTGTGCATTCATCTCTGGCTGTGCATTATCTCTGGCTGTGCATTCATCTCTAGCTGTGCATTCATCTCTAGCTGTGCATTCATCTCTAGTTGTATATTCATCTCTAGTTGTGCATTCACCTCTTGTTGTATATTCCGCTCTTGTTGTATATTCATCTCTAGCTGTGCATTCATCTCTAGTTGTATATTCATCTCTAGTTGTGCATTCATCTCTTGTTGTATATTCATCTCTAGCTGTGCATTCATCTCTAGCTGTGCATTCATCTCTAGTTGTGCATTCATCTCTTGTTGTATATTCATCTCTAGCTGTGCATTCATCTCTAGTTGTGCATTCATCTCTAGTTGTATATTCATCTCTAGCTGTGCATTCATCTCTAGTTGTATATTCATCTCTAGTTGTGCATTCACCTCTTGTTGTATATTCCGCTCTTGTTGTATATTCATCTCTAGTTGTGCATTCACCTCTTGATGTGTATTCCGCTCTTGTTGTATATTCATCTCGAGTTGTGCATTCACCTCTTGTTGTATATTCCGCTCTTGTTGTATATTCATCTCTAGCTGTGCATTCATCTCTCGTTGTATATTCATCTCTAGTTGTGCATTCACCTCTTGTTGTATATTCCGCTCTTGTTGTATATTCATCTCTAGTTGTGCATTCACCTCTTGTTGTGTATTCCGCTCTTGTTGTATATACATCTCTAGTTGTGCATTCACCTCTTGTTGTATATTCCGCTCTTGTTGTATATTCATCTCTGGCTGTGCATTCACCTCTTGTTGTATATTCCGCTCTTGTTGTATATTCATCTCTAGTTGTGCATTCACCTCTTGTTGTATATTCCGCTCTTGTTGTATATTCATCTCTGGCTGTGCATTCATCTCTCGTTGTATATTCCTCTCTAGCTGTGCATTCATCTCTCGTTGTATATTCATCTCTAGTTGTTCATTCATCTCTTGTTGTATATTCCGCTCTTGTTGTATATACATCTCTAGTTGTATATTCATCTCTAGTTGTGCATTCATCTCTTTTTTTACATTCATTTTCCTTCATTTGAAATCAATTGTTATTTATCTCATGAAACTAGACCATCTGTAGCTATACACATTTTTATTAGTCAAAACATTCATGTCGTCAGCCATCGTGTATTGTTATATATTATCTGACGCACTGAATGTTGAAACTTACCAATGATTTCAAGTTTTATTTCACTTTTATAACAAATCACTGTAAAAGTATTCACAGATGTTGGACAATAAAAATAGATAAGACATGTCCATTGTCATTGCTATAATATTGTCTAGTAAGTGTGTCATGTCAAATTGTACAGATTAAACTACGGTACAATGAACGGGGCCTTGGGCAAGTGTCATATGCTCTACTTTGAGCTATAGGCTCAATGAAGGCTATATATCGCACCAAAATGCTCCTTTCGCGGGGGCCTCTCTAATTGATGGGGCCTAGAGCAGTTGCCCCCCTCCCCAAAAGGCCGTTACCTCACTTTATCACCAAATATCGTTTGCTTGTTTTGATGTAATTAACATTTCAACATTCTGTAATTAACAGTTCAACGTTCTGTAATTAACAGTTCAACATTCTGTAATTAACAGCTCAACGTTCTGTAATTAACATTTCAACATTCTTTAATTAACAGTTCAACATTCTGTAATTAACAGTTCAACGTTCTGTAATTAACATTTCAACATTCTGTAATTAACAGTTCAACATTCTGTAATTAACATTTCAACATTCTGTAATTAACAGTTCAACATTCTGTAATTAACAGTTCAACATTCTGTAATTAACATTTCAACATTCTGTAATAAACATTTCAACATTCTGTAATTAACATTTCAACATTCTGTAATTAACAGTTCAACATTCTGTAATTAACAGTTCAACGTTCTGTAATTAACAGTTCAACATTCTGTAATTAACATTTCAACATTCTGTAATTAACATTTCAACATTCTGTAATTAACATTTCAACATTCTGTAATTAACATTTCAACATTCTGTAATTAACAGTTCAACGTTCTGTAATTAACAGCTCAACGTTCTGTAATTAACATTTCAACATTCTGTAATTAACATTTCAACATTCTGTAATTAACAGTTCAACGTTCTGTAATTAACAGCTCAACGTTCTGTAATTAACATTTCAACATTCTGTAATTTACAGCTCAACGTTCTGAAGTAATTTAAAAACTGGCAGTAATTAAAAAGAATTTGTTAAGCCCATCAAATGTACACTATTACCAATGAAATAAAGTTTTCTGTAAGCACTGTCAATGGTGTAACATTTACTTCATCTCAACTCTAACCTCAGCTACAATTAGAAACGCGATGTTTCCAGTTTACTTATTGTGTATGAAAGAGCTGTATTTCAAACAAACAAACAAAAATTCCTGACAACTCAGTAATAGCAATAACTTGAGCTGGAACTGATTTCCGTTGGGAAATACTAGAAAAGGTTGTTTTAAAAGTTTTTTCCTTTAATGTTTTCAACTTACAGCGACACTTGACGGTAGGTGGTCCTGGCTCACTTGTCATAAATAAATAAATAAAAAAATAAAAACTGATAACCACTGCTGCCACCATTGTAGAATGTCAATTAATCCTTCCCTTGAGAGATAGACTCTGCCTAGGTTAGTATGGTAGACTTTACGCGGTTAGACTCTATCTAGGTTAGAATGGCAGACTTGGTAAAAATCTATCAAGGCTATAATGGTAGACTAGACTAGGTAAGAATCTATCAAGGCTCTATTGTTAGACAGCTTGGTTAGACTCTACCGAGGTTACTAGGATAATTATTAACACGGTATTTCATGTAAATGTTCAGTTTACAAAAGAAGATGTACTGCCTGGACCAGGGGTTCTTAAACTATAGGTCGCGACCCCATTTGGGGTCGCTTAGCAAAATTCTGGGGTCGCGAGAGATAAAAATACAATTTAACCTACAAAAGTTTAAGAAGCCCTGGCCTGGACAGATAATAATTATAATCAGAGGCTGTGTATAAAATTGTTTTAGCTCTGGCTTTTTATTTATTTCTATACATTCATTATAGATTTGTGATACATTTCTCACACCACTGCTAGCTTACAGTGTCATGTGAAACAAATTACTCGAACAAAATAATCCAATGTAAAACATAAGAATGCAATGTAAAACAGAAGAATGCAATGTAAAACAGAACATTACTATGTTAAATAGAACTTTACAATGTAAAACAGAACATGGCAATGTAAAACAAAACAAAACATTGCAATTTAAAACAGAAAAATGTTAGTGGAAAAAAGTATGCG
The DNA here is from genome assembly GCA_021962125.1 of Bulinus truncatus. NCBI lineage: Eukaryota > Metazoa > Mollusca > Gastropoda > Planorbidae > Bulinus > Bulinus truncatus. The sequence goes on from JAGDYQ010000192.1 coordinate 461,595, forward strand.
GTGTAGAACTAAAGTATCTAATTTAATGGAAATGATCCAATGCTGAACAAGACCAGAAACAAGTCAATTTACTCTATAAACAAGACAGTGCAATGATCGATATCAAGATATTGGAGCGAAAAGTGAATCTGTTATAGATTGTGACAAGCTGGGAGGTTTTGACACTAGCTCCTAAGCCAATAGACGTGATAATATTGTGAGACAGTGCTAGAACAATCAAATTGACGCTTGTCAAACAGCATTTTGAAATGTGTAAGTGACTTAGTTTATCATCATACATGAACAACTCCTGATTTTCTGTCTTACAGCTTCCATCTAGTGACGTAAACAGAAATGGCGGACTGTGTGGTCCGTCACAGGCGGCACTTATTTTGCACGGGGCGACATCTGCCGTATTTTTGCACTTTTGGGCACGGAAACAGGGCGTCATTTTTTAGAATCCGCCCCGGGTGCCAATAAAACTAATTACCCCATTTTGGCCGTACCTTAGATTTCTGTTGTACCATTTACTTGCAGAGTTTAGAAGAACATTTTTAAAAATGTGACCCCAAATTATTTTTTATTTTTGCCGTTAAAAAAATGTATTTCAATTTGCTGTCGGTCTGAATGAGACGAACTCCGTGGACGAGAGCGCTGGCCATTAACAGCGGCAACACAGAGCTAAAGGGAACACGGGGATTTCATGTCCAGCTGGCCTGGCTGTAAAGTGATCTCAACAACACTGGCTTTGATAATTTTGTGATAACAGTCAGACAGTGTGAGTGCAAGATACTGACAGGGGATATACTGATAATGGGATAGTCAGATACTGTCATCAAATGATTGTTGTACGATACTTTCATTCGACAGCCAGCTACTGTCAAATGACTGTTGTACGGTACTTTCATTCGACAGCCAGCTACTGTCAAATGACTGTTGTATTTTAATTCCACCGTCAGATACTGTCAAACGGCTGTTGTATTTTAATTCCACCGTCAGATACTGTCAAATGGCTGTTGTATTTTAATTCCACCGTCAGATACTGTCAAATGGCTGTTGTATTTTAATTCCACCGTCAGATACTGTCAAATGGCTGTTGTATTTTAATTCCACCGTCAGATACTGTCAAATGGCTGTTGTATTTTAATTCCACCGTCAGATACTGTCAAATGGCTGTTGTATTTTAATTCCACCGTCAGATACTGTCAAATGGCTGTTGTATTTTAATTCCACAGTCAGATACTGTCAAATGGCTGTTGTATTTTAATTCCACAGTCAGATACTGTAATTCTCACAGACAAATAGTGCCACAATACCAGCGGGTAATACGGGCTTGATTGTTTTAACATATTTAGGTGGCTGTTATTAATGTAGATATCGCCCTATCTTTTATACTCAGTGTGTGATCCAACCTTCATGTATCTATTTCATTTCTTCAACTGCCGTACGTCTGTTTTCGAGGTAAAAATCTAACCTCCTCCTCCAACCCAACCTCCCATTATATGGTTTCTCAAATTCACTGCGATGTAGCACTAATTGATTTGCGAATTTCTATCCTGTATTTCAATGCCTTGCTGCTGATTTTCTTTAACTTTTTTAAGGCCCGTTTTGCCTGTTTGGTTCGACCCGCGCATTAAAGTACATTAGATATGAATCTGTTCATTTAAACACTAAATCAATTTTCACTAGATCCGACCCTTATGTCGATTTCAAGCCTAGATAGGACCCGTCAGTCAAATTTATGAACCTATTGTGGCGTGCGAATAAAAAAAAATGCCCATCCCTGCCCTAGTGTATCAGTGGAGTCTGGTATTGTGAGTACTGCCCACACTGATATTAACACACAAATTCAACGATCTGTTTATTCAACTCTGCACCATCCTGCTGCAGTGTGCTGGCATCAACAAATCACAAACAAAGGGAGAACGTTGCCGATTGTTTACATCGCTCAACATAAAGACTTTATGTCCCTTCAGACTAATGAATTCTGGGAAATATGATATATACCATGGGTTCATTAAACGGGTCTTTTCTTTTTAACCTATTCACGAATTATCTTTTTTTTTTTATATACACTGTCCACCGCCCCCCTGGAGTTTGGTCGTCTCTCTCTCTATTTTAACTCACTCATGTGATATGATGGTACACGGTGTAGTGTTTACACACACAAACTACGGTCACACTAACACACCACTACCAACACATTGGGGACAGTTTCAACAATTATTCACCGGACTGATACGAATTAATTCGTACATGTCTTACTTGCTATCTATGGAGTTATATTATAAGGCATGGTTGTCATATGTGGCTATTCGTTCATGTTTTACTTGCTATTAATGAAATTATAAAGCATGGTTGTCGTATGTGGCTATCCATCCATGTCTTACTTGGTGCTTAAGTGTAGTTACATTCAAAGGTATGTTTGCCACATGTGGCTATTCGTTCAGCTGGGCGCAGCTGTCATTGAATTAGTTGATTCTAATTTTATTTCCTCTTTCCTCAAAATCTTTTTTTAATGTATTATTTTTTAGTATGTTGCAGATCTTTATAATACAGTGGGGAAGAATACAACCAAATAATTTAAATGTAAAATTCTAAAGAAAAATTCGTTTCTTAAAATTTGACGACCACTGGAAATCCCTTTCTTTGCTATTCTGTGTCATTAGCTTCAGGAGTTTCTTGACTGGAATGATGTCCCTTTCTTTGCTAGTCTGTCATTAGTTTCAGAAGTTTCTTGTCTGGAATGATGTCCCTTTCTTTGCTAGTCTGTGTCATTAGCTTCAGGAGTTTCTTGACTGGAATGGTGTCCCTTTCTTTGCTAGTCTGTCATTAGCTTCAGAAGTTTCTTGACTGGAATGATGTTCCATTCTTTGTTAGTCTGTGTCATTAGCTTCTGGAGTTTCTTGTCACTGTTTCTCGAAATCTCTCTCTGTATTCAGCATTGAGGGGTGGTAACTAAATTTATTTAACTAAACTTATAGTTTCAACTCATTAAAAGTAAAATGGTTACAACTTAACTTCAAAAATAAAAGTAGTTAAACTTTTAAAACTCTTTTCCAACTTTAAAAAAAAATGCAAGTACATTTTCTTTTAGAAAATCACTAAACATTTAGTAAATAAAATTTAAGACGAAGTAATGACTCAACGTGAACATGTTTATTCAGGGACAAGTAAGAATCTGCATGTAATGAATCAGAATTAGTGTTCAATAAATAGGATTTACTGTGTACATGTAGACTCCAATGATTATACTTCAGCAAAATTTTTTTAAATTATTTTATTTCAATCAGAGAAAAATTAACATTATTGATATTTTCTTTAGTCATTCTGCATCTATGAGCTGTCATAAGGTATGGGAAATCCCCTAGAATAAAACCCCCATAATATATTTTCAATGAGGGTCAAGCCACCAAAACTGCATTAGCCTAGAGCCCCTAACTGTACATTTGCCCAAAGCCCCCTCGAGCCCCTTCCCCTCTCGAGACTCAACGATGTACCTTTGCCCAGAGCTCAAAGATGTACCTTTAGCCCAGAGCTCAAAGATGTACCTTTTGCCCAGAGCTCAAAGATGTACCTTTGCCCAGAGCTCAAAGATGTACCTTTTGCCCAGAGCTCAAAGATGTACCTTTTGCCCAGAGCTCAAAGATGTACCTTTTGCCCAGAGCTCAAAGATGTACCTTTTGCCCAGAGCTCAAAGATGTACCTTTGCCCAGAGCTCAAAGATATACCTTTTGCCCAGAGCTCAAAGATGTACCTTTGCCCAGAGCTCAAAGATGTACCTTTTGCCCAGAGCTCAAAGATGTACCTTTTGCCCAGAGCTCAAAGATGTACCTTTTGCCCAGAGCTCAAAGATGTACTTTTTGCCCAGAGCTCAAAGAAAGGCCCGATAAGACCTTATATTTTTTTTTATAGATTTCTTATTTTTAAAAAATTTCTCATGCCCCCAGACCAAAAGTAATTGTGGGAAAAATAAAATTTGACCCCCGTCTGAAGTTGTTTCGTCAGCCCAGTAAGGGGCCGTTTACATGTTACATAACGCCGAAGGGGGAAGGGGGTGGATGCAAATTTGTTATTTTTGTTATATTGTTAATCACACAAGTGTTACATAATGTTATAATATGGAGGAGAGGGGTGGGTAAAAATTGATTGACATTTTTGCGTTATATAATATGTGAGCGGCATCTGTGGCCATCAAGTACCACTCTTTTATTTTTACAGTACAGAGGGCCAGCACACACACATAAACACTCACGCACACACACACACACAAACACGCCCTTTCATTGAGAAACGATCAATAACATATTTATGACTTGTTTCAGAGTCACTACATCCCCTACCTCCCACCAGCAGCAGCGAACTAAGTGGATTGGCGCAAAATGCGGTTGGCGGGTGGGGGGCGGATTCGTAGAAACTGTGACGTCATACGTGCATTTGCAGACTAATGACACTTGACTGACTGGTGCCATGTGCTTGGAAAGAAATGTGAAAATGAGGGAAGGGGGGGGGGGAGTCGAAATCGAGGTTTAAAAATGTTTCTTAACTTATAAATTCACTTGAAATATGAAATAAAAAATAGAGTAAAAAAAATATTCAGATAGTATTCTGAAAGTAGCTAAATATTTTTAGTTAAACATTTTGGTAAGAAAATAAAAAAAAAACTAGTTAAACAAAGCTTTTAAGTTAACATTTTCACTTGGTTAAACTTTGCTTGTAACTAAAAAAAAAAAAAAGATAGTAGCTTTTTAATTAACTTGTGGTCATTACTGGTACCCAAGAAACTATCAGGGGATATTTGCTGAAGACTCTTACTGAAGTGTGCCATCACGTAATCATCTTTGAAGTTTACTGACCTATTATCAACAAGTTGGTTTGGACAATGTAGTCTATGGCATCTGCCAACTTGCTGCAAATTTATTCAATCCTGGCACTTGAAACATTCATTGGCTCTCATCATTGCACGACTGCTCCTCCTCCTTTATTGTCTCTACCTGTACTTCGCGGCTTTCGTCTGTATTGTACGCGATATATTTTGCCTACAACGTTTAACTCTGCTCTCTTACCCCAACCGTCGTTCGTATCCAGAGGCACTCTTCGTTGTCCTGGACAATTTTTTTTTTAATTAATTTTTGTAACCTGAATAGCTCGTGACCTGCGGCGTCCGCAGTCCGATGCTTCCCTATAGATTAAAAAACAACAACTCAGGTGTTGCTTTCATTGATCTCATGCGCGGCCACCATTGATGAAATATTTATATATATATATATACTAGCTGTACCCTGCAAAACCTTTGCATAGAGTTATATTCCCTTAGGTTTGATCTGTAGGTTATTTTTGGATTCGGACAGATCCGATTTTTTCATGATTTTTATTACTATTGTTTACGTTTGACGATTTTAAACTGGAATACTGTTGTATTAATTCTTTACTTTCAGTTTAACGCAGAACCCACACCGCTATTATTTATATAATGTATATATCATTATGTCTGAGAATGAAATAATTGTGGTGCAGTGAGAAGATTGTTCCGGAGTCCACAAAACTCAAACCTGAGCTGTTGTTGTTGTTGTTTTTTGCTTGTAAATGTTATTTAAGAAATACATGTTTCATTCTTAATGGTTTTTTTTTTCCTTTTTTGATAACAATTCTTTTAAGCCTCGTGATACTCTGATACGTTTAACCTGATCAATGTATTGTTTTACCTTTCCGGTTTACCTGTATTGTTTTACCGATATTATTTTTACCTGTATTGTTTTATCTCTATTGTTTTACCTGTATTGTTTACCTTTATTGTTTTACCTGTATGGTTTTACTTGCATCGTTTACCTGTATTGCTTTACCTCTATAGTTTACTTCTATTGTTTGACGTTATAGTGTTACCTGAATTGTTTTACCTGCATTTTTTAACCTGTATTGCGGTCTAAGTATGTCATAAATTCCTTTACTTTTACTAGGAATTAGTAGCTGTGCACGTACAGATGTATTAATTATTCACATTTTCATGTGTGTATATTTATTACTGGGAGCCTCACACCTTCTTTGCTCTGGGGCCCAGAATGTCTCTCGGCGGCCCTGTAATTACCAGTCCAGCTGTGTGAGTAGCACATTTATTGCCATCAGTAGAGAAGTTTGTACAATAAAAACACATTGATTTTACTTTAATATGATTTGTGGGTTAAAAATGAACTCAGTTGGCAGCATCTGAAGCCAAAATATATCAACTCATTCAATTCAAATTAAATTATATATATTTTATTTTTAATGTGAACAAAATTATACTTATGAGTTTCATTTAAATTTTTAACTGCTCTTTTAAAAATAAAAAACAACTTGGGGGTGGTTATTAATGTTGAAGTCTTTATCCTGTCACGCCTGTTCAGTGTGTTCCGGTTTCTGGTGTGTCTTTGTAACTTTAAATATTTGAGAATGCATCTTGCTTAGCTATCGGTAAAATGCGCTAAAAAAAAACATAAGCATAGATTAATGTGCACCTGATAATGGTCGTAATTAGTTTAAATGATATTAAAGAGTATATTTAATTATTTCTATGTGACAAAAAAAAAAGAATATTTATTTAGTGACGCCAATTTGAGTACTTCACGACGGCCACAAAAAAGCCAAGATGACATGTAGCATTATCATTAACATTGGGACTCCCATAGATATATCTATGGGGACACCTACTGATGCTAATATATTTATTCCATTAAAAAAAAGATATTCTATAACCGACTGTGAGGATACAAGATGTACGCGTAATATACTTGCCTGTTAAAGTGAGATGACTTTTCTCGTTACTTGTGGTATAAACTGTGTTGAGTCACTAAACATGTACTCAGAAACATATTCCATTTCAAATACAATCTCTTTTTTTTCTGAAGCGTCTGATTGAAATTGAAAAATGTTACTACGTCCTAGCCAGAGTAAGCCAGATTTCATCAAAAGTTGAGACCAAACGGACATGGCTATGGACTTGATACATCCAGTGCCGTTGGCCGGTTAATCCGACTTGAATCGTTTCACTAAATGAGCGCGCATTTTTTTTTTCATGATTATCATTTAATATAGAGTTGTAGTTATGTAACACGTGAGGTACAGACCAACAGAGATTAGATCAAATCAATACGAGAGGACTGATTACATCAATTAGTGTTGAAGCATGTATTTATAGAGAATATATTAAAATCAAAAAGATGTGAAGAATACATCTATAGAGAATAACATATCAATAAATGGCTTTCTAGACAATATATATGTCGATATAAATATTCTGAATTAAAATCTGCCTACTTGTTGGTCTACATGTCTGGTTATAGGTCTGCACTGCTCTAGTTATAGTCATTTATTTCTCTTTTATTATGTTTTTAAGACTGCACATGCCATTCTGTCTATCCATTGTATAACGTGATGTATTTATCAACCAATCTATCTGCCTATCTAAGGACTGGTATAAAAAGACTGGGTTATATTTTGTGCACATCTTGAGGGGTGCCCTTTTTCAGTATATTTTCTCCTTGGCTTGGTTGGTAGACTGCCCCGGCAGGAAGAAATAACGGCACTGCCCTTCCTTCCCACACACAGATATAGGGCCTGTGGCCCCACGATGTTCCCCTACACACACAACTATGATAGGGAGTTGGGCCTGTGGCCCCACGATGTCCCCTACACACACACAGCTATGATAGGGAGATGGGCCTGTGGCCCCACGATGTCCCCTACACACACACAGCTATGATAGGGAGTTGGGCCTGTGGCCCCACGATGTCCCCTACACACACAGCTATGATAGGGAGATGGGCCTGTGGCCCCACGATGTCCCCTACACACACACAGCTATGATAGGGAGATGGGCTTGTGGCGCCACGATGTCCCCTACACACAACTATGATAGGGAGATGGGCTTGTGGCCCCACGATGTCCCCTACACACACACAACTATGATAGGGAGATGGGCTTGTGGCCCCACGATGTCCCCTACACACACAACTATAATAGGGAGATGGGCTTGTGGCCCCACGATGTCCCCTACACACACACAACTATGATAGGGAGATGGGCTTGTGGCGCCACGATGTCCCCTACACACAACTATGATAGGGAGATGGGCTTGTGGCTCCACGATGTCCCCTACACACACATTTATGATAGGGAGATGGGCTTGTGGCCCCACGATGTCCCCTACACACACACAACTATGATAGGGAGTTGGACCTGTGGCCCCACGATGTCCCCCTACACACACACAACTATAATAGGGAGATGGGCCTCTGGCCCCACACACAATTATAATTGGGTGATGAGTTTGTGGCACTGCCTTCCCCCCCCCACACACACACTCACACACACGGATATAGTGTGATGGGTTTGTGACCTGCACGGTTATCCACACTCATACACACACACACACACACACACTCACATACACGGATATAGGGTGATGGGTTTGTGACCTGCACGGTTCTCCACACACACACACACACACACTCACATACACGGATATAGGGTGATGGGTTTGTGACCTGCACGGTTCTCCACACTCATACACACACACACACACTCACATACACGGATATAGGGTGATGGGTTTGTGACCTGCACGGTTCTCCACTAGGGAGTGAACGATAATCGGATCGGTATCGGTATCGGACCGATATTGGCACTATGGGTTAACTATCGGACCGGCCGTTTTTTGGCTGCCGGTACATTGTTTTTTTTTTTACAACAGAGTTGCAGAAAAAAAATCAGTAATTAACCCAATTTTATAACCAGATCAGACAAGATTTAAAAAAAAGGAAAAAAAAACCCGTACACAGAAATTGTCACGTATACAAAAAATTTCATCAGATATATGACCTTGAAACAATAGGATTGGCATTTCTTAGTTCTAATGTATGACCTTAAATGATACAATTAGTGAACATCTGTGTGTATTTTTTTGGGATGGGAAGTTGGGGGGGAGGGGTGTTAAACAAGACACGCGTGGGCAAAGTGTTACAAAATATGTGACCATGAGTTGACATACGTCATTGATGACGATTAAAACACGTGTTTGGCATTGTTGTTGCTTTAGGGGCTGTCCATTAATTGTTCAACAAATAAGGAGGGAGGGGGGGTCAGAAATTTTTTGACAATTGTTGACAAGGGCAAGGGCGGGGGAGGTCAAGAAAAGTTGACGTCAACAATGTTACTTTTTTAATTTAATATAATTACTTAATAAATAGGAAAATTAAGCAGCGTTTGTAGTTCTGTGTTACACTCTCGCTTAACATTCAGTATTTTAATTAAACTATCTATATTCCTACTAATTTTGCCACATAAACATTTTGGAAGCCACCTTTTTAGGGGGTAATCAAATGTTGACGTAATTTTATAGGGGGGTCTCTGGAAGTTTGACAAGTTGTTGACAAGGGGGAGGGGGGAGGTAAAAATCGCCAAAAATTTGTTGACATAAATAATGGACAGCCCCTAAAAAGAAAAATATCGGTATCGGTTAAAATGCTGGGGGAAATATCGGTATCGGACTATCGGTAAAAAGGCATATCGGTCGCTCCCTATTCTCCACACTCAT
>JAGDYQ010000192.1:471644-669852 GCA_021962125.1 Bulinus truncatus
GATGGAAAGCTAGCACCTAAATATGTTGAGCTAGTACATAAAGATGGAAAGCTAGCATCTGAAGATGGAGATCTAGCACCTAAAGATGTGGAGCCAGCACATAAAGATGGAGAGCCAGCACCTAAAGATGGAGAGCCAGCACCTGAAGATGGAGAGCCAGCGTCTGAAGATGGAGAGCCAGCGCCTGAAGATGGAGAGCCAGCGTCTGAAGATGGAGAGCCAGCACCTAAAGATGGAGAGCCAGCGCCTGAAGATGGAGAGCCAGCGCCTGAAGATGGAGAGCCAGCGCCTGAAGATGGAGAGCCAGCGCCTGAAGATGGAGAGCCAGCGTCTGAAGATGGAGAGCCAGCACCTGAAGATGGAGAGCCAGCACCTGAAGATGGAGAGCCAGCGTCTGAAGATGGAGAGCCAGCACATAAAGCCGCAGTAGTGCGTGTACCCCATGGGGTGCGGGGAAGGCTGTGAAGGGGTACGCAGCGACATGTAATTTTCGTTTCAAACAATTACATGTAATACTTTCAAGTGGATCGCCCGTCTGCTACGTGATTCATCACCAGACCACGTGACCCAAGTATCACATTGGAAAGGTACCACTCTCCATAAAGAAAATAACTACGTTTATTAGCGAACGTACGTATAAGGGGCACCACGGACATATCTTGTAGGGCACAGTCGCGATAAAGGTTGAGAACCGCTGACCTAGATGAACTTGATACCTTCAGGGATTTTCGAAAAATACTTTAATTAATTTATTAATCATGTCCTGCTAATTATAAAAAAAAGCATACATGCCACCACCAATGTTTATTTACCTATATATATTAGGGTTGTACCGGAATCCGATTCCGGTTCCTGTTAAGCCGGATTCCGGCAGTTTTAACAAATCCGGTTCAGATTCCGGTTCCGGTTAAAATGTGCCGGATTTCTTTGTTGTTTGAAATTTGTAAGAACTTTTTTTAGCGCAACATAATTTTGAAATATTTAGCGCTATACAATTAAATTAAAACAATAACTTACTTTGCTTTTTTAAAACTACAATAACGTCGATCCCTTTTAGTTCTATATATAAGTACAAATATATTATTAAAAAGGTTGATTTGAATCGTATTTAGTCTAGTACAGGGGTCGGCAACCTGCGGCTCGCGAGCCGCATGCGGCTCTTTCGACGTCAAGTTGCGGCTTGTTTTATGTCAAATTGTGGCCTAATCAAATACCATAATATTGAAACAACAAATTTAGTGACTCTTTAAAAATTGAGAAAATTGTAAATTATAACTTTAGGCTCTTCCGTCTCAAAAGGTTGCCGACCCCTGGTCTAGTAATACGTCACCTTATCTTCCGCTACTTTTGATTCCGATCTATTTTTGGGTGTTTACAGTTTAATAATAGTTCAATAATTTATTTTTCTGCACATTTTTTTAATTTAGTGGATTTTGTCACGATTTGGATAAAATTCCTCGCATATTTAGATAACTTACTTGAAGATAGATTTTTAATTGAACATTAAAGTGATATTGATTTAGATTTGAAATGCATTTTAATTTGCGTTTTTATCGGAAATAGTCGGATAATGGTTTAAATGAAAGTATGAATGAAATAACAAGGTTTGGTGACGTCACTATGGAAAACTAAAGAAAAATAAGCTATCGGGTGGTGCCACAGTATATATATATATATATATATATATATATATATTGGAAGTCATTTATCAATAAACATGTTTATTATACTTTATAAAATATGTGACCCATTTCTTTGTTTGATTGTAATAGAAATCAACATAAATTAGGTACAGATTTATTAAAATAAATTTTTAAAACGAAGAAACTGTTATTTTGACAGAGTTATCTTTCTTAACTTAAGATTAAGAAAGGGGTTTTAGTCAGTCTTCAAGATCTAAATGGTTAATACTGTTTTTTGCTTTCTAGAACTTAAAAACTAAATTTGTATTCTATTTTTCATTCTTATATCTTTTTTTATGTTAGGCGAGAGCTTACTACTTCGTTCGGAAGAGTTATTATTTAATTCGGTAAAATCCGGTTCCTGTTCCGATTCCGGCAGGATTCAAATATTAAATCCGATTCCGGTTCCGATTCCTGCAGGATCTAAAAATTACAATCCGGTACAGCCCTAATATATATATTTATAAATATAGGCCTTACATAATAACATTTTTACTTCCTGGCCAAATGTGGAATAAAATAAAGTCGAATGTTTGGGTTTTATAAATATTGTTATTTATTTTGTATCCTCTCATAAACAAACACTTATACTACAAGTGTAAGTTATAAGTAATATTTTGATAAATCGGTATTAATATTGATTAATCACGTGTCATTTGCTAAAATAAAACCCCTGTCAATTCATGACGGTAATAAAAAAAAATTAAAAAGTGTTAAGGGACAATACTCAGTTATTAATAACATTTTTTCATTAACTCTGAATTGCCTCTTTTTAATTAAATATTTTTATTTTGGCACCAAGCCATGGCACATAGAAGTTGAATTCAGCACGTTGATGTTTTATATATATTACAGTTGTATCCTACTTATTTGAAGTTTTCATTAATTAAAAATTAAATGAAACGGGACGATCAAGTGTGCCAGAATACACGATTGATTGGTATTTGCAAAACTGAAGAAATAATACAAAACAACAACAATATATATTTATATATAAATAGATATACAGATTTTAAAAAAAGCTTTTACTAAAATGTACTAAAAAGCTACAAAGTAAAAAAAATGACTTAGATCATAAAAATATTGATATAACTTGTACTTACTCATAATATATGCTGCGTGTGTAACTATCTAGGTCAGAGGTCACAACCTTGTCCGCGGACCCCTTCTTGTACGCCCCCATTCTCACCTTTTCCCTTCCGACTTTATTTTTCCTTAAAGCTTACATATTGTTACCTTCAGTCTTTGAATTAAAACCTTTATTGATCCTGTCTAGGTTCTTTTTCTTGGGGAAAATATTGAATGATTAATCGCCTTTTTGCCGAGTGAATTGATATTACCTGCTGGCTAACACTTTCTCCTCTTTATAAAGTATCTCAAGGTCTTCTTATGTTCACCACAAATGTATTCAATTTTGAATACCATCTCAAAAGGTACTAACGTCATTAAAACATCCGTTGAAAAGTTTGAATCGTTTAAAAGCAAAACATATTAGCCAAGTATGCAAGGTCCACCTACCTACCACCCACCTATCTACCTACCTTTATACCTACCTACCACCTACATACCTACCAACCTTACCTATCTACCTTAATTACCTACCAACTACATACCTATCTTACCTACATACTACCTACCTTCCACCTACCTACCTTAATTACATACCACCTACATACCTACCTACCTACCTTACCTACCTACCCATCCATCCATCCATCTGTCCGTCCGTCTGTCTGTTCTGTTTGTCTGTCTGTCTATCTGTATCCATCTGTATCCATTTTTGTCCAATCTCTACCCCGCTAGAAAAAAACCATAGAGGAATTAATCACTTATTTCCATTTTTTTGTAAAATAATTTTGCCTGTAAAGTATTTCTAATTTTGCCTGTAAAGTATTTCTAATTTGGCCTGTAAAGTATTTCTAATTTGGCCTGTAAAGTATTTCTAATATGGCCTGTAAAGTATTGCTAATTTGAACCACATATTTTTTATATATATACTAAACGATAAGAGCCATTTTTAAAAATACTATATTATAAAGGAATTTAATAATTTCGAGATTTGAATATTCTAGCTCATTCAGGGCCGATTTTATTTTACTGTTGGATAGAGCCCCCCCCCCCCCGACCACCTCCGATTCTACATATTATTATTTTTAATTTTGTTTTATATATCAAATGAAAGAAAATTGTAAGGACTTTTTAATGTGAAAGTTTTAAGTATACCGTAGTAGTATTAAAGTTTTCAAATTATATGTAATCAAGAACAATTTCTCTGCATAAAAATACAGAGGGACCCCAGAAATGTTGTGTGGTAAGTCTATACAACAAAAAAAAAACAACAACAACAAAAACAACTTAGCAATATTTTTATTTTTCAAAAAGAAGCCTCAAATTTTTATTGTAAATCCGGCTCTGTATTTAGTAGTCACTTTTGTTTTATGAATTATTTGATACATTGAAAACGAGCCAAGTTTTTGCGGGGTGACGATTTGGGTCTACAAATGGATGGATCGGTACCAGCGCTATTTTACAACGAATTATTTTAAAATGTCGATCATTTATTTGAGCTAAAGAAAAAGTTCAAGTCTTCCATAATTTAATATTTGATCAGTTTAAATAAAAACACATCAGGTTTTACTGTCTATCTTTTCTACGCCACAGGTTAAATCGGTTGTAATATCGTAAAAGATGTGATAAAGTAATATAATTAAAAACAAATATAGCGAAAAACGGAAGTTTTCTTCAACTAAAAAAAAAGCTAAATAGTAGTTTCGTATTTCAAAATCATTTCTTCGCAAATTTATTCGGTGGTTGAGTAAATTTCATTATTTATATCATCGGCCAATGACTGGGGCCTGTGGGTAAAATCAAACGATTCATCGGTCACTCCCAGGGGTCAGTGGCGCTGAATGTGCAAGCACAACTTTTTCTAAAGCCCGGCCGTTACAATGTCGATTTTTTAAAATTATTTAATCCTGCGATTATAAAAAAAATAAATATTGTTGGCTTTATTTTGTTAAATACTAAAAATGCCTAATGATAAATCTGGCTCTGGTTCCGTGTGATTTACACACTAACGGTGTTGTATAGTGTTGTATAGTGTGTCTGTCACAGTGCAATAGGCGCATCAACATTGTTATCATCTAATACATAATCGTCTAACCTAGGCGGTAGACCGACCGTACGTGTGATCCCGGCTAAAAATAGTCTGGGGAGTTAACAAGCAAGTGTGAATTCCAAAATTTTCGTCTCACTCAAGGGGAGTTAACTCGCAAGCTCGGCTAAAAATAGTCTGGGGAATTCCAAAACTGGAAATCTAAACGCAACAAGGATTTCTTATTATATCGCAGGTAGCAATCAGCCAGCTTCAGCAGGCTTTTCAACTAGTGTTTACAATAATAGTGAGAGAAAAAACAAACTTCCAGTCTGTTTCATCATTCATAATTCTTTAATGAAGGCTCGACATCAACACACACACACACTCATTCGGCCAATTTAAGTAGGCCTACATGAAGATCGTATGACATCTATGAACTTGAAGTGTAGGCTATGTTGTCTCTAAATGAGTAGACTGGGGTACTGAGTAAATATTGTGAGACTCTTAGCATGTTTATTTTTTTTGTTTCGAATCGTTGTTGAATGGTGAATAATTATAGAATCAAATGACAATTTCTTAAATACTTCATTCATGAAAAAAGTAAATATGCACCCAGCCCTTTCCCCCAATCAAGACCCACCACTTACTGGCCAGACACCAGGTTATGTATACTATTGTTATCCATAATTGATGCCAGAGATAATAACAAGTGCATGCACACGACCTATGACCTCTAGCTGTTGGGGATTCAGCAGGTGGTGTTACCGAATAACATCTTGGGCCACACTCAAAGGATGTGTGTGTAAATAACAGTAAAAAGATGTGTAGCTATAGATGTAAGAAATTTGAAAAAAATGTACGGCTATAGATGTAGGAAACAGTAAACATATATGTGGCTATAGATGTAAAAAACAGTAAACATATGTGTGGCTATAGATGTAAACAACAGTAAACATATGTGTGGCTATAGATGTAAACAACAGTAAACATATGTGTGGCTATAGATGTAAACAACAGGAAACTTATGTGTGGCTATAGATGTAGGAAACAGTAAACATATCTGTGGCTATAGATGTAGGAAACAGTAAACATATGTGTGGCTATAGATGTAAAGAGCATTGAGCAGATGTTTGGCTATAGATGTAATGGTCCTTACCGCCTTGCAATTTTTCTCATCCAGTTAGCAGATATCAGTTACATTTTAAAGTAAAGTTTTCCAGTAACATTTTTAGTAACGTTTTCCAGTAACGTTATTCAGTAACGTTTTTCAATAACATTTTTCAGTAACATTTGGCCGTGTAGGAGACTCGTAATTGGACCAGGCTTGAATTTCGGATCGTTCAAGTCCCATAAAAGATTCATGATTGATTCAGAGAGCAGCAAATATTTATCCTTTTATATTTTGTTCAGTTCATATTACATTTCAAAGTGTAGAGGTAACTCAAAGTTAGAATGTTGTTCAAAACTACAGAATAACTAGGTGATTTATTTTTAAAACAATATATCACTTGATAGTATGTTATCAACTATGTTCTTTTATTTTCTTTTAAAATAAACCTTAGGCGCATTAATTTAAAACTATGGGAAATTATTTTGCAAAAATACTTGCAGAGAGCGGGGTTCCGTGCATTATGTCTGTCTTTTAAAAAAAAAAGAATTAATTATGATAATTCTTTTGTACATTAGTAAAGTTTCTTTAAACCCCAAAGGGCTCATCGGGGTAGATGAAAAGTAGAATTCATCTGTTTCAGTAACCTCGGCATGTAAAGGGTTTGTGCGGTTAGCACTACTCCTCCAACTTAAAGTCAGGTACCCATTTAAAGCAGGGCTGGACTTGGGGACTTCCACCAGAACCTGAAAAAAATCCTAAAGTTCTTACCCGGGACCCTCCGGTCGACAGTCGAGCGTGCTACACCGCACGACCACCCGTCCTTTACTTATATTTTCACCAAATTCTTTATTTTACCCTTTTATGCGGCTCTAGGCAAACTTTCATGTAGGGGCCACTGAAAGAATCACACACACTCACACACACAAACACATACACATTCACACACACAAACACACACACTCACACACACACAAACATACACACTCTCTCTCACACACACAAACACACACACTCACGCACACAAACACACACACACTCACACACACAAACACACACTCACACACACAAACACACAAACTCTTTCTCACACAAACACACACACACACACAAACACACACTCTCTCTCACAGAAACACACACACTCACACACAAACACACACTCTCTTACACACACACACACTCACACACACAAACTCACGCACACTCACACACACAAACATACACTCACACACACAAACACACAAACTCTTTCTCACACAAACACACACACTCACACACACAAACACACACTCTCTCTCACACAGAAACACACACACTCACACACAAACACACACACTCTCTTACACACACATTCACACACACAAACTCACACACACAAACACACACAATCTCTGTCACACACACAAACACTCACACTCACACACACAAACACACACTCTCTCTCACATACACAAACACACACACTCTCTCTTACACACAAACACACACTCTCTCTCACATACACAAACACACACACTCTCTCTTACACACAAACACACACACTCTCTCTCACATACACAAACACACACACTCTCCTTTACACACAAACACACACACTCTCTCTCACATACACAAACTCACACACACAAACACACACATACAAACACACCCACTCTCTGTCACACATACAAACACTCACACTCACACACACAAACACACACACTCTCTCTCACATACACAAACACACACACTCTCTCTTACACACAAACACACACACTCTCTCTCACATACACAAACACACACTCTCTCTTACACACAAACACATACACTCTCTCTCACACACACAAACACACACACTCTCTCTCACACACACAAACACACACTCTCTCTCACATTGTGTGCAGGGCCGTCCTTACGAATTGCGGGGCGCCAATTTAAAGGTTGCTTGACAGACCCCTCTTCTAGCCTGTGACAAGAGACATGACTGATAGTGATATGCTAAATGTAAATTGCTGGGCCTTTGCCCGGTGCTGGGCCCAATTTAGAGCACTCGGTCAAAATCGGCCTAAGGCCGGCCCTTATTGTGTGTGACCCATTCGAGAATCCTGCTATTGTGTGTGACCCATTCGAGAATCCTCTATTGCGTGTGACCCATTCGAGAATCCTCTATTGTGTATGACCCATTCGAGAATCCTCTATTGCGTGTGACCCATTCGAGAATCCTGCTATTGCGTGTGACCCATTCGAGAACCTCTATTGCGTGTGACCCATTCGAGAATCCTGCTATTGTGTGTGACCCATTCTAGAATCCTCTATTGCGTGTGACCCATTCGAGAATCCTTCTCTTGTGTGTGACCCATTCGAGAATCCTGCTATTGTGTGTGACCCATTCGAGAATCCTGCTATTGTGTGTGACCCATTCGAGAATCCTGCTATTTTGTGTGTGACCCATTCGAGAATCCTGCTATATTGTGTATGACCCATTCGAGAATCCTGCTATTGTGTGTGACCCATTCGAGAATCCTGCTATATTGTTGAATCACCAAACAGCTTGCAAATGGTGCCAGTTTGATATTTTAATTTTATTTCTAGACACGCCAGTTATGGTTTACAGTCTGACAATATATGTTAATTATCGCGAGAAAGAAAAAATAAAGCAAAATGTTGACCTTATGAAAGATGTCCCATCGGTAGATGTACGTGTAACATCTCCTTCCACAAATAAAAATTTCGTTCAGAGTATTGGATTGATGAAGGCCGAAATCCTTTTCAATCAATGAAACACTGGACAGTATCACGTCATTTTATCCTCCTCAAATTCAGTTTCTTCAAAGTCATTGTTTCAGAGAAAGTAATGTTACAGCAACATCTATTTCATCACAAGATACTGACAATTATAATGATGGTCAATCATGATCACCAACATCGTCAACGTTTGTCGTGTTATAGACGAAACTCAGCCTCATTTCGAGAGGCAGCCAACGCCTTTATTTGATGCTTTGTATTTACATTATTAATAGGGCGTGAAAGTTGTGACGTCACGATCGCCATTTTGTTTCCACACATCCCTGGAACCAGTTGAACACAATGTTAATGACAATAGCGTCAATGTGTACTCTCATTAAATAGCTTCAAAAGATGTTCTATTTTTAGATATATGTGAAAAACGCTACATAATGTGACATGTTGTAGCTGACTGTTATCGTTCAAACATGAACATTTTTTTATCAGTGTTTTATTACATTTAATGGTCGTAGAGAAGTAGACTACACTGACATGGAACCAACTTTACAGCATCAATGTGTATCACTTGTCAACTTGGAGAGATTATTCTATTAAGAAAAATAATGATTACTAAGTGAAGGTACGTGGATATTTCAGTAATCAAGTTATATTAATTTATTCGAATTACTGTTAGAATGATAATATTAAGCAATGCCGACTATGTTTTTAAACTGATTAAAGAATAAAATTGCACTTAAAGGCCTATTTAAAGTAAACACAGAAGCCTATCAGTCTCAATTGTAGTGTTATTCGATATGTAACAATGAAATAAAAGCTACAAATATATTTATGGTGCATATCCTAATCTTATTACTATACTTCTATATTTACTAAATTATATGATAAGTGGCCTATTCAAAAGTCTATTAGACTATACTATACTAATAGTATATTTTAAAAAAGTAAACAATAATAAACTAATTTTTTTATTGACCCCAGAGTTCGCCAGTTTTGGTATTATGCAAAACATATTGATCTATGATGGTTTTATTTAAGATCAACTTTTTTCTTTTACTTACAAAATCAGATTAAAACATTTATTTAGGTACCATAAGAATATGTAGTTATTTTTATTTTTAGGGAACAGAATAATTGAATGGATCAATAAAGTTTCAAAAATATTGTAATATTACAATAAAATTGAACTGTCTAAATGAAATATTTACATCATTTTGATTTTTAAAATACATATGCTATTTTGTTATATTATATGTAGATTAAGAAATGTATTTTTTAATGATATTAACACTTTTTTAGGTACCGTAAGTACCTTTGCTTATTTTTATATCAATGGTGGAACAAAATAATTGAATGACTGAATACAATTTCAAAAATATTGTCATATTACAATAAAATTATAGAAAAAAAGAAAAATGTACTTCATTTTTATTTTAAAATACATGTACTATTTTTTTTACTAAACTTAGAATAAGAAAGTTATTTTTTTTATGTTTTTAATGCCAGTACTTATTAATTTAAAATTGAACCAATTTTTTTACAGGTTCTGCAACCATCTATCATCCTCCTCATGTGAATGACCAGAGCAAATTTAAACCATTTATAATGTCAGCAGCACTGACCTGTAGTGCTCATTGAGAGCCATAATGAGGAGTTGAAGACAGCATCTGGATTTTGCTGGTTGATGAGCCCAGAGCAACAAAGCACATCCACTGACTGGCCTTTCACATCCACTTAAATGCTTTCGGTTGAATATGTTTTAACAGGAGATGGTTTTAAGAAGGCAGTCGACAAGAAAGCCCTTTTTACATCCATATGGCAGCTAAATTTACTAGGGACAATCTCCCTAATAGATCTCACAACTACTGGGCAAACAAGTTATGAATTGTGGCACCATACTAGGAAAGGTGGGCTTGCAGTCAGTAATTTTGGTATTGTGATAAATGCTAAAAAGCACAACAATATACTTGCAATGGTATTTAACCCTACACCTCACGTACATTCAATTTTGTAGGAGCTGAGGCAATTAGTACTTTC
Organism: Bulinus truncatus; assembly: GCA_021962125.1. NCBI lineage: Eukaryota > Metazoa > Mollusca > Gastropoda > Planorbidae > Bulinus > Bulinus truncatus. The sequence goes on from JAGDYQ010000192.1 coordinate 482,293, forward strand.
ACTTCCATAACAAACCTTTCAGTCATTCAAACTGGAATATGGCAATAGGAAAGAGGATATCTAGTATGGCTGAAGGAAAGTGAATGTCTTGGAGGTTCTGCTGATGGGCTGGTGAAGCCATAATTGAAGTTTTCATGGAGAGACTAAACTATTTCATGGAGAGACTATACTATAGACAATTCTTTTTATAGCCTTTATATATTCTTTAAAAATGTGTGATACTGGTACTGTACTCTTATATTTAAACCATTTCAAAATAATTATGGTAGACTGGTGTATATATTATGATTGCATGCAATGTTTCTCACCTTTATCAAGAATTTCTGTAAATTTCATTATTTGACTATTTAATAAAGACTAAAGGCGGTTATTATATCTTTCTTGTTTATTTTCCATACAAAAAAAATTACATTATCTTCTAGTTCACTGTCTTAATAAAATTGGCAGTTGTAGACCCTATCTCTTTAATCTTTAACTTGGTCTTTCTTGTTAAAGAAAGAGTTTTTGTTTCTTAGAAAGATTCAGATCCCATATCATTAGTCCCATTTCTAGCTTGACATGATCACAGCCTGGAAAGTTGTTTGTCCTGTTGTCTAAGAAAAAAAATTAAAGTAACAATTAGTTGTACAAATATAAAAATGTAATATTAGACTATTAACAATATTAACACTAACAGACCAGCACAAAACTCAATAAGTTCATTTAGTACATAATAACATATAATTAATCAAAATTGACTATATATTAATATGATAATTAATTAGTCTGGTATGGTACGATTTCCACAAGTAATATTAAATCATTTTTAAATGTTATCATTAAAGTGTAAAGACAGTATATTATCCTTACGTAATACAATTTATCGCGAAATACAGTAATTAAAACAATATGTTTACAGTAAATTCTTTACATATTTTTTTGGTTACTTTTATAATGATTTCAGTCTCACTAATGATTAAGCTACAAATAGAAACAAGACAGTCACTCACATCATACAAACCTTACCTTATTAGTATTAGTCACTTAGTGCCATCCATTTCTGAAGTAACGTTTTTGCTTATCACCATCAGAAAAGCAAAAAAAAAAAGAACAAGTTTCACGTTCCGGTCGATGGTTACAGTTTGGAGAATATATTGTACCATTCTTTATGATAATATTCAATATTTTAAAAGCAATAATAGACATCTACATGTATGTCTATGAAAACAACACTATCGGGCGAGTATGGTTGGAACCAAAATGGCGCTTGTGACGTCAGACTTTCACGCCCTATTGGCACTGATGGAATGTTTGTTGTTTAAACATGGCCTGCCACTGATGTGTTTTTAGAGCATTTTCGAAAAAAAATGCTCTATTGTCCCCGTTTTGTCTGTCTGTCTGTCCGTCATCACCCTAGATCTCAACAACCATAAGCCCTAGACCCATGATGTATATATCATTTTGTAGGTCTTGGCCTGCCAGAAAATGACTTTGGTCCATTTCGCGATCTGACCTCTGAGGGCCGAAAAAGGGGCGTATTAAGTACTTTTTTTTTACCATATAAGCTATATTAACAAAGGAGCGCCCTATATCTAAGCAACCATAAGTCCTAGACCCATGATGTATATATCATTTTGTAGGTCTCGGCCTGCCAAGTGTACATCAAAAGTCCATTTTGCGATCTGACCTCTGAGGGCCGAAAAAGGGGGCGTCTTAAGTACCGTTTTCGCTTATATTTTAAATAAAAATAAAAAAAACTAACCAAAGGGGCGTAATCATTATTTATTTTTGTAAAAGTTATTCAACATGATTACTTCCCTCTCTATTTATCAAAACCTATACGCTTGGAGCAAATTCTATGGCTGTAACCCGGAAAAAAAATGTCCTTTGTCCGAAACGGAAAAGGCTTAAATTGCTTGTTTTTTTTATTAATTCTGTTTTTAAAACAGTCTACTTGGGCTAATATTTTTGGCCTGTAGATACAATTATAGAGCAGGTGGTGTTGGGTTAATTAAGATTCACTAAGTATTTTTGTAACTGCTGCCAGTTTTATTATGATTAAAGTGCTTTTTTTTTAGATTTTTTTGTCCCCGTTTTGTCTATCTGTCTGTCTGTCATCACCCTAGATCTCAACAACCATAAGTCCTAGACCCATGATGTATATATCATTTTGTAGGTCTTGGCTGCCAAGAAATGACATTTTTCCATTTCGCGATCTGACCTCTCAGGGCCGTAAAAGGGGCCTTAGTACCGCTTTTTACTATATAAGCTATATTAATAAAGGAGCGCTATATCTCAGCAACTATAAGTCCTAGACCCATGATGTATATATCATTTTGTAGGTCTTGGCCTGCCATGTGTACATCAAAAGTTCATTTCGCGATAGGACCTCTGAGGGCCTGGCTTCAGGGCTCCTAAGGGGCTTATATATTATATATACACCTTGTACGTTCAATAACCCGTTCATTTGGTGCGATATCCTGCAGCACGTAGTTTCACCAAGATTTATTAAGAAACTCATCAAATGAAATAGTAAGCTTGTGTTCTGAGTTTAATTGAAAGTATCAGAGCTATGCAACAATTGACGGAGTTTTCGGACGATTAAATGACTACAATTTAGAATGTTTTCAATTATGAGTCCTATTTCAGTAACCACAAACCACTTGTAGTTAGATTTAAGAGACAAACATTTTTTTAAAATATAAAGAAACGTCTTTATAATTTTTTTTTACAAATATATGCATTACACAATTGAATTTATAAACATTTCCAAAATTTACAAATATTTACTGAAAGCTAACAAACGTACTGATACATAACACGAAAATGCGCTAACACGTCCTGTGTCCAGAATGGAACAGGCTTAATTGCTTGTTTTAACATTTATTTGCAAAGCTTTATTATTTTTTTTGATTCACACTAAAATCATTATCACATACAAAAACAACATAACAATGTCAGACATCTGATTGGCTGGCCACTTCAAAGCATAGTGAAATATAATTGGACACTTAATATGCCCGCCCCCCCCCCCCCCCCCCAAGTTTAGGTGATGGGACCCAAAAGTATATTTCTGGAAAGGCTCATGTTTTAAGGACCTCGCACATCATGTGAAATGTTAAATACATATAACACTATTTAACGTTATGCCGGATACTTTTTGAAACTATGAATTAAAAAAAAAATAGCTCACCGGAAACAATGTGAAACAAACGTTTTAGTGTCAACATAATAGTAGACTTTTAGTGTCAAAATAATAGTAGACTTTTAGTGTCAAAATAATAGTAGACTTTTAGTTTCTAAATAATAGTAGACTTTTAGTGTCAAAATAATAGTAGATTTTAAGTGTCAAAATAATAGTAGACTTTTAGTGTCAAAATAATAGTAGACTTTTAGTGTCAAAATAATAGTAGACTTTTAGTGTCAAAATAATAGTAGACTTTTAGTGTCAAAATAATAGTAGACTTTTAGTGTCAACATAATAGTAGACTTTTAGTGTCAACATAATAGTAGACTTTTAGTGTCATTATAATAGTAGATTTCTAGTGTCAAAATAATAGTAGACTTTTAGTGTCAACATAATAGTAGACTTTTAGTGTCAAAATTATAGTAGACTTTAAGTGTCAACATAATAGTAGACTTCTAATATCAACATAATAGTAGATTTTTAGTGTCAACATAATAGTAGACTTTTAGTGTCAACATAATAGTAGACTTTTAGTGTCAAAATAATAGTAGACTTTTAGTGTCAAAATAATAGTAGACTATTAGTCTCAAAATAATAGTAGACTTTTAGTGTCAAAATAATAGTAGACTTTTAGTGTCAAAATAATAGTAGACTTTTAGTGTCAACATAATAGTAGATTTTTAGTGTCAACATAATAGTAGATTTTTAGTGTCAACATAATAGTAGATTTCTAGTGTCAACATAATAGTAGACTTCTAATGTCAACATAATAGTAGACTTCTAATATCAACATAATAGTAGACTTTTAGTGTCATCATAATAGAAAATTTCTAGTGTCAACATAATAGTAGACTTTTAGTGTCAAAATAATAGTAGACTTTTAGTGTCAAAATAATAGTAGACTTTTAGTGTCAAAATAATAGTAGACTTTTAGTGTCAAAATAATAGTAGACTTTAAGTGTCAACATAATAGTAGACTTCTAATGTCAACATAATAGTAGATTTTTAGTGTCAACATAATAGTAGATTTTTAGTGTCAACATAATAGTAGACTTTTAATGTCAAAATAATAGTAGACTTTTAGTGTCAAAATAATAGTAGACTTTTAGTGTCAAAATAATAGTAGACTTTTAGTGTCAAAATAATAGTAGACTTTTAGTGTCAACATAATAGTAGACTTCTAATGTTAACATAATAGTAGACTTCTAATGTCAACATAATAGTAGACTCTTAGTGTCATCATAATAGTAGATTTCTAGTGTCAACATAATAGTAGACTTTTAGTGTCAAAATAATAGTAGATTTTTAGTGTCAAAATAATAGTAGACTTTTAGTGTCATCATAATAGTAGATTTCTAGTGTCAACATAATAGTAGACTTCTAATGTCAACATAATAGTAGACTTCTAATATCAACATAATAGTAGACTTTTAGTGTCATCATAATAGAAAATTTCTAGTGTCAACATAATAGTAGACTTCTAATGTCAACATAATAGTAGATTTTTAGTGTCAACATAATAGTAGACTTTTAGTGTCAAAATAATAGTAGACTTTTAGTGTCAAAATAATAGTAGACTTTTAGTGTCATCATAATAGTAGATTTCTAGTGTCAACATAATAGTAGACTTCTAATGTCAACATAATAGTAGACTTCTAATATCAACATAATAGTAGACTTTTAGTGTCATCATAATAGAAAATTTCTAGTGTCAACATAATAGTAGACTTTTAGTGTCAAAATAATAGTAGACTTTTAGTGTCAACATAATAGTAGACTTCTAATGTCAACATAATAGTAGACTTCTAATGTCAACATAATAGGAGACTTTTAGTGTCATCATAATAGTAGATTTCTAGTGTCAACATAATAGTAGACTTCTAATGTCAACATAATAGTAGATTTTTAGTGTCAACATAATAGTAGACTTTTAGTGTCAAAATAATAGTAGACTTTTAGTGTCAAAATAATAGTAGACTTTTAGTGTCAAAATAATAGTAGACTTTTAGTGTCAAAATAATAGTAGACTTTTAGTGTCAACATAATAGTAGACTTCTAATGTCAACATAATAGTAGATTTCTAGTGTCAAAATAATAGTAGACTTTTAGTGTCAAAATAATAGTAGACTTTTAGTGTCATCATAATAGTAGATTTCTAGTGTCAACATAATAGTAGACTTCTAATGTCAACATAATAGTAGACTTCTAATATCAACATAATAGTAGACTTTTAGTGTCATCATAATAGAAAATTTCTAGTGTCAACATAATAGTAGACTTTTAGTGTCAAAATAATAGTAGACTTTTAGTGTCAACATAATAGTAGACTTCTAATGTCAACATAATAGTAGACTTCTAATGTCAACATAATAGGAGACTTTTAGTGTCATCATAATAGTAGATTTCTAGTGTCAACATAATAGTAGACTTCTAATGTCAACATAATAGTAGATTTTTAGTGTCAACATAATAGTAGACTTTTAGTGTCAAAATAATAGTAGACTTTTAGTGTCAAAATAATAGTAGACTTTTAGTGTCAAAATAATAGTAGACTTTTAGTGTCAAAATAATAGTAGACTTTTAGTGTCAACATAATAGTAGACTTCTAATGTCAACATAATAGTAGATTTCTAGTGTCAACATAATAGTAAACTTTTAGTGTCAAAATAATAGTAGACTTTTAGTGTCATCATAATAGTAGATTTCTAGTGTCAACATAATATTAGACTTCTAATGTCAACATAATAGTAGACTTCTAATATCAACATAATAGTAGACTTTTAGTGTCATCATAATAGAAAATTTCTAGTGTCAACATAATAGTAGACTTTTAGTGTCAAAATAATAGTAGACTTTTAGTGTCAACATAATAGTAGACTTCTAATGTCAACATAATAGTAGACTTCTAATGTCAACATAATAGGAGACTTTTAGTGTCATCATAATAGTAGATTTCTAGTGTCAACATAATAGTAGACTTCTAATGTCAACATAATAGTAGATTTTTAGTGTCAACATAATAGTAGACTTTTAGTGTCAAAATAATAGTAGACTTTTAGTGTCAAAATAATAGTAGACTTTTAGTGTCAAAATAATAGTAGACTTTTAGTGTCAAAATAATAGTAGACTTTTAGTGTCAACATAATAGTAGACTTCTAATGTCAACATAATAGTAGATTTCTAGTGTCAACATAATAGTAGACTTTTAGTGTCAAAATAATAGTAGACTTTTTAGTGTCAACATAATAGTAGACTTTTAGTGTCAACATAATAGTAGACTTTTAGTGTCAACATAATAGTAGACTTTTAGTGTCAACATAATAGTAGACTTTTAGTGTCAACATAATAGTAGACTTTTAGTGTCAACATAATAGTAGACTTTTAGTGTCAACATAATAATAAACTTTTAGTGTCAAAATAATAGTAGATTTCTAGTGTCAACATAATAGTAGATTATAATTTTTGTTTGGGTTGATCTTAATTTAGAACAAGTGTTGTAGCGTTTACCATAGAAACAGGTAAATTCCCTTCCTCTAATGTGCTTTCAAAATAACAAACGAATTAAATTAATATTTTAAAACAGCTTTTAGAATATGCATTTTTTTCGGCCGGGGCCCCCTAAAGTCGAGGGCCCAAGTCAACCCCTAGGTCGCCTATTATAAAGAACGCCTTATCGAAGTATTTTTTTAAAAACTGTATACCCTATATACCGAATTGAACTGTGCTGTAAAATTGCAGAGGAAAAAAAATAGTTTGATCATTATTGCAATGCTTCATTTTTATTTTAACATTGAGAGAATTAATTACTGTTTAAACAAATAATACAAAGTTATTAGCGTTGACGGGTAAAACGTAATTTGTGACGTTTGAAATGTACATTAGGTTGGTGGCATATTAGGTAGGTGGCATAAATTAGCACCCATATCTATACCTAATGGTGTTTGGTTTGGTTTGTTGGTTGGTTTGGTTTGTTGTTTGGTTTGGTTGGTTGTTTAATTTGGTTTGGTTTGGTTGGTTAGCGTTGACGGGTAAAACGTAATTTGTGATGCATGAAATGTCGGTAATTTCTGCACATTAGGTAAGTGTCGTAAGTCAGCACCTATATCTTTACCTAATGGTGTGTTAGAAATGCTTCAAGTGTCACGTTTGAACTCCCGACTTACCGGGCAACGCCAGGTACACTGGTAGTATACATATATATGTATATTAAGCATCTTTACTAAATATTTGTGATTCATTATTTGTTTACATTCTAATTCGAATTGATTCATATTACTGAGCTCATTACATTATAGCTTAATTAAACACATTACTTTATAGATCGGAACTACTCATATTTTACCTAAATTAATCAAAAGACAAATGAAGTAATCACATTACACCTGAACTCTGTGACTAAGTTCTTGTCCAATCTTGAAATTGTTCAAATATAAACTTTCTAGCTAATATCATAGTGTTAAAGTAAAACTTTGTAGCTGAGATTGTGTCAATATATCGACCATTAAAATAAAACTGTGTAACCGAGATTGTGTTCACATGTATAAACTGTTAAAATATAAACTGTGTCGTTTAATTTTATTAAGTATCAAAACGTCTCTTGACATCGTAGAAAAAACGGCCTGAAAGCATTATGGGTCCCTAGGTTAGCCGAAATGGGGTGGGCCCAATACAATAACCACTCAAGCGAATGAAATTTAAATAGATAATTGGCATAGGGCTCCAATATCATGGTGGCCCAATACAATAACCACTCGAGAGAACAATTTACTACATATACCGCGTATACCGTATTGTCGAGAGAACAATTCACTACATAAACCGCGTATACCGTATTGTCGAGAGAACAATTCACTATATAAACCGCGTATACCGTATTGTCGAGAGAACAATTCACTATATAAACCGCGTATACCGTATTGTCGAGAGAACAATTCACTATATAAACCGCGTATACCGTATTGTCGAGAGAACAATTCACTATATAAACCGCGTATACCGTATTGTCGAGAGAACAATTCACTATATAAACCGCGTATACCGTATTGTCGAGAGAACAATTCACTATATAAACCGCGTATACCGTATTGTCGAGAGAACAATTCACTATATAAACCGCGTATATGCCATGGCTGTATTTTGTGTATTAATTACTTGTGTATATAATATATTATTTTACTTGACACTTCTTCTTCTGGTAGGTGTATATAAATTATTCGTAGTATGACCGATTAGCCAGTCTCTTCTGAGTTTCTTGTATATTTATTATTTGTACATTAAATGAAGTGTCCACAGATATGTGTGAGACGTAACACATATATTAACAGCTATGAAACACTGAATAAACAGTTTGTTGAAATATATATATGTATTTATTTACACTTGAATGATCTTACTTTAATGATGTATAATATAGTAGAACAAAATGATGAAGTCGTAGTTCCTCTAGTCTTGTCAAATATCCTCTCAAGAAATCTATCGTCTAATCATGTCTGAAGAAATATATCGTCTGCCTATCGTCTAATTATTCTCGTCTGCTCTTACTAATAATTTCTACTTCCGCTAAACTAAGTGGCCAGATAATTTTCATCTCTGTGCCAAATAACATTATTACAGTATACCGTATTGTCGAGAGAACAATTCACTATATAAACCGCGTATACCGTATTGTCGAGAGAACAATTCACTATATAAACCGCGTATACCGTATTGTCGAGAGAACAATTCACTATATAAACCGCGTATACCGTATTGTCGAGAGAACAATTCACTATATAAACCGCGTATACCGATATGTCTAGAGAACACTTCACTATAAATTCTAATTAAGTTCACCCTGTTACCATGAACGTAAGTTCTGTTTTTGTTCTGGAATCTGATTGTGTTAGATAAACAATGACTGAGATGATTATTTCATTGATTCCTTACGGACCCTGTAACAGTTATCTGTCAATATCGGTTCTGGGAGCCGATGGAATGGCCAAACCGTTTCTATTTACTGTTCCTTGATAAATTATTGGGGTGGTGGGGGTGGAGGCTTGATTTGTCACTTTCCACTAGTCTTTGAATGACATTCATTTATTAATTTTTTCAATAATTTGATTGTTTCCCCTTCATTATATAGTCTCTCCAACAATTAACCAGTGTGTCGAAGATTCATCCCACGCGCAATCAACCCACGTACTCATGTCGACCTGACTGAATGGCCAGACGGATCCCACCCATGTCTGCAGTTATTTAGCCATGTGACAGACTACAAGCACACAATGTTTTCAAATATTCCTGTCTCATGAAACACAACTCTCGTCACCGATGCTCTCTTACAGCGATTGTTCCCCTTTCTTAAGTTTTTTTTTTTCTACCCCGGCGAAATGGTTTATACCACCGTCCCTGGGATACGCCACTAGACAGCACTTCAGTTCAGATGACCTAATTGTATGCACTGGCCCTGCCACAGCTTCTAATTTCATAATTTCCAATATTTCCTTTGTATCAATCGCTTTAAAATACTTGTTTTTCATGTGGACATTAGTCTTATAAGTCCCAAAATAAATAAATGTCATTTAACAAACAAGGTCTATTTATTTTTTTTAAACACACACACATACACACCCAAACATATACAAACACACACACACAAACGAAAACACACACAAACACATGCAAGATCACAATCACACATTCACATACACACACAAACGCAAACAAACGTAAACACATACACATACACCCGCAATTACACGCAAACAAACGCATGCAGAGACAAATTTTCTTGTTTACCAAGATTTTGTTTGAAGTAATTTTGTTTTATTTTGACTCAATCTATGCATCTGATTACTTTAACCAATGACATCTTATTACTTTAACCAATGACATCTGATTACTTTAACCAATGACATCTTATTACTTTAACCAATGACATCTGATTACTTCAACCAATGTCTTATTTCTACTGTGGCATAATTTTCTATAAAAGCTAATTTTAACATATTCATATAATGAAATGAACAATTTAATAACGATAAGGATGTGAATTATCATATTAACATAGTAATAAAAATATGATGTGTGGTGTCCCTGTAACGATGAGATGAAATCTCTTAGACCCTATAAACCACTGATGGGACGGTTTTTTGCAGCGGCCTTCTTTCATCCCCACCATAGCCGATATTGCAATGGCCATGGAGGCACCACGGGAGATACATCGGGAACTTGAGCCATGAAAAATTTTCTTTGGTACGACCGGAGATCGATCCTCAACCCAGACTTGAGGCACCCCATGTCCATCAGACATGACTTTACGTCGCATCCTCAACCCAGACTTGAGGCACCTCACGTCCATCAAATAGACACGCCATTATTTAATTGTTGATTCGATCTGTTAATACATTTGGAGTGATTTAAGATAATTCTTCCAGTTTCCTGATAAATATGTGCGATAGTCCCTTTAAATGTTTATTTCCACATGAAACCTCATACCTAGATAAACCTATATGTGCATCTACATCAAGTGCATGTACCTCTACATATAGTCTAATACCTAGATACACAACGTCATCATGACCTTTCAAACTTGTCAATAAAGATGGCATTTAAAACTCACAATGATTTGTACTTTAGATTGCGCACTTCTGTTTGAGCCAGTTGAGTTTAGGTCTTTAATTGCCTTATTAAGTGTGTTTTTTTGAAGAATCTAAGAATAGTTTATTCAAATTGTTCTCATGTAATAACTGAACATATATGGCCTTAAATTTACGGACACACGATAAACAGAAACACGGGAAGTGGGATTAGGTGTTTTATAACCATTTCGACCTTATTATTATTTGAACATTTAAAGTAAACACTTAAGCTATAGAATGATTGAAATTATCCAGTGAATAACTCTTTTATTGTTATTTTTCAATGGTGTTTTAGCGTTAGACTCAAGTTTTAAGTGGTGATTTTTGTGGATATGTGTGGCTTGTGTGGGGTATCCGTGAGAGTACAACTAAATAAATAATGTGCTCACTCACAGTTTTAAGCAGCTAAAATTGAGGCCAACATCACCCTAGCAAATATTTATCCACCCCAGATTGTGATAAATAAAACCTTAGAAAAAACCCAAACAACTTTGTCTTATTTAATTTTAAACGGAAGTGGGGCTAACAAGGCCAACATAACATGCCACAAGAAAACACAAATTCGGCTTTTCATTAAAATTTCAATTTTTTTTTTCCTTTGCATCGGTTTTTTTCCAAACAACATAGAAAACACATGAAAACACAAATTTAATAAATGTCTCAACGAATTTCTTTTAATGTCTGACACAGAGGAAATAAATTAGAATAAAAACCAATAGTTTAAAACTTTCTTTCTTTATAAATCAAACTTGCTTATTCTAGATGTTGATTTCTGTGGAGATTTGAAGAAATCAGTGAAGACACTTCTTTCTGTGGAATACAAAACACAAATGTAAAGGAACATGTTTTTACATCATTGAAAGGCATCAATTTCAAGTGAAAGAAAGAGATTATTATGAAAACTATGGCAAAATAAATTATAATCTATCTATCTATCTATCTATCTATCTATCTATCTATCTATCTATCTATCTATCTATCTATCTATCTATCTATCTATCTATCTATCTATCTATCTATCTATCTATCTATCTATCTATCTATCTATCTATCTATCTATCTATCTATCTATCTATCTATCTATCTATCTATCTATCTATCTATCTATCTATCTATCTATCTATCTATCTATCTATCTATCTATCTATCTATCTATCTATCTATCTATCTATCTGTCTGTCTATCTATCTATCTATCTATCTATCTATCTATCTATCTATCTATCTATCTATCTATCTATATGTCTATCTATCTATCTATCTATCTATCTGTCTGTCTGTCTGTCTGTCTGTAAAATATGAGAATCAGCTGAGATTTTGCATTTGTCTACAATATAAGACAATCAGGACAACGACAAACGAAGGTTGTAAAATTCGTTGATTCTCAAACATTTCCAAAAAGACCTTTAAGTCTACGTTCTGACACACTATTACCGGCTATTTTATAATTTACTCACTTGTAATATTTTTAGGTGTCTAAATTATTTAAATCTAATATAAATGATTCATAAATGGTAGAATAAAAACCAAAAAGAAAGACTTCATCACTCCTAAAATGAGACCCTCTGATACTTTGCTGTAGACCATATATATATATATATATATATATATATATATATATATATATATATATATATATCTGTGAGTACCACTAATTTGTAAACAATCGTCTGTTGACCGAGTTATAGTTACGTTGATAAAGGCAAATCACTGAAACAACTAAGTCTGACGTTTATCCAGTATGGTTTATACCATCTGGACTGTGCCATACATTGACCTTACTGTACCATGTATTTCCTTGATCGTTTTAGAGAGTGGCCTATTAGATTGACAATGGTGGTTGGGGGGGGGGAAGGGAGGGGAGGGGGCTAAATTAAAAACAACGTTGGAAAGTCGTATACAGAGAGAGAGGGAGAGTGAGTGAGAGATAGTTGTGGTCTCTGTAAGGATGAAATGTTTATCGCTTGCATCCTACAACAGCTTCTACTAACTGGTTTCCCCAACCATAGGACCATGTCCAAGGTGGCACAACGAGAGTCATAGAAGCCACTATGACCATAACCGAAACAAATCCCGGGACACTCAGACCTACAGATTTATACCAGCTCGACCATCCGACCCATTAGAGAGAAAGATAGAGCGAAGAATTCCAATGATGCTATGAATAAATGGCTCACAGTGTTTTAAGAAACGACTTAGCATTTTTTGTGTTTTATCAAATATATTCAAAACAATTGTATTTCAAATATAATGATACTGTTATTTCAAATATAACGATGCTGTTATTTCAAATATGACGATACTGTTATTTCAAATATAACGATACTGTTATTTCAAATATAACGAAAGTGTTATTTCAAATATGACGAAACCGTTATTTCAAATATAACGAAAGTGTTATTTCAACTATGACGAAACCGTTATTTCAAACATAAGGATACTGTTATTTCAAATATAACGATACTGTTATTTCAAATATAACGATACTGTTATTTCAAATATAACGATACTGTTATTTCAAACACAACGATACTGTTATTTCAAATATAACGATACTGTTATTTCAAACATAACGATACTGTTACTTCAAACATAACGATACTGTTATTTCAAATACAACGATACAGGGAGAACATATTTTCTAAATTTGAACATTTTTCTTGTTACCAGAGGCGTAACCAGATATTGTTTCCAGAGGCGTAGCCAGCTATTGTTACCAGAGGCGTAGCCAGCTATTGTTGCGTACAGGGAGATACCTGCGAATAAACTTTAGCACCCTTCAGGGTACAGTCGCGAGAAAGGTTTGAATGTGCCGAACAAATTACACAAAAAAATGACAGTGGCTAAAATCCAGGAGCTGGGCCATACTTGCTACCTTGATGAGCTACCTTTATTTTTGTAACCAATCATATCGATTGACAAGGGGGAGGAAGTCAAATTAAACATACTCAATATTCATAGAACACAATCACACACAAAAAACGGACATGTGTCGTATCAACATCAATATCTGCAGCCGGTATAAATGTATCAATTGGAGATACCTGCAGTCGGTAAAATTGTATCAATTGGAGATAACTGCAGCCGATATATTTGTATCAATTGGAGATAACTGCAGCCGGTATAATTGTATCAATTGGAGATAACTGCAGCCGGTATAAATGTATCAATTGGAGATAACTGCAGCCGGTATAAATGTATCAATCGGAGATAACTGCAGCCGGTATAATTGTATCAATTGGAGATAACTTCAGCCGGTATACATGTATCAATTGGAGATAATTCTTCAACAAATTTTGCAGAAAATCACGTGACGCTGGGCATCAAAAAAGTCCCCATCAGCAGACGATGTATCCATTAAGGAGTCACGTGCAACTGTCACGTGTTTTGTGGAGATTGTAATAAAATAAAAACAAAGGGCAGGCAATTAAAATATTTCATAAGAAATTAACACATGAGCCGTCTTCCTTTTGTTCTGATCATTAGTGTGTGTGTGAGTGTGTGTGTGCATGTGTGTGTATGTGTATGTGTATGTATGTGTGTGTGTATGTGTGTTTATGTATGTATGTGTGTGTGTATGTGTGTGTATGTATGTGTGTATGTGTGTGTGTCTGTGTGTGTGTATGTGTGTGTATATGTGTGTATGTGTGTGTATGTATGTGTGTATGTGTGTGTCTGTGTGTGTGTTTTTAAAAGTTAAAATAAAAAAAAATGATTTTAATGAAGATGCAAATAAATGAATAATTTTTGAAAAGTGCAATTGAAAAAAAAATTCTGGGTGATATTAAAGACAGCTATTTATATTTAGACCCACATAAACACATTGGCGTTTGGTCGGTGCACCATGAGTATATGGGCCCAGGGCCGGAGTAAAGTTACTGTATGCCTAAGGCTTTCTACCACAAAAAGATCTATTTTTACGAACAAAATGACAAAATTATATTAAATGTGACACATATTATTTTCTGTTACATTTCATACTATAATAGAAATTAGCGTTTCAGATTTCTTGCGGTTAAAAAAATCACAGAGAATTGTTAGAAGTGAGTTAGGCTAGTCTGGATTAAAACAAGACGTGAGTTAGGCTAGTCTGGATTAAAACAAGACGTGAGTTAGGCTAGTCTGGATTAAAACAAGACGTGAGTTAGGCTAGTCTGGATTAAAACAAGAAGTGAGTGAGGCTAGTCTGGATTAAAACAAGACGTGAGTTAGGCTAGTCTGGATTAAAACAAGACGTGAGTTAGGCTAGTCTGGATTAAAACAAGACGTGAGTTAGGCCAGTCTGGATTAAAATAAGACGTGAGTTAGGCTAGTCTGGATTAAAACAAGACGTGAGTTAGGCTAGTCTGGATTAAAACAAGACGTGAGTTAGGCTAGTCTGAATTAAAACAAGAAGTGAGTGAGGCTAGTTTGGCTTAAAACGCTTAATGTATATTAAATTTTTTTAAACAAATTTTATTAACGTTATTTTTTTAAACCCGCGTCAAATAACGGTAATTATTTTGTAGGGGCCCATATAACACAGTTTTCCCCGGGGCCCATACTGCTAAGAATACGACGACTAAGTATAATTTGACTTTTTTTTTCAATTGCTAATAACTTCTAAATGGTATTTCAAATAGTATCTTGTATTTTTCTAGACTTAACAGTAATCTGATAAAATTTCCTGCTTTAAAAAAAAACTACAACCCAACAATTTAGTAAAGTCTAGCGTGTTAGTTTGAGTTAGTCACAAACACGAGTCCAGTCCAGCAATGTCCAGACTCTCAGCTCTTTTTAGACGAAGGTTTAAAAAAAAACAACCCTAACTCGCCGGACACTTGACTTTATTTAGTAGACTGTCGTCATGGCGT
This sequence comes from Bulinus truncatus, assembly GCA_021962125.1. Classification (NCBI taxonomy): domain Eukaryota; kingdom Metazoa; phylum Mollusca; class Gastropoda; family Planorbidae; genus Bulinus; species Bulinus truncatus. The sequence goes on from JAGDYQ010000192.1 coordinate 497,930, forward strand.
CCGGTCTGAAAGGGATCTATGAATGAAAAGGACATCTTCTTAATTAGCCTGCGAGCTGAGCACAACAAGCATGGATCCTTCATCGCCAACCACTTGGTCCACTAGATATCCGCTCCGGACAGATCGTTGTTGACGTATAGTGGCGCTCTCACACATGGAGAGAACTAGACAGAATTATTTTAAATCTTGGAATAAACTCGCTTTTTTTTAGGTCGGTGTTGTTGAATGCAATCTTCTCATTTTTCTATTCTATTTTTAGATTTTTTTTTACAAATATTTTAAAGTAATGAAAAAATTTCGTTTTAAAAAGAAAATTGAGATATTAGATACCATCTAAAAATAGATGAATGCGATAAAACATGAAACATTTGTTGAGAGTGACAAAAGGAATGAATCTTGCTCATGTAACCTACATTTTTTTTTATACGGCGTGGGACTTCCCTTCTTTATTTGTTTTTATTTGGCTAATTAGGATTTTTCTAAAACTGTTAAATGTAAAATTGAAAAGTGTCATATTCCCTGGCTCAGATTGCATTCTACAGGCTATGCTGTGACGACTCTCGGAGACAGTGCCGTAGCGAGCTTAACTGGCGCCCGGGGCACAATACCTTTTTAATACCTTTTAAGCGCCCCCCCCCCCACATTCGAAAACCATGTAATATATGCCTATATGTAAATTATACCATTTGGCGCCCTTTTGTGAGTAGCGCCCGGGGCATGATGCCCCCCCCCCTTTGCATACACATCGCTACGCCTCTGCTCGGAGATAAGTGTAGTTTGAATGCAGATTTTACTAAGTGTAGTATAGACACTGAATTATTAAGTGTATTATTTATAATGTATATGTACTGAAATCATCAGAGTAAAGAAAACAAGAGACGATTGTTTATGATGAACTATCATGGTGTATGAATACATCTCCAAACAATTCATTCGTCCTAAACAATCATAGTGATATGAGTAAATATTCAAACAATTCATTTGTCCTAAACAAACATTCAGTATGAATAAACCGTCAAACAATACATTCGTACTAAACAAACATAGCGTATTAATAAATCTTCAAACCACTCGTTCTAGACCATGATTATGAAAATAAAACAATAAAATAACAAAACAAAAAAAAAACGAAACAAAAATGGAAATGTTTAATTAACAGAACGTGAAAGTTTTTTTCGTTTCTCATTTTCAATGATTCAATCCCAATAACGCTTCATTATGAGCAGGTATAAGTTTCAATATAGTTAGCGTGAATCAATTAGTATAGCTAATAACATATCCACAGAATAAGACAAATTTAGACTTTTAACTGCCTAAATAAGCTTTGTTTATTTAATATATGTATGAAAAGAAAACTGAGTTGGATATAGAATGTGATGTAATTCCTGCGATTATCTGAATATATGTATTGATTAGTCTTTGACTTACTAAAATAATAATTTTCTTTAATTCTGACGAGACCTACCAATCAATATTTTTAAATTCCGTTAATTATGCCGAGACAAAGAAAACATATTTAATGGAAATTATTATTTTTAAAAACTTGGGAAAGGAAAATATTTAGGAAAATATATGGGCCAGTAAAAGGACAATAACAAGTGAAGTAGAACCAATTCAAAAGTGTACGAACTATAAGAAGAACCAAATATAACAGCAGAAATCAAAATGAATAGATTTAGGTGGGTAGTCAGGCCCGTAGCATGCGGGGGGGGGGGGGCAGGGAGCCGGGCCTTCCCTGTGTTTTGTCTGACCCCCTCTGCTTGTTTGATCTACTTAGTAACATTTATTTCCTGCCCCCCCCCAATCCCTGCTATTGGCCTGGCCCCCTGCTGTAGAATGCCTGGGCCCTGCTGTAGAATGCCTGGGCCCTGCTGTAGAATGCCTGGGCCCTGCTGTAGAATTTTCACGCTTCGGGGCTGTGGGTAGTGCACATTAAAAGAATGTAAAACAACAGAGGTCCAAAAGCAATGTACAAGGCAATACCCAATGAGAAAAGGCCTAAAGGCAGACCAAGAAGCAGATGGTTAGAGGAAGTGGAGAAAGACCTTAAAGACTTAGGAGTGAGAGAGTGGAGGAAGAGGACCATGGATCGGGAAAACTGGACAATAGTAGTATGGCAGGCCAGGGCCCTACATGGGCTGTAGAGCTAAAGGAAGAAGAAGATTATTTGTAAATAGTAAGTTAATACACATTATAAGCATGATAAAAAGTTAATAAAAATTATGAACATGTTAAATAGGTTAAAGTTATAAGTAGTATTATTATAACATGCTTTTAAATATTCATTTTACTCAACCATGCTTAATAAAATATATGTTTTCCTTTGCCCGTGTTAATCATTTTTCTAACAGTTCAAATTATAACACCAACGATAACAGGGATGTAATTTAAAACCAATGGAAACAAAATGAGATCATATGGTTTACGTCAGCTGTTACACAAAATACAAGGAAGTCTGTTTTGTTTTTAAATATAAACCTGTCATACTTTAAAAAAAAAATATGGAATAATTTTGTTCATGTGTTAGACATCATCCACCCAAATCAATGATTCAATACAGAAATGATTCTGTTTCAACGATTCATAAGTTTGATTCAATACAGAAATGATTCTGTTTCAACGATTCGTAAGTTTGATTCAATTCAGAAATGATTGTTTCAACGATTCATAAGTTTGATTCAATTCAGAAATGATTCTGTTTCATTGATTCATAAGTTTGATTCAATACAGAAATGATTCTGTTTCAACGATTCATAAGTTTGATTCGATTCAGAAATGATTATGTTTCAACGATTCATACGTTTGATTCAATACAGAAATGATTCTGTTTCAACGATTCATAAGTTTGATTCAATACAAAAATGATTATGTTTCATTGATTCATAAGTTTGTTTTTTTTTCATTCCTGTCTACTTTAGCGGATGAGATTAAAAAATGTAACAATGGAAATAAAATCCTGGTTGCAGTTTTTCTTTTGTTTTGTCAAAAAAATATTGAGACTGCTACATCCATTATTTTCAAACCATAGTTTAATTAGTTTTGTATATTATACGGATAACAATTTATCAGGGCGCTACTGAATACATTGCCTGTAAAACATGTGTCTATCTGAATTATGTGGAAAAAAAAATAGCTCTTCTTATCAGAATCATAACATCTATAAATAGTGAAGCCTGACCTATGAAATACAAAACAAAGAGTTTCTTGCTTGAGAAGATTCTTTATTTTTCATTCAAATTTTTCATAGTTAAATTTCATCACTATAACTCTTCAGTTGTGTTGTAATTTACTAAGTATTTCTATTTGTTGTAATTTACTAAGTATTTCTACTTGTTGATTTTTACTAATTATTTGTAGCTGTTGTTATTTACTAAGTATTTCTATTTGTTGTAATTCACTAAGTATTTCTAGTTGTTGTGATTTACCCAGTAATTCTAGTTAAATGGATTCTATTTCATTGTTGAATATCTCTTTTTTGGTGTTATTGAATATGCTATTTTGTTGTATATAAATAATATGTGTCAATAGTGCTGCTACTTCCTGTCAAACCATCCTAACGGACAACATTAGGCATTTAGAGAAGAGTGTTATAGCATAGAAAGAGAAGAGTGTTATAGCATAGAAAGAGAAGAGTGTTATAGCATAGAAAGAGAAGAGTGTTATAACATAGAAAGAGAAGAGTGTTATAGCATAGAAAGAGAAGAGTGTTATATCATAGAAAGAGAAGAGTGTTATAGCATAGAAAGAGAAGAGTATTATAACATAGAAAGAGAAGAGTGTTATAATAAAGAAAACAAGGCAATAACAGTAAAGGAGTTTTCAAACAGCGATACGCATTCCGTATAGTATATGTTCCGTATGGTATATGTTCCGTTGCTGCTTTAAATGAGTCATGGACTCGAACGGAGATCTTTACATGGAAATTGAAATTAGCCCAAACTGTTGGACCGGGCTTGATTGAGAAAACGAGTTAGAAGTTTTCGTCCACTGGTCAAGGCCTTTGCAGTTGTAGCATTTTAGCATAACTGTTTATTGGAGGAAATAAATCCAGTTTACATTTCGAGGGCATGGGGGTGGGGGGATAGAGGGAAGAGGGTTAGGTCTTGAGTCAGTGACAAACTGTCAAGACAGCTGAACAAACTGTACAGAGAGTGGTGTGTGACTGAAGTGACAATCATTATGATGGTTGTCGTGTATTATCAAAAACAACATATTAGTACAAAATGATTGAACTCTTGACAAAGGGAGTAACGTTTGTTAGTCTCTCTCTCTCTCTCTCTCTATATATATATATATATATATATATATATATATATATAGAAAGTGAGAGATAGATAGATAGAGAGATAGAGAGAGAGAGAGAGAGACAGGAAGAGATATAAGAGAGGGGGAGTACACAAAATAATTTTCAGAGAATAAACTTAAATTAATAATTTTGGCTGTCAAAGTCACAATTCCTATAACTTTATGAAGCGAGCAAAGAATTTTTAAGAAGGTTCACATATTTTGTTCAAATTCAAGGTCGGTCAGCTATTCAAACTTTCAATCAGTATAATCAATAATTACAAGATGAACGAACATAATATGGCTGCTTAGTTTTAAATCTAAAATTTCAGTATAAAATAATGACAAGTGAGACCGACTTTCTACAGACTTACAAATAATTCAAAGTTATTGAGTAGCTAATACATACCATGAACTATCTGTACAAAATTATCATTGAAATGCCATGTTCTGATCCAATTTTTTTTACTTTTAACTTGTATAAATAAAAATATTTAATAAGATATGAATTTGATTGATCCGAAAAGACTAATTCGTATCCAACGAGCCATCTTTGAAAACTTTCATAAAATGTAAAAAAAAAAAACAACAACAAGAAAAACAAATAATCAAAACATAAATAATAAAATTAGAATAATCTTAATTAATTTTGATTAACTTCAATATAATTAGAAATTTTAACGAATTTCAAAAGAAATATTTTCGTAAAATTAGAAAATGTGCACAGATCCCAAGGTATAACACTGATAAAAATTAGAAAATCTAGCGAATGTTAAGACACAACTTTAAATGGAATTAACTTTAATAAAGAGTTTACACAGCAAGTCTGGCTCTTGACACCGGGGCACTTGTACAATTTTACTGACTCACCAAGGGCACGGAAAATTCTCGTCACCAGAAGAGACAAAAATTTGTAAGAGCACTCCAAGATCTGGAGCCATCCGCAGTTGTTATAACACGTGACCAGAATGGTTTCAATTGGAGAGAGTAAAAAAAAATGAATAAGGATCGCCGATGTCAATAGTAAACTTAGAACTGAGACGAATATGTGCAGCTCGGGACATAATATTGGAAATGTGAGCACACATGGAGCCTACACATGAGATCTACATATGGAGAGTACCCACAAAGCCTACACATATTTAGCCCACACATGGAGCCCACACATGAAGCCCCAACACATGAAGCCCACGCATGGAGCCCACACATGGAGCCCACATATGAAGCCCCCACATATGAAGCCCCCACACATGAAGCCCACACATGGAGCCCACACATGGAGCCTACATATTTAGCCTACACATGAAGCCTACACTAGAAGCCTACACATGAAGCTCACATAAAACCTACACACCAAGCCCCCAGACATGAAGTCTACATATAGAGCCTACATATAGAGCCTACACATGAAGCCTACATATGAAGCCTACATATAGAGCCTACACATGAAGCCTACATATGAATCCTACATATGGAGCCTGCACAGGAAGCCTACATATGAAACCCACTTATGGAGCCTACACATATTGAGCCTACACATAAAGCCTACACATGAAGCCTACATATGAAACCTACAAATGGAGCCTACACATGAAGCCTACATATGAAGCCTACATATTGAGCCTACACATGAAGCCTACGCGTGAAGCATACATATGAAGCCTACATATGAAGCCTACACATGAAGCCTACACATGACACCTACATATGGAACCTACACATGAAGCCTACATATGATGCCTACACGCGAAACTTACATATGAAACCTACATATGGAACCTACACATGAAGCCTACGCATGAAGCCTACATATGAAACTTACATATCGAGCCCACACATGGAGCCCACACACATGAAGCCCCCACACATGAAGCCCCCACACATGGAGTCAACACATGAAGCCCCTACTCATGGAGTCCACATATTGAGCCTTCACATGAAGCCCACACACGAAGCCTACACATGAAGCCTAGAATGTAGTCCACATATGGAGTCTACACATGAAGCCTAGAATGTAGTCCACATATGGAGTCTACACATGAAGCCTACACATGAAGCCTACACGTGAAGCCTACATGTCGTGCCTACACATGAAGCCTACACATGAAGCCTACACGTGAAGCCTACACACGATGCATTATTTTTTGAACAGTTATTAAAACCTATCCAATAATTAATTAATTTGCACTAAACCGAAACAAACTGACTCAATGCGCTAATGATATAAGTATAGATTGTTTCGTACCTTATAGGTTACGAAAAATGTATACGGTTAATTGTCCTTTAAATTCAATCATGAGTTACTATGTAATTAGTCTATCGGGTCGGTCATGTTCAATGTTCTTCAAGTCACATGGATGTTCTTGTGTTGACATATAATAAGAAGTGAACACAGGGAAACTTATTGACTAAACAAAAACATTCTAACATCATAGTTAATTCTTGTTTACTCTGAGATTCATGTTTTATGTATGACGTATGAACAATTTCCCGTATGTAGAGGCTGGACTCACATCGGGCGCCTCCCCAGGTGGGAAGCTCGCCAGATTTGGTGAGTGCCGATAAAATAAAAATCTCGGGGTGGAGCAAAGCAGGCAACTACTGCCTTGCAGGTAGTGGAAGGATCCACAAAGGCTAAGGGACCTAACCTTAAACAAAGGCAGCTATAACCACAAGGCTGTGATGGGGCAACACCCTAGTGGTTGTGCACAGGGCTAACTACCCAGTCATGAAAAAAAAAAGCAGTTTAAGAAAGCCAAACAACAATTTAAATGGCTGGCCAGGGCCCTAAATGGGCTGTAGAGAGTAGTATGGCAGGCCAGGGCCCTAAATGGGCTGTAGAGAGTAGTATGGCAGGCCAGGGCCCTAAATGGGCTGTAGAGAGTAGTATGGCAGGCCAGGGCCCTAAATGGGCTGTAGAGAGTAGTATGGCAGGCCAGGGCCCTAAATGGGCTGTAGAGAGTAGTATGGCAGGCCAGGGCCCTAAATGGGCTGTAGAGAGTAGTATGGCAGGCCAGGGCCCTAAATGGGCTGTAGAGAGTAGTATGGCAGGCCAGGGCCCTAAATGGGCTGTAGAGAGTAGTATGGCAGGCCAGGGCCCTAAATGGGCTGTAGAGAGTAGTATGGCAGGCCAGGGCCCTAAATGGGCTGTAGAGAGTAGTATGGCAGGCCAGGGCCCTAAATGGGCTGTAGAGAGTAGTATGGCAGGCCAGGGCCCTAAATGGGCTGTAGAGAGTAGTATGGCAGGCCAGGGCCCTAAATGGGCTGTAGAGAGTAGTATGGCAGGCCAGGGCCCTAAATGGGCTGTAGAGAGTAGTATGGCAGGCCAGGGCCCTAAATGGGCTGTAGAGAGTAGTATGGCAGGCCAGGGCCCTAAATGGGCTGTAGAGAGTAGTATGGCAGGCCAGGGCCCTAAATGGGCTGTAGAGAGTAGTATGGCAGGCCAGGGCCCTAAATGGGCTGTAGAGAGTAGTATGGCAGGCCAGGGCCCTAAATGGGCTGTAGAGAGTAGTATGGCAGGCCAGGGCCCTAAATGGGCTGTAGAGAGTAGTATGGCTGGCCAGGGCCCTAAATGGACTGTAGAGCCAAAGGAAAAAGAAGTATGAACAATTTGATTTGTTGATTTGTTTACACAATCTCAGTGTTTCCCAAACGTTCGACATCTGTTTACCTCCCCCCCTCCCCAAATTTTCCTTTATTTTTTCGTAACGATGTGTTACTCTAGTAAAACAACAATAACAACACTTGCATAGATTGTTTTTACGGTCATTGTTTCCCGTCATTTCATTGTTTCCCGTCATTTCATTGTTTCCCGTCATTTCATTGTTTCCCGTCATTTCATTGTCTTCCATTTAGCCGTTCATGTTTACCAGATATTCTCAGCCCGGTACAGCGCGTACTCCCCCCACCCCACCAGGGGCCAAACTATTCGTGTACCCGCTGTACCAGATTTTGTGAAACACTGCACTTTATATTAATATGTTTCATTTGCTAAGTGTAATAAATTTGGATTTCAGTCATGCCTTTCAGAAAATTATACAAGTCTGATAGTTTTAATATAAATAAATAGCTCAATGTGTTATCCAATAGTTTAATCTATCTACACAACTTTACGGCTACCCATCTATTTATCTGTCTGCTTGCTATTTGTCTTTGTATCTGCATGCTTGTTTATCTGTCTTTCAACATCTTTCTCGAATTCACTATTTGTTTTAACTTATGTCTCAAATTCCAAACTTTCTACCATTACCGTATGAAATCTTTCTTTCTACCCATTGTCTTCGATTTCATCTTTCAATTCAATTAAATTAACTATTGAAATACAACCAAGAAAAAACCCAGAAACAATCTCAAGGACCAACAGTTTTTATGGTTTTCATTTCCATTTTTTGTATAGAAATTCGATAAATATTTAAATATCTGTTTACTTACTATTTCCATTTGATTTAGTAGAACAACATAAACATTGTTGCATACTTTGTATTTTATTATACTTAACAATTGTTACAACATAAAAATTCAATTTGTACAAGTTTAAAAAAATAATGTTGCTGTCAATTTTAATCATTTTGTAAAAAAAAATAAATAATAATTCAACATAATTAGATTTTTTTTCTTTTTTAAATTGATTTTATTTCTCTAGTCTCTATACAAATAAATGGTAAACATACCAAGTGTTATATTTTATAGATGATACACATAAACCCATCTGTGATAGTAGACCATACAATCTCAGAAGCCTGGCTGTGATAGAAGACTTTACAATGTCAGAGGTCAGTCTGTGATAGAAGACTTTACAATGTCAGAGGCCAGTCTGTGATAGAAGACTATACAATCTCAGAGGCCAGGTTGTGATAGAAGACTTTACAATGTCATAGGTCAGTCTGTTATCGAAGACTTTACAATGTCAGAGGTCTGGCTGTGATAGAAAACTTTACAATGTCAGATGTCCGTCTGTGATAGAAGACTTTACAATGTCAGAGGCCAGTCTGTGATAGAAAACTTTACAATGTAAGAGGTCCGTCTGTGATAGAAAATTTTACAATGTCAGAGGTCCGTCTGTGATAGAAGACTTTACAATGTCAGATGTCCGTCTGTGATAGAAGACTTTACAATGTCAGAGGCATGGCTGTGATTGAAAACTTTACAATGTCAGAGGCCAGTCTGTGATGCGACTGCATTGGCGTGGTGAAACGAGTTGAGGGTGAGGTCCCTATTTTGCCACCTTCACGGGGCGGCATCTGCGTTACTTAAGCACTTCTCGACATGTGATTGGGGGGGGGGACTACCTACACTAGTTACTCCAGGTTCGCTTACCGCCGAAGCCCCCCCCCGCCCGCTTCCAATTAAACGTTAAAGTGTCAAAAAACGTAGGCAAACTTTGACATTCAACATAAACAAAAGATTTATTTGGCCTCACATGACATCCTCTAAGTGTTTGGCAACATATAAATCAGAGTTTTGTATTACACTGCCCAGCATTTCAAATGAGAATTATCCTAAATAAAAACACAACGAACATTTTTTACCGACGGCCACACAAAAACCCCCCAGATTTTTAAATGTCTCATCAGATAATTAAGTGTGATGTGGTATAAATTAACATTTAACATAATAAAAGAGTAGACAGTCAAAGTATTTCATGTCATGCGATCTTCTCGTCAAGCTAACGGTAAGTTTGGGATTGGTTTATATAGCTCTTCAGTAAAAGTTCTGTATTTCAAAATAGAATTTTTTAGAAATTTGAACTTATGCTAAGAAATCCGACCAAGTTCTATTAATTTCTAATGTTAACTGATCAGGCTTTGACGTAAATTATGTAGCGATATTAATGATAATACATCTGTATGAAAACTCAATCTGAAGAAAATATGTAATGAACAAAAGATACAAAACTGAAGTCAATCAGACGTATGGTAAGGCAGATAACGAGCTAAAATTCTGTACCTGTGATCTTCGAACTTGCAATAATATTTTTAAAAGTATCTACGAATTAAAACTAATAAAATTCAAGACACATCAATATAAGGCTTATAGCTATAATTATAGATCATGCCGAATGACCAAACATTTTTATTAGCTTGATAAAAATAAAATATTATGTCAACACCATTCAGACCATTAATAGTGCCTTTTTATTTATTCCAAAACTCCATAATTAAACATGTTTTAAAAAGGAAAGCCGCGAGCTTGATTATTGAGAGTTAATTAATCTAAAATTATTTCATATGTATATAAAAACAGACACTCCGTCTAGTTACTTTAGTTGACACTCCGTCTTGTTACTTCAGTTGACACTCCGTCTTGTTACTTCAGTTGACACTCCGTCTAGTTAATTCAGTTGACACTCCGTCTAGTTACTTCAGTTGACACCCCGTCTAGTTACTTCACTAGACACCCCGTCTAGTTACTTCACTAGACACCCCGTGTAGTTACTTCAGTTGACACTCCGTCTAGTTACTTCAGTTGACACTCCGTCTAGTTACTTCAGCTGACACTCCGTCTAGTTACTTCAGTTGACACTCCGTCTAGTTACTTCAGTTGACACTCCTCTAGTTACTTCAGTTGACACAACGTCTAGTTACTTCAGTTGACACTCCGTCTAGTTACTTCAGTTGTTATTCCGTCTAGTTACTTCAGATGACACCCCGTCCAGCTACTTCAGTTGACACTCCGTCTAGTTACTTTAGTTGACACTCCGTCTTGTTACTTCAGTTGACACTCCGTCTAGTTACTTCAGTTGACACTCCGTCTAGTTACTTCAGTTGACACCCCGTCTAGTTACTTCAGTTGACACTCCGTCTAGTTACTTCAGTTGACACTCCGTCTAGTTACTTCAGTTGACACTCCGTCTAGTTACTTCAGTTGACACCCCGTCTAGTTACTTCAGTTGACACTCCGTCTAGTTACTTCAGTTGACACTCCGTCTAGTTACTTCAGTTGACACTCCGTCTAGTTACTTCAGTTGACACCCCGTCTAGTTACTTCAGTTGACACCCCGTCTTGTTACTTCAGTTGACACCCCGTCTAGTTACTTCAGTTGACACCCCGTCTTGTTACTTCATTTGACACTCCGTCTAGTTACTTCAGTTGACACTCCTTCTAGTTACTTCAGTTGACACTCCGTCTAGTTACTTCAGTTGGAACTCCGTCTAGTTACTTCACTAGATCTTTTGAAAACAGAACAAAATCTTGTATAATTTCGGATTGAATCTAGTTTTCAGATTTAAAACCTGGCACATTATTTTTTAGATGTTTCAGTAATAATTACGTTATAAATCTGACCTTCATGAACGCTCCCGAGATCTGAGTGCAACATATTCAAATTAGGTCTCACACCCACGGTGTTTAGTATAATGAAGGTGTCACATTCTGTGATTTAATGAATGAAATCAAGTCCAAGCCCTACCCTGCTTTCATCACCCGAGGGTGAGATAAGATAATACATAGGATAGACAAAGGCTTTGTCTTCCCAGGTTTTTTCCCACTGTGGTCGGTCTGTCTAGTACCCACTGGGAAGAGACTGTCTATATGGGGAGATAACCTGTGCCCTTGTTATATTCAAGCGGGAGAGGGATGGGCTCTTTTCTCTTTATCCCCCATGCTTGAAGGCGCAACTGATCACGCGTGATCGTTATGACGTACACGGTCACTGCGATTGGTCAGTGAAGCGGAAGTCTCGGCACGCATGCCGGGAGATCCGATGCGCGTCGCGGGACTTTTAGTTAGAGTTTGGCAGTCGGCGGCAGAGAGTGACTGAGTGAAGTCGTGCTATTACTCGAGCGGGGTGGGGGAAGATAGGCTGTCCGTGTGGCAGAACTTAAGTGTTCGATCACCACAGTCCTAAGTTCCTTTGGAACTACCCCACCCCAGCTAACTATTCTGTCGTGGGGTATTATGTTCGTTATATGTTTGGGTTTTGTAGTAGCTGGTAAAGCTACGGCCTTTTTTAAGGCCCACTGTGTATATTCTGTTTGAGGTAAATAAATATGTGTTGTAGCGTATTTACTTCCGAGTTTCTTTACTCAATTCTTGTTGTGTTGTGCGTCCTGTTTAACCACGTGGCTGTGACAAATATAAATGCTGGCCAGAACTCAGTAGGTGATCATACCAATAGACAACGACCGCAGGGACCCCGCAAGGGGACCTTGACAGAAGGAATCAACACAAATTCTGAATTTTGGAACTTTTCAAAACAGATAATATTAGATAGTAAATCCACACCAGTATCGTAAACTCGTCTGCACCTAGCGGCACTTCCTTTTCCATCTCATCAGGGGGCAGCATTTTGACACTTTGGTCTTTTGTTTGGCATGGAAAAGGGCGGCATGTTTAGAGTCTACCATTCTAGTTACGCAACTGATCTTAAGTGAAAGAGTAATGTATTGTTTGTAATATAAGTAAATACAGCAGCAATAGGCAACTTGTCAATGATAATAGTAAATGTCCGCTGCATCGTGTGGACACACTATTTTTATATCTTTAACCAAAGGCTTTTTACGCATTTTTAAACAATTATAGATATACGGAGAATAATTATTCTTGGGTTCGCACCCCTTTTATAAATGTTAGGCACACGATGCTGGAGATTTCCTCTTAACCCTGACATTTTGACTCCCTTTTCAAATAATTATTAATAAATCATCCGACTAGAATGTCTCCTTTGAGCCATGAAATGGGCTCAGTGGCTCCGATTATAACACTAGAAAGACAACTTTGCGGTAATAAAAACCATCCCGCATTTCTCCGCACTTCGCTTTGACCGAAATTTAAAATAAACCCCCATTAAATAATATAGAGTGTACTCTGGTTGTTAGATTTTTCTCGTCTTGATGTAAAATGCACAATGTAATCTGTTATTTCAACGCACCGTAATTCATATTAAAGTCTGAGAATAAACTTCTAGATGCATGAATAAATAATTATGTTGCTCGGATAACTTGAATGTTAAGAGGATCTCTCAGTGAATCAATTACTACAAAATTCATATTGTTGTTACTAAGTTTTTAATCTGATTACAATCTTGTGTTAATGTAACATGATGTTAACGATCATATATACCATCTTGTTGATAGAAAAAAAGATTTAATATTCATCCGTAGAGCAGGTAGTGTGTTAGGAAAGGGGCGCCGACAGATGGCTGTCCAATGTGTGTGTGTGTGTGTGTGCACTTTCCATATTGAGAGGATGGCGCCAAAATAAAATGTCAATGGAACAGGGCGCTACAATAGCTAGCTACGGCTCTGATATACAGACAAAGTGATGGACAGATTGACAAAGTCACTATAATTAATAGTTTGCCGGCTGTATACAGTAGTCTCCACCTCACTACAATGTCCCATTATTTACACTGGAGGAAAATAAACCTGAGCATTTATCAGCTCCAACCTCTTTCGATATGGTGCAGTTAGTCTAGTGTATGGTACAGTTAGTCTAGTGTATGGTACATTTAGTCTAGTGTATGGTACAGTTAGTGTAGTTCATGGTAATTTAGTCTAGTGTATGGTACATTTAGTCTAGTGTTGGGTACAGTTAGTCTAGTGTATGGTATAGTTAGTCTGGTGTGGGGTACTGTTAGTCTTGTGTATGGTACATTTAGTTTGGTATATTGTACTGTTAGTCTTTTATATGGTACAGTTAGTTTTTTATATGGTACAGTTGGTCTCGTGTATGTTAGAGTTAGTCTGGTGTGGGGTACAGTTAGTCTAGTGTATAGTACAGTTAGTCTAGTGTGTGGTACAGTTAGTATTTGTATGGTACAGTTAGTCTTATATATGGTACAGTTAGTCTTTTATATGGTGCAATTAGTCTAGTGTATGGTACAGTTAGTCTAGTGTATGGTATAGTTAGTCTGGTGTGGGGTACTGTTAGTCTTGTGTATGGTACATTTAGTTTGGTATATTGTACTGTTAATCTTTTATATGGTACAGTTAGTTTTTTATATGGTACAGTTGGTCTCGTGTATAATAGAGTTAGTCTGGTGTGGGGTACAGTTAGTCTAGTGTATAGTACAGTTAGTCTAGTGTGTGGTACAGTTAGTCTGGTGTGGGTACAGTTAGTATTTGTATGGTACAGTTAGTCTTATATATGGTAGAGTTAGTCTTATATATGGTAGAGTTAGTCTTGCATATGGTACAGTTATTCGTTTATATGGTGCAATTAGTCTAGTGTATGGTACAGTTAGTCTAGTGTATGGTATAGTTAGTCTGGTGTGGGGTACTGTTAGTCTTGTGTATGGTACAGTTAGTTTGGTATATTGTACTGTTAGTCTTTTATTTGGTACAGTTAGTCTTTTATGTGGTACAGTTGGTCTCGTGTATGGTAGAGTTAGTCTGGTGTGGGGTACAGTTAGTCTAGTGTATAGTACAGTTAGTCTGGTGTGGGGTACATTTAGTCTTGTGTTTGGTACAGTTAGCTTAATATATAGTGATGTTGGTCTTTAATATGGTACAGTTAGTCTAGTGTATGGTACATTTAGTCTGGTGTGGGTAGTCTGGTGTGGGTACAGATGTTCTAGTATATGGTACAGCTAGTCTAGTATATGGTACAGTTAGTCTAGTATATGGTACAGTTTGTGTGTGCTATATGGTACAGTTAATCTGTTGTTTGGTGCAGTTAGTCTGCTCTAAACAAAATGGTACAGTTTGTTTGCTATAAACAATATGGTACAGTTAGTCTGCTATAAAGAATATGGTACAGTTAGTCTGCTATAAACAATATAGTACAGTTAGTCTGCTATAAACAATACGGTACAGTTAGTCTGCTATAAACAATACGGTACAGTTAGTCTGCTATAAACAATATGGTACAGTTAGTCTGCTATAAACAATACGGTACAGTTAGTCTGCTATAAACAATATGGTACAGTTAGTCTGCTATAAAATGACTAGCAGTAGGAAGGGTTTGAACCAAGTAATTCCTCCCCCCCCCCCAACTCCATGGCAAAGCCGTTCTAATATTTTTTAGGGTCCCAGGTACATTTGAGGTTGTCAGAAAAAGTTAATGCGGGGATAGTAAAAATAATTTGCGTTGCACTTGATGCTGTTAAGGCCGCCGCTTGTAAATATGCCCCTCCCCCCTAATGACCTTTCAAGAGCTTGGGTTCCCTCAATTTTAGCCCAAGGCCACGCTGACAAGTGCTCAAATCGCCCATCCCGACACGACCCGAGCACCCCTTATCCTAGGAAGCGCCTTGTTTTCCCATCTTTATAGTAGGGCCCCGCCCTTCTATCCTACGAAGCGCCTTGTTTTCCCATCTTTATAGTAGGGCCCCGCCCTTCTATCCTAGGAAGCGCCTTGTTTTCCCATCTTTATAGTAGGGCCCCGCCCTTCTATCCTACGAAGCGCCTTGTTTTCCCATCTTTATAGTAGGGCCCCGCCCTTCTATCCTAGGAAGCGCCTTGTTTTCCCATCTTTATAGTAGGGCCCCGCCCTTCTATCCTAGGAAGCGCCTTATTTTCCCATCTTTATAGTAGGGCCCTGCCCTTCTATCATAGGAAGCGCCTTGTTTTCCCATCTTTATAGTAGGGCCCCGCCCTTCTATCCTAGGAAGCGCCTTGTTTTCCCATCTTTGTAGTAGGGCCCCGCCCTTCTATCCTAGGAAGCGCCTTGTTTTCCCATCTTTGTAGTAGGGCCCCGCCCTTCTATCCTAGAAAGCGCCTTGTTTTCCCATCTTTATAGTAGGGCCCCGCCCTTCTATCCTAGGAAGCGCCTTGTTTTCCCATCTTTGTAGTAGGGCCCCGCCCTTCTATCCTAGGAAGCGCCTTGTTTTCCCATCTTTATAGTAGGGCCCCGCCCTTCTATCCTAGGAAGCGCCTTGTTTTCCCATCTTTGTAGTAGGGCCCCGCCCTTCTATCCTAGGAAGCGCCTTGTTTTCCCATCTTTATAGTAGGGCCCCGCCCTTCTATCCTAGGAAGCGCCTTGTTTTCCCATCTTTAGGGCCCCGCCCTTCTATCCTAGGAAGCGCCTTGTTTTCACATCTTTGTAGTAGGGCCCCGCCCTTCTATCCTAGGAAGCACCTTGTTTTCCCATCTTTATAGTAGGGCCCCGCCCTTCTATCCTAGGAAGCGCCTTGTTTTCCCATCTTTATAGTAGGGCCCCGCCCTTCTATCCTAGGAAGCGCCTTGTTTTCCCATCTTTGTACTAGAGCCCCGCCCTTCTATCCTAGGAAGCGCCTTGTTTTCCCATCTTTGTAGTAGGGCCCCGCCCTTCTAACCTAGGAAGCGCCTTGTTTTCCCATCTTTCTAGTAGGGCCCTGCCCTTCTATCCTAGGAAGCGCATTGTTTTCCCATCTTTGTAGTAGGGCCCCGCCCTTCTATCCTAGGAAGCGCCTTGTTTTCCCATCTTTGTAGTAGCGCCCCGCCCTTCTATCCTAGGAAGCGCCTTGTTTTCCCATCTTTGTAGTAGGGCCCCGCCCTTCTATCCTAGGAAGCGCCTTGTTTTCCCATCTTTATAGTAGGGCCCTGCCCTTCTATCCTAGGAAGCGCCTTGTTTTCCCATCTTTATAGTAGCAAGTAAGACATATCCTTCTATAACAAGTCTTTACATTCAGGACGGTTTATTGGTTTTCTCCTTGCTCAATACTAGAGCAGGCTAGGCTATGCATTTTGGAGGCTTAGAGCAGCAGCACACAGCAGCACACAGCAGCACACAGCAGCACACAGTTTGTTTATATGGTAAAAAAAAAACAACCTTGTAAGAGCCGCACTGTGGTCTATGTATCAAGATTAAGTGAAAAAAAAATGAATTAACACTGGCTCACTCTCAGCACCATTCGGCCACCATTGGAATATTGCGTACATGTCTTACATTTCCAATTTCCTCTGACATTCCAAGGAGAAAAAAACAACTGGACCATACGACATGCAGGAAGTCATACACTCACTGTGTCATCAAAGCTAAATGACCTTTATTTGAACTAGACGTCTATATATGTGTATAGTTTCTTGGCTCGATGTCTCGTGAGAAAATAAAACACAAACAAACAACTATTGTTGGATTAATCATGTGTACAACCGTTGGTCTTACTAGTTTACTGACTTTTATGTGTGTAACAGTAAACAATGAGTGTCGCTATAGCAAAAAGTTAAGTCTTTTGATGGATGTTGCAAATCGAAGTCATACAATATTATTTCAAATTATAGAGACAGAAAGGTGGGGGGGGGGGGGGTGTTAATGTCAAGGATGTTGAATTTTAAAGAGATTCCAAAACAGAAAACGTGTATGTTACGGATCCTTATATTGAAGATGCTTGTAGAGGGTGTAATAAATCAGACAACACAAATCACGAAGTTAACTCCAGTGAAGTAACATCAAACAATCATTTAATACTTGAACATGAACTGACATAAAGGTGGAATCAGGAGGAGTACAAAAGCAAACTGTAAATATGCATCCATCTACATAGATGCCCACAGCTAGACTTTACTAATACATGCATCCGCATCCTATGATGCCCAGAGCTCGACTAACTATAAAACAAAGCATGTGCTCCCAACTGTCGGTTAATATACGTCATTTGTACCAAATGACGTATACACTAAAGCTCCCAATATTTACACTCAAGATGGCGGAATGACGCCATAGATACTGCGGTGGGCGGAGCCTAGCGAATTGCGTCATCAAACTTAGACTATATTATTTCTCCACAGTGTATACTTATCTCATAACTTTGTCGAAACCTACACATATAAACTTAGCTCAGAGCTCTGTGAGTACATACAGAAAAGTACACCTAGCTCATAGCTCTGTGAGTACATACAGAAAAGTACACCCAGCTCATAGCTCTGTGATTATGTAGTATATTTATAAAGATCATAACACTGGGTTAACATCTTTAAAAAATTAATAAACATCAGGTCCATTAAAACCTGACGTCTATGGGTGGATACAGACATAAACAATATTCTATATGGAATATAACAGGCATTGAAAGACAAGTTTGATGATTAACTCGCTGTTTGTGAAGAGAACACATAATAAACTTTCAACTTGCTGTTTGTGAAGAGAGTACATAATAAACTTTCAACTCGCTGTTTGTGAAGAGAGTACATAATAAACTTTCAACTCACTGTTTGAGAGTACATAATAAACTTTCAACTCGCTGTTTGTGAAGAGAGTACATAATAAACTTTTAACTCGCTGTTTGTGAAGAGAGTACATAATAAACTTTCAACTCGCTGTTTGTGAAGAGAGTACATAATAAACTTTCAACTCGCTGTTTGTGAAGAGAGTACATAATAAACTTTCAACTTGCTGTTTGTGAAGAGAGTACATAATAAACTTTCAACTCGCTGTTTCTTAAGAGAGTACATAATAAACTTTCAACTCGCTGTTTGTGAAGAGAGTACATAATAAACTTTCAACTCGCTGTTTGTGAAGAGAGTACATAATAAACTTTCAACTCGCTGTTTGTGAAGAGAGTACATAATAAACTTTCAACTTGCTGTTTGTGAAGAGAGTACATAATAAACTTTCAACTCGCTGTTTGTGAGGAGAGTACATAATAAACTTTCAACTCGCTGTTTGTGAAGAGAGTACATAATAAACTTTCAACTCACTGTTTGAGAGTACATAATAAACTTTCAACTCGCTGTTTGTGAAGAGAGTACATAATAAACTTTCAACTCGCTGTTTGTGAAGAGAGTACATAATAAACTTTCAACTCGCTGTTTGTGAAGAGAGTACATAATAAACTTTCAACTCGCTGTTTGTGAAGAGAGTACATAATAAACTTTCAACTTGCTGTTTGTGAAGAGAGTACATAATAAACTTTCAACTCGCTGTTTCTTAAGAGAGTACATAATAAACTTTCAACTCGCTGTTTGTGAAGAGAGTACATAATAAACTTTCAACTCGCTGTTTGTGAAGAGAGTACATAATAAACTTTCAACTCGCTGTTTGTGAAGAGAGTACATAATAAACTTTCAACTTGCTGTTTGTGAAGAGAGTACATAATAAACTTTCAACTCGCTGTTTGTGAGGAGAGTACATAATAAACTTTCAACTCGCTGTTTGTGAAGAGAGTACATAATAAACTTTCAACTCGCTGTTTGTGAAGAGAGTACATAATAAACTTTCAACTCGCTGTTTGTGAAGAGACTACATAATAAACTTTCAACTTGCTGTTTGTGAAGAGAGTACATAATAAACTTTCAACTCGCTGTTTCTTAAGAGAGTACATAATAAACTTTCAACTCGCTGTTTGTGAAGAGAGTACATAATAAACTTTCAACTCGCTGTTTGTGAAGAGAGTACATAATAAACTTTCAACTCGCTGTTTGTGAAGAGAGTACATAATAAACTTCCAACTCACTGTTTGTGAGGAGAGTACATAATAAACTTTCAACTCGCGGCTGGGCGTTGTGCTAACCACACAATCCCTTTAAATGCCGAGGTTATAGAAACAGATGAATTCTACACTTCATCTGCCCCGATGGCTAAGATGAACTGTCTTTTTTATTACTGAATTATGGTTTAGTTCATGGTCAATTTAATACTGAATTATGGTTTAGTTCATGGTCAATTTATTACTGAATTATGGTTTAGTTCCTGCATTAATTATTCTGGAATTATAGTTCATTTCATGACTATTTATAATTGAATTATTGTCATGTTCCTGGGATATTTATTACGGAATGAGTTCATATTCCTTGATTATTTATAACGGAATTAGGTCATGTTCCTGGAATTTTTATTATGACTGAAGATCAATAAGTTAGTCGGCTAACTAGTTTTACGTATCGGACTCGGAAGATTTGATAAATATTGGAAATGTATCGGAATCGATACGTATTTTGGTATTGACCTTTACTAATTAACATAATCCTTCCTTTACCCGTGAAGAATTATTTCTACTTGTCATCAATCAAAATCGAGAACAGATCGGAGGAGGTGGAAGGGTCATAAATGTTTCGATTCAAAATTGAACGCAGATTGACAAACAACATTCTAAACAGTCTGCACAAATGATCATCCTCAGGGCTTGGCAAGGTAACCATTTGACAAATATAGACAATTCTAAATGTGCAATTGAAACTAAAAGAGACTTAGGTCACTAGTGGGGCGTGACGCTGATGTACAGGTGTACGTGTGGCGTGACGCTGATGTACAAGTGTACGTGTGGCGTGACGCTGATATACAAGTGTACGTGTGGCGTGACGCTGATGTACAAGTGTACGTGTGGCGTGACGCTGATGTACAAGTGTACGTGTGGCGTGACGCTGACGTACAAGTGTACATGTGGTGTGACGCTGACGTACAAGTGTACGTGTAGCGTGACGCTGATGTACAAGTGTACGTGTGGCGTGACGCTGATGTACAAGTGTACGTGTAGCGTGACGCTGATGTACAAGAGAGAAACATGCAGTGTACACTATCTACTTACTACTAAAAATTCACAAAAGTTCATTTGTACTTAAAACATAAATAATGTAGGTAAAGTAACATTCAGAACCGAGTCTACATTTTACTTTTATAGCTTTGAAGTTTTGTGTGTGTTGTTCTTACTGGTAAAATAACAGCTGCTTGTTTTAATGCTCTTTACTGGACACAAAAATGAGATAAAAGTAAATCCCAATAGGATAAAGTGAGAGATAACATCTTATGGTGTATAAGAAAAATAAAAAGTACCAGATTTTGGTGAGCAGCAGAAAAAAAAATGCCAAGAAGTGATATGTGAATAAACAACAGATTCAAGGCTGATATATTACATAATGATGTGTGAATAAACAACAGATTCAAGGCAAATATATTACATAATGATGTGTGAATAAACAACAGATTCAAGGCTGATATATTACATAATGATGTGTGAATAAACAAAGATTCAAGGCTGATATATTACATAATGATGTTTGAATGAGCAATAGACTCATTAGTGATATTTCAATGTTGATTAGTGATTAGATAGTATATTCATTGGTGATATTTTATTGACTGTCGTGTAACAACATTTTAGTTAATGGCTCTGATAAAGTGTGAATGTAATATATATATATATATATATATATATATATATATATATATATATATTACATATTATATATGTATAATGTTAACTATCATCTATCAAATATTTCGTGACATCGTGTAAACTATCATGTATCAAATATTTCGTGACATCATGTTAACTATCATGTATCAAATATTTCGTGACATCATGTTATCTATCATGTATCAAATATTTCGTGACATCATGTTAACTATCATGTATCAAATATTTCGTGACATCATGTTATCTATCATGTATCAAATATTTCGTGACATCATGTTATCTATCATGTATCAAATATTTCGTGACACTATGTTATCTATCATGTATCAAATATTTCGTGACATCATGTTATCTATCATGTATCAAATATTTCGTGACACTATGTTATCTATCATGTATCAAATATTTCGTGACATCATGTTATCTATCATGTATCAAATATTTCGTGACATCATGGTTTTTTTTTTTTGTTTTTGTTTTTCAAATCTGGCAACTAAAAAATATGTCATGTTTTCATAAGTATATTTCAAGTTGTAAAGTTACAATGTACATGTACAACTGTACATGCATTTTAACGTTTCGCCTTGACCCAGATACCACCCTTTCATTTTTTGAGATCAACCCCCCCCCGGACAAAAATTTGGGGGTAGGTAGGGAGTGGACTCACTATTAAGGGGCTCATGGATACATTTTTAAAAGTAATTTTCACAAGTCTAAAAATCCTACGAAATGGATTTAATTTTTATTAGAAAATAAATTCCTAGAATTTTTTTTGGGTCACTTTTAGTACTTGCTAGTAGACGAAGAATAGTTTATACATTTCACTAGTAAACAAAGGCCCTGTACCCGGACCGGCTAGTAGGTACGCAGTTGGAGTTGAAAATGGTGATATATATATAAAGTGCTATTCTTGGCGTGCGTCCAAAACATTTCAGCATTTCGTAATTGATCTGCTGCAAATGTATTGTGCGCAAATTTTGTCTTACTGTCTTCTTTAATAGGAAATATAAACACGGTTTTAACAGGGTTAAAATCATAATCTATATCTATAATACAAATTTTACATCATATGTTCCGGTTTCCGTCTGTCATCGCTACTTCCGTCTGTCATCCAACATGGCGGCATAAACAATTCAAAGATGGCAGAAACATTTTCTGTTTTCTTCTTAACATGCATGATCCGGCTACCAACTGGCCAGCCGAGTAAGAATTGTCTCAACATGGCTGCCAGAAATGACATTGGACCAGCCATATGTTTAGTGCCGAGGTGACAAAACACCGCACACTAACATACGGCAGGTAAGATCGTGAATGCCAAATGGCAATCACAATATAATACTGTTTTCGACCGCCTAAATCTTTAACAAAGATCAATAAAGTGATCTTAGGAGAGGTAACACAAAATCATGCCAAAATATTCTGTGATACTTTCCGAATCAAATTCAAAAGCGAATAGTTGTTCCATAGGTCTATGTATATCTCGCAGTATCGTAATAAATTTATGGTATTCAACTTATTATTAAATGAGAAGCTATCATAAAAGAAATATTTACAGAAATCGTTCAATTAATATTCTGTGTTATGTTCCACAATCTAAATTTTAAACCATAATTATGGATACCTCAATATAATGTAATATTTGTATTGTTTAAACTGTTTTTATTTCTAAAATATGTCTATTTCTAATGTACAATTATTTCCCTTTATTACTAACCTAAAATACGTCACTTTTTTTTTTTATTTTTTTACTATTACGTCACATGAATGAATTGAATAAGGGTTGAGATTGAGTAGCGCCGTACACAACGTTTACAATGCAAACTAACCCATTTATGATGGGGGCTTCACACAGAGGGCCCCAAAAATATTTTTTAAACTAAATATTAAGTACATTATCTCATGTCAAAATGTAGTGGCTTCCGAAGATGCCTAAAATCCCTTGGTTCGGCATTGGCTTCACAGAACTATAATGTTGAAAGCTTTGATATATCTTTCTTTTTTAAGAAGCCCAATGTTTTCTGCGTCTGCGGCCTCAACTGCATTGATGGAATACTATGTTTTTAATTGAAGGTCAGCTAAAAGCTACACAACGATTCTTTCTTCTCGGGACCAAGCTTGAGAAGTGTCAAAAAATTATCCCATGTCAAAATTCAGGGGCAGCCCCCAAAGAGACCAAGCCCACTGGGCCCCTAAATCCCTAGGTTCTGCACTGCCGGGTTGGCAATTTTTCTTAGTTAATTGTACTATGCTACGATGTGTATAACAGTAAATAAACCACCTGTTAAACATGTAGCGTTTTGCTTAACACAAGCACTCACTCACGTCTCTCTTTTTTTTAAATACGCCATGTTGAACATCATAAAACATTAAATGAATAACTGTTTGGGAAGGAGTCCATTAAAATATTATGAAAGAATATGATTTTAAGAGTTGTTGTTTATGTTTACCTATAGTGAGGATTATTTTCTTTGGGAGGAACTATTTAACATATGAACTTTATTTGATGTATTATTAGGTGTCCCTATTCTCAAATGTATTTTGGCTACAATAATTTGTTCATGTCCTTGGGGCCACTTCAAGTATATAGACTGATTGTTAACGCGCTAAAATATATATCACCATTTTCAACTCCAACTGTGTGCCTACTCGCCGGTTCGGGTACCGGGCCTTTGATAACTAGTAATATATAAAAAAAACACCGCCACTTTGTTCTGTCACGTCACATGCACAGCCGACTTCCGTATCATGGATTCACCCCGAAATGACGTCATAGAGAATATCCCAAGTGCAAAATTATTTATAGCGACGGCGTTCCCATACTGCACGCACGCACGCACGCCAAGAATAGCACTTTATTAGTAGGATGAGTTTTTTTTTTATATATTTAATTCACTTGATTATTTTTACAATATTTGCGAAACCCTTCTTTACCCCTAAAATATCAAAAAGCTTAAAACTTGTAAGTGTAAATTTAATTTTGTTACCCGCTTTTGCTCAATCAGGAAACGATGAATAAAGCCGATAGAGCGAGACACACAATGGCTAGGAAATCGGCGTATTGTCACATTTTAAATAAGAAACCTAGGCCAAGGTTACTTTATTGATTAAGAAAAAAAATGATTACTTATAGCACAGAGAGATGGGCGCTTTGAATTGATAAGTTCGATTGGTCTTTGATATTGCATTGTCTGGCAGCTACAGTACAAATGAGTAAATTTTTGAAGAAGAGAATATGCATTTTGCTACGCTTGACCGGTTCCATACATATTTTACGGCTTATTCTGTAAGGCGGAACTTGATTAACTCTTGTCAGTTCAAGCCTCACTTGCTTCTGACACTTTGAGCATTCATTTGTATTATTAGTTAGCAGCTGATTATTTCTTTGTATTTATAAATTATCTGTCCGCCTCGTCATGGATATCTTTTCCTTCGGTAATAATAAAGCAGATTCGATACTTTGAACGTTAATTAAACTGTGAATTGATCTTAAGTTCATGTGGCGATCATTAGTTCATGTGGTGATCATTAGTTCATGTGTTGATCATTGGTTCATGTGGTGATCATTATTTCATGTGTTGATCATTAGTTCATGTGGTGATCATTAGTTCATGTGTTGATCATTAGTTCATGTGGTGATCATTAGCTCATGTAGTGATCATTAGTTCATGTGGTGATCATTAGTTCATGTTGTGATAATTAGTTGAAATGGTAATAGATGTTTACATAACAAAATGTAATGTGGACACCACATAAAGTAATAGAGATTTTCGGACGTCAACGTCTTATGTTACACTTATGTCTTAAAGTTTATAGTAGACTTGTATATTACATTTTGTATTAAGATTATGTCTTACTGATGTAATGATATGTAACATGTATGTCCTCTTATTTATATTAACTGATGACATAAACATTATGCTAGGAGGAAGCCATTAAATTAATTCAATGTACTTATATAGTTGAAGTTCTGCTCCTTGGAACTTCACAAATTATCTCTTACAGTGTAAAATATCAATTATTGGATTTGCTTACAATCGATTTTTTTAGAACTTTATTCCTTAATCGATATCATCTGCTGGTATTTCTCATTCTATTGTTGAGAAAAAAAATGACTGAAAATGCCAAGTGCATGTTCCCAAAAGCTAGAAATTAAAAGTGATATGTTTAGAAATTAAAGGTGATATGTTATGCTTAACTCCTACAGCAATGTGTGAAGAAACCAAACAGTGTTAAAAATTCCTTTTAAACTAGACAGTAAAAATAGGACAATCAACGAATGCCGTAAAGGCTAGAGAATTAAAACAAGTCAAATTATATATTCGTGTCAATGATAGACCAATAGAAAAGAAGTTTATTTTTTATAAGCTAGGAAAAGGAAAAATGAACACATAATGTTTCTACATGAGCTAGTCATTTCAAACAGGTGAAAAAATAATTAAATATTAAGTGGACATTTTTAATTGCGTTAAAAATGGGTTAAAAAAACAACTCCTATGTAAAAAGCTTGCATGAGTTGTTTTAATATTGGACATTTTTTATATTTATCATAGATGCGTTCTGTCGAATGGAGCTAAAACCAAACTCAACCAAAATATTAAAAGAAATAAAAGTGCGAAATTCAAAAAGAACAGACGTTGGGTTGACATTACTAACAATTCACTAGCCTATATTTAGTTGACATGATTAACAATTCACTAGCCTATATTTAGTTGACATGGCTAACAATTCACTGGCTTATAATTAATAAAAAGAGAAAATTGCGAATCTAATCTTCCATTTTTTAAATTAATTTTTGGTTAAATTCCAAATTGTAAAATAAATGAAGCAAATACTAGATAAATCCATACACATTGGTAATAGCAGGAGGTAAAATTGTTTAAAGTGTAGAAAATCACAATGGCTCACGGAAGAATTTATAAAATTAAGACTTTTTCTTTAAAAAACAGAAGAGCCATCGTGGCAGACGAAGTGAAGAGTTCATCTGTTTCTATAACCTCGGCATATGAAGGGATTGTGTGTTTAGCACAACGCCCAGCCGCCTTTACTTCCCCAATTTAAAGTCAGGTATCCATTTAAAGCTGGGTGGACTTGTGGGACTTTAACCAACTTTCACTTGGCCCTAGAAAAATTCCCTTGGTTCTAACCGAGGATCGAACCCATGACTCTCAGGTTGACAGTCGAGCATCTACACCACTCGGTCATCTTTAAACCTTAATGTGTATTTAGTCATCGGTGATTAAAAAAAAAAAGCAGAAATTTATACATTTTTAATTTTACATACGCCTTTTGTAGCGTTTTATCGGGCAGTTACTGGATGCTTCACTTAATACTAGTCTCAGGCCAAATTTAATACGGTGACTGTACATTTCCATTCTATTCTAAATTAACTGTACATATACAAATGGTGACAGAAGCTCAGTGACGTCATTTAGATTACTATTTTATAACCTCTCTATGGTTTCAAAGGTCAGTGAAACAAAGCACACACACACATATAAAATATAAAAAATACGCAAAAAAAAAGTTTCTAATGGCGAGTATTAATATTTAACTAAGAGACACACTAGTATCTCCATTGATTCCATTCCCATCCTTAAGTAAACAAATGAAAGTCGGTAATTGTCTGGTCATTCACGCCTAACGTTCACTTGACTTATTCAATTGAAACATTTTCAGTTTTTAGTTTTTACAGAACCGACTGGGTGTCACCCGGCGCACACACAGGGTCTCAGAATTGAATTTGAAACCTTCGGGATATTTTGATTATCAAGAAACGAGATGTTTCGACTGGAAGCCAGGAGATATTGGATTGGATAGGGTTTTTTTTTCTCTTAGGTATGGAGGCAGGAGAAGTTGGGTATTACATTGTGGGTGGCAGATCCTCACAGTACTAGAAATAGGTTGGGAGGATTTATATGTTCAAAGTACTCATAGTACGTATAGAGGCAGATGTTCATAGTACAAATAGGTTGGGGGATATATGTTCATAGTACTAATAGTAGGTTGTGGGATATATGTTTACAGTACTAATAGTAGTTTGGGAAACAGATGTTCATAATACTAATAGGTTGGGTTATAGATGTTCATATTACTAATAGTAGGTTGATTGATAGATGTTCATAGTAGGCTACTAATAGTAGGTTGTCAGATGTTCAAAATACTAACTGTACGTTAGGTGCTGATGTTCATTGTACTAGTACTGGATTAGTTGATAGATGTTCATAGTACTAGTAGTAGGTTGAGTTTAATTTTTATGTCTGAATTTATGAACCAATAAATAACACACCATTTGATTAGTGAATAAAGTTTGTATACATTTAATGTATGATGTTTTTTCTGGATAAATGTTTGTCTGGCTATTTGTATATGTGCGTATATGCATGCCTGTTTATGTTTGTATATCATGTAAGTATGTATCACATCATGACTGAAATAGTTAATTTGCTTGTATGCGAACAGTTTTATACATGTGTGTCTAATTTTTTTTTATGTGTGTACAGTAGCGTAGTGAGGGGTGGCAAGGGGGTATCATGCCCCGGGCGCTACTCACAAGGGCGCCAAATGGTATATTTTATATATAATATTATATGGTTTTCGAATGTTGGGGGGGGGGGGCGCTAAAAAGGTATTATGCCCGGGCGCGAGTTAAGCTCGCTACGCCACTGTGTGTGTATGTATGGTTTCATTATGTTTACTTGTATATATTTCTGAGTGTATGTACATGATGTTTAGACAGCCGTAAAGCTGTTTAATAAGAATCGAATCTATTTTCTATTTAGTAGTATAATTTATTGTCGCCAACATTCCGGTGACCCAATTGAAATGTCTATTTCTGTTAACGAATGGAACCGTTCTCGCTTTATACTCAAAGTTCAGAAATTAATATTTCTTTATCTATAAAGATTCGAGTTTTTAGGTCATGAACTCATGAACTTTCCACTTTGTACTTTGGCAGAGGGTTGTTTATCTGCACACACACAACAGTCCGTAATTTTTTGGTGGTCAGTTAAAGGTCATCAAAGAATGATATAACAATGTCTATCAACTTTTGGGCTCATACCTTTATATAAAGTGTCCACCATAGGAGGAGTGACCATTTGACCTCACTGTTGGAGTGTCTCGCTAACTTCCTCTGTACCGCCACACTCAGACATTCTCTGGGCTTTGACCTATGAAGAGAAAATGACAGAATAACTGTCAGTATGAATAGACTATAGAGACATCTTGAGTGTAACGTGAGTTACGCTGGTGTGAGCATTTTATACAAACATCGTTAGTACAGAATACAGTACAGTAGCAACGTGTGAGGGTGGAAAATAGGGCAACAGATCTAGGCCCTTGCAATTACGGTTTGTTACAATATATAGCCTAAAAATATAAAGATATTATAAGGAAAGCTTTGGTGAAACAAGAATCATGTAGGTGTGAGTATATTATAAAGATAACTTAAATTTGCATAATGTGTGGCATAGACTCAACTATTATTACTAGCTCCTAATCTTTATGAGTATATTTACTAGCTCCAAATCTTTATGAGTATATTTACTAGCTCCAAATCTTTATTAGTATATTTACTAGCTCCAAATCTTTATGAGTATATTTACTAGCTCCAAATCTTTATGAGTATATTTACTAGTTCCAAATCTTTATGAGTATATTTACTAGTTCCAAATCTTTATGAGTATATTTCTATAGAAGGAAGAAAAACAAAACAATGGATGCACATAAAGTGGACAGAATGTTTTTGCTCTTCGATTTATTTTATGATTCATCAAGACAATCTGGACAAACTCGATTTTTAGACTTGCACTGACTGACATCCACCCTTCAAATGAATATTTCTTATCATTTTAACAACAATCAAATTATTTTAAGTTTCCTGAAGATCATTCATATGAAGTTATCACGAATCAAAATAAATACATCAAGGTTCAAATATTTATGTAATAACTAACATTTATAAAACAGAACAGGTATATATATTTTTAAAAAAATGTCTAATACCATCCCTCTCTAATCACTTCTCTAATTTGATCATGGAAACATTTTTTTTAAGTTTATTTCAATTGAAATAAATTCTTGTGTAAAGAATTTGACAGCCACATATAAATCATCATTCATAAAAACTAATTATCAATTGAATATCTCTCTATTTAAAAAAAATCGTATATCAGGTCAACACAATTTCAGGTCAACACAATGTCAGGTCAATACAATGTCAGGTCAATACAATGTCAGGTCAACACAATGTCAGGCCAATATAATGTCAGGTCAATACAATGTCAGGTCAAAACAACGTCAGGCCAATATAATTTCAGGTCAATACAATGTCATATCAACACAATGTCAGGTCAATACAATGTCAGATCAATACAATGTCAGGTCAATACAATGTCAGGTCAATACAATGTCAGGTCAATACAATGTCAGGTCAACACAATGTCAGGTCAACACAATGTCAGGTCAACACAATGTCAGGTCAACACAATGTTTATTACATAAAAAGCAAAATAGTTTGAGCCTTCTGTTAAATATCTTCCTTTGGTCTAAATCAGTGTTTCCCAACCTTTTTCATGTCGTGCCCCACCTTAGCCTTTCTCAAATTCTTATGCCCCCCCCCCCACCCATGTAAAATGCATAATTTTCAATATCTAAAAATTGATTGATTGATTGTTCACTTGAGAAACTTAAATAATAGGTTTTAGGAAGAATACACTAGGAACTTGTTAACGAAAAACAATAAGTAAATTTTCAAAAAATATAATGTTAAGCTGAAATTCTAATACGAAAAAAATTAAATAAACATATATCTATATTAATTTATTATTCCAGTTTAGTGATATCCTTGCGCTTGATGCATGCTGCACAGAGCTTTTATAATAGGTTCCAATTTGGTTAGCTTCAGTCTCAAGTCTCCGCGTCGTGTTATATCCAGCCGACTATCTTTTGTTAAAGGTAAATCATTTACAGTACTAAACCATCATTCAGATAGGAGGATGAAGATGGAAATGGTAGCAATAGTTTTCTTTGCACATTTGGTTAAATTTGGGTATTTGATTTCTGTTTCCTCACAAAGCCATGCCATCGCACCTTTTATATTAAATAAAGTTTTAACTGACTCATCATTTTGCAATTCTGCGAGTTTTTCTTGATACTGCATATTTGATATATCAGACAAATCCACTAACATTGGCTGCATCATCCATGTTGGAAAATTAATTTGTTTTAAATCAGAAAATCTTTCTTTAAAATCAGCCGATAAAATATTCAGATGATTGACAATACAAGTAAAGCGGTGTGAGTTACTTCACATTTTTGGAGCCAATGAAACTGTTCAAAGTTTTTGTTGTTAATTTGTTTCTGACATAACTCAATAAGAGTAATGAAACCAAATATCTTCGCTTTTGCATCGACAAGTGTTTTATTTGTTCCTTGAAGTTGTTTATTTAATATATTTAATTTTTCAAAGATATCGGCTAAATAACTCACAAATGCTTTACCATCGATTGTTAACAGATACTTCATTGCAGGTTTGTCGCTTAAAAAATCACTAAGAGTATCAAACAGTTGCACAAATCTTTTCAAACAGTTCCCTTTTGATAGCCATCTTACTTCAGTATGAAGTAAAAGTCTCACATGGTCTTCATTTTTTTCTTCACAAAATAATTTGAAGAGACGCTCGCTTTTGGCATTAGCTTTAATAGCATTAACACACTTTATTACTGAATGTAGTACTTCATTAAGACCAGGCGAGATGTTTTTAGCTACCAAGTTTTTCCTATGAATAACACAATGCACAAGAATCATTTCTGGATTCTCATCTTTCATCAATTTTAAGCAACCATTTTTTTGCCCATCATATTAGGAGCACCATCTGCAGCACAAGATGTTATATTTTTTATCGGTATATCATTGACATCTAAATAGTTTTTCAGCTGATTATATACATCTTTGGCGGTAGTGGTGCTTTCTAATCTTTTACAGAACAATATTTCTTCAGAAAAATTCCCTTTATCAATATTTTTATTATTAATACTGCCTCATTGTCTCTCAAAGTTGATTCATCCATTTGCACTGAGAAATTTGTTGTTTTCAACTTTTCAACAAGTTGTTATTCAATATCTTCACTCATTTCATCTATTCTTCTGCTAACAGTATTGTTACTGAGTGGCATAGCTTTTACATCTTGGTCATCTTTTTGGAGAACCGTTTTAAGAAATGCTGATATTGACGGTTTTATTAAATTCTCTCCTATAGTATGCTTTTTTCCAATTTTTGCGATGAATAAAGAAATTTGATAACTAGCCTCAAGAACACGATTAGTAGTTGAAGTATGAGCAGTAAATAGGGACTTTAATGTTGTTCTCTTTTCAAAATTTGTTTTTAAAGTTTTAAAGTAATTCAAATCTGAATTAATATGAGCACTATGTTTTGCCTTCAAATATGCCTCAAGACGACCTCGTTTCATTGATTCATTGGTCAAGCATTGCTGGCATAAAAGACAAAAAGGCATCCGCGCATCGTGGACAGCGGGTATGAATCCAAATTTTAAATAGTCCTCTGAATATTGACGAGTTTTTTTTCTTGCTTGTACCACTCATTTTGCTATGGAATAAAATAGAATAACCATAGATATATAAGACTAGATGGCTTACGGGCTATGTAAACGTGTTATATGGTCGGTCCCCGAATACAACGAGTATAACCTATTTATTTTTACAAATTCTTTGCAACTATGATGATGTAGTACGGAAGTGCGCATAGATAGCATAAACAAAGAGCAAAAAAATAAAGAAATTTACTCTTCTCTTTTTGAAGTTAGGGTCCGCCACATAAAACACTTTTTAGGTCTCTGTTAAATAAGCATAAGCGATCTAGTTTATATATCTATGAGAATAACTATCGCTCTCTATGTTCAGAGATTCAAAAGCTTAAAATAAGCAATTAAAAACATGTAGCACTATCGGCAACGGAACAACCCGAAATCGGTGACGCGCGGCGACTATAGTGCCCAAAGGGTTAAATGGCCCGGAGCGAAAGGGTAAAACTCGTATCGAGTCCATTTTCGAATTGCCCCTCTTAAAAATCAAATTGCCCCCTTGTGGGGCGTGGGCCCTACGTTGGGAAACACGGGTCTAAACCTTCAGTCAAATTTAGGTTTAAAAAATTGTGCACACCCCTAATCTAAACCCTATAATTATCAGAAGCAGAAATGAAATAAAATTCGTGCAATTTTTTATGTAGGTCGTACATAGAGTTTAACTAAATTCTCCAATTATTTTCAAATAAATTATCTAAACGTTAGGTTATAATTATATTAACCTGCCCTAATTTACATAATTTAACACATTTTTTAACCTGCCATATTTTACATAATTTCTAATGATGTCTATAAAATGTGCTAGTTGATATCTAATTAGTTATTCACTGCCTAGTTTATTATTATTATTGTTATAATACACACATCGCTAAGTGAACCACCTGATCACATATTCAATCCCGCCACCAGTGATAAGATGAGAGCGACTCAATGAACCACAACAATAACGTGTTCTCACTTTTTATTGTCACAATTTTCTATGTAATCTTTTATTTCAGAGCAGAGAAAAAGTTACAACTTTTAATTGAGATATGATGTTTTTGCATTTTGCCTTCCTGCAAAAAAAAAAAGAAAAAGAATTGTATCTCCATTTCAAACCTCCTCATCTTTCACCAGCTTTCGTTTTTGTCCCCTCTTGTCGCTCCGACCCACTAGATGGCGTGCATGCAAAAAACAAAAAAAGTTATTTTATATCTGCTAATTGTATCCACGGAAAACACTTTTTTTAAGCACCCCCTCCATGAAATGACCCCGAGTAAATGACCCAGAGTAATTGACCCCCCCTCCCCCGGGCGAGTAATCAGTTCGTTCTGTTGTTGTTTGACATCAGGCGTTGCTCCACTTCATAGAATTGACGTATTTAGACATATGTATGTAGACATATTGGGGAGATAGAGACATAAAGAAACATTCACAGAAAGTCAAGCAGGGAGATAGCAGATTAGTAGACATATTTATATAATAGATAATTACAGGATCAATAGAGAGAGAGAGAGAGAGAAAGATATGGGGGTGGGGAGAAAGAGAAAGAAAGAGAGAGAGAGAGACAGAGACAGAGAGCCGGGAAGAGGAAGTTGGGGAAATGAGGAGAGAAAGAAAATCAGAGTGAGATGGAGAAATAATTAAGAGAGTAAGAAAAAGAGAGTTCCATTGGAAGAGATAGAAAGAGAGAGGTAAAGAGAGAGAGAGTGTGTGTGAAATTTTAAAGTATTAGAGAGGAGCACATAGAGGAGAGAGAGAGAGAGAGAGAGAGAGAGAGAGAGAGAGAGAGAAGAAAGGAGGTATCAGTGACAGTGATAATGTAACAAGGCAGAAATAGAAACATATAGCAATAGGCCACGAACAACAAAAAAAATCAACTAACTAAAAACAAAAGAGATTGGCTAATTGGCGACCCGACATTTTTCCCAAGATTTAATGAATTATAAAAGTGTAATCTTGTTCCTTAATTTTTTTTATACTATCAAAAAACTTGGCAAAGACAAATTGCAACACGCACTCGCACTCACTCACACACACTCATACACACAATGAGTTAAGGTGTAATTAATATTCTTTCTGCAATCAACACAAAAGAATTACGTAATGAGCTATTTTTAGTACTCCCTCCAATAATGTCATACCCTAGAACTTTTAGAAGGAGGAGAGATTCTAGAGCTCTTGTTTGAAAAAACAATCTGGGATCAATCAGTCTGATCGTATAAAACATAGATTCTTCTTAATTAGAGCCATAATTCTATTTCCGTGTTAAAGGATGAGCTGGCTTGACTGCAGCAAACAAAGATTGGGCGGGAAACCAGTTCCAGTCGGTTCCATGAATCAACACCAGATTTGTTTCCAGGCTTACATTTTTTTTCTTTCAATTTGTGATGTGTCTTGTTTGTTTAATCTCATTGTTTACACGTAATATGATCTGCAGTCTTTTTTTTTTAATGCTGTCACACGTAGCCAGCGTCACACGTAGCCAGCAGTCTGTTTTTAAACTGCGGTGACACGTAGCCAGCGTCATACGTAGCCAGCAGTGTGTTTTTAAACTGCGGTCACACGTAGCCAGCGTCGCACGTAGCCAGCGTCACACGTAGCCAGCAGTCTGTTACCATTATACTCACTTTACACAGACAACAATTAATATCAGCAGTCAGTTTCTTTATGGCTGGAAAAAAAAAGCCGACGCTAACCGACAATTGACGAAAACTGAAGTTGACGAAAACAGAATTAATTATTTCTACATGAGCCAGTGTAAATCTGATTTGTTAGTTTTAGAAACTTCAAACTAAATAATAAAACCATTTTTATATAGAAAAAATAGCGTTTAATATAGTAACTAATTTAAAGTGCTTCTATAAAAACATCGTAATTAATAAATGATTTTTTTTGTTACTTGTAATTTAATTTTTCAAAACATGGAAGACAGCCAGAATAACAGGGTTTGGCATTTTATTGCTTCGAAAGGGAAATATCACCCTAAGGACCATAATTTCCAAACTACGTATCAAAGTTAATACAATGATATACTTAATCCTAAGGTAAATTGTCGTTATGAAAAAGATGATATCTGAATCCGATGTAAGATTTTATTTCCGAGGAATCGTTATCACTGGAAAATGTTGTCTGACAGAGAAGTGAATACACCCAGTACTTGTGACTGGAAGATATGTAACACTATGGAGAATCAATATGACATTTTAAGTTACGCCTGAAATAATACAGAGATCCGATACATCGTTTTATTAATACTCGTTCATTTAAAAGAAAAAAAAGAAATAACCGTAAACATATTCTAACAATAAAAGTTTGGAATATGAATTACAATACCATTACGGCACAGTGGAGCCCTATATATGTGTGTGTGGTGGTGGGGCAGTGCGACCCATACAGCCTTGACACTCTATTTGTGTGGAGAACCGTGCGGGTCACAAACCCATCACCCTATATCCGTGTATGTGAGTGTGTGTGTGTTTGTGTATGTGTGTGTGTGTGGAGAACCGTGCAGGTCACAAACCCATCACACTATATCCGTGTGTGTGAGTGTGTGTGTGGGGGGAAGGCAGTGCCACAAACTCATCACCCTATTATAATTGTGTGTGTAGGGGGACATCGTGGGGCCACAGGCCCATCTCCCTATCATAGTTGTGTGTGTAGGGGGACATCGTGGGGCCACAGGCCCAGCTCCCTATCATAGTTGTGTGTGTGTAGGGGACATCGTGGGGCCACAGGCCCATCTCCCTATCATAGTTGTGTGTGCAGATGACATCGTGGGGCCACAGGCCCTATATCTGTGTGTGGGAAGGAAGGGCAGTGCCGTTATTTCTTCCTGCCGGGGCAGTCTACCAACCAAGCCAAGGAGAAAATATACTGAAAAAGGGCACCCCTCAAGATGTGCACAAAATATAACCCAGTCTTTTTATACCAGTCCTTAGATAGGCAGATAGATTGGTTGATAAATACATCACGTTATACAATGGATAGACAGAATGGCATGTGCAGTCTTAAAAACAGAATAAAAGAGAAATAAATGACTATAACTAGAGCAGTGCAGACATGTAGACCAACAAGTAGACAGATTTTAATTCAGAATATTTATATCGTCATATATATTGTCTAGAAAGCCATTTATTGATATGTTATTCTCTATAGATGTATTCTTCACCTCTTTTTGATTTTAATATATTCTCTATAAATACATGCTTCAACACTAATTGATGTAATCAGTACTCTCGTATTGATTTGATCTAATCTCTGTTGGTCTGTACCTCACGTGTTACATAACTACAACTCTATATTAAATGATAATCATGAAAAAAAAATGCGCGCTCATTTAGTGAAACGATTTCAGTCGGATTAACCGGCCAACGGCACTGGATGTATCAAGTCCATAGCCATGTCCGTTTGGTCTCAACTTTTGATGAAATCTGGCTTACTCTGGCTAGGACGTAGTAACATTTTATTTTTCAATTTCAATCAGACGCTTCAGAAAAAAAGAGATTGTATTTGAAATGGAATATGTATCTGAGTACATGTTTAGTGACTCAACACAGTTTATACCACAAGTAACGAGAAAAGTCATCTCACTTTAACAGGCAAGTATATTACGCGTACATCTTGTATCCTCACAGTCGGTTATAGAATCTATTCTTTTTTTATCGAATAAATATATTAGCATCAGTAGGAGTCCCCATAGATATATCTATGGGAGTCCCAATGTTAATGATAATGCTACATGCCATATTGGCTTGTTTGTGGCCGTCGTGAAGTACTCAAATTGGCGTCACTAAATAAATATTCATTTTTTTTTGTTACATAGAAATAATTAAATATATTTAAACTAATTACGACCATTATCAGGTGCACATTAATCTATGCTTATGTTTTTTTTAGCGCATTTTACCGATAGCCAAGCAAGATGCATTCTCAAATATTTAAAGTTACAGACACACCCGAAACCGGAACACGCTGAACAGGCGTGACAGGATAAAGACTTCAACATTAATAATCACCCCCAGGTTTTTTTTTTTAAAGAGCAGTTAAAAAATTAAATGAAACTCATAAGTATAATTTTGTTCACATTAAAAAAATATATATAATTTAATTTGAATTGAATGAGTTGATATATTTTGGCTTCAGATGCTGCCAACTGAGTTCATTTTTAACCCACTAATCATATTAAAGTAAAATCAATATGTTTTGATTGTACAAACTTCTCTACTGATGGCAATAAATGTGCTACTCACACAGCTGGACTGGTAACTACAGGGCCGCCGAGAGACATTCTGGGCCCCAGAGCAAAGAAGGTGTGAGGCTCCCAGTAATAAATCTACACACATGGAAATGTGAATAATTAATACATCTGTACGTGCACAGCTACTAATTCCTAGCAAAAGTAAAGGAATTTATGACATACTTAGACCGCAATACAGGTTAAAAAATGCAGGTAAAACAATTCAGGTAACACTATAAGGTCAAACAATAGAAGTAAACTATAGAGATAAAACAATACAGGTAAAAACAATACAGGTAAAACAATACAGGTAAAACAATAAAGGTAAACAATACAGGTAAAAACGATGCAGGTTAAAAACAATACAGATAAAACAATAGAGATAAAAACAATACAGGTAAAAATAATATCGGTAAAACAATAAAGGTAAACCGGAAAGGTAAAACAATGCAGGTAAACCGGAAAGGTAAAACAATACAGGTAAACCGGAAAGGTAAAACAATACATTGATCAGGTTAAACGTATCAGAGTATCAAGAGGCTTAAAAAAATTTTTATCAAAAAAGAAAAAAAAACATTAAGAATGAAACATTTATTTCTTAAATAACATTTACAAGCAAAAAACAACAACAAAAACAGCTCAGGTTTGAGTTTTGTGGACTCCGGAACAATCTTCTCACTGCACCACAATTATTTCAGTCTCAGACATAAAGATATATACATTATATAAATAATAGCGGTGTGGGTTCTGCGTTAAACTGCAAGTAAAGAATTAAGACAAGAGTATTCTAGTTTAAAATCGTCAAACGTAAACAATAGTAATAAAAATCAAGAAAAAAATCTCCAAATCCAAAAATAACCTAGTCTACAGATCAAACCTAAGGGGATATAACTCTATGCAAAGGTTTTGCAGGGTACAGCTAGTATATATATAAATATTTCATCAATAGTAGCCACGTATGACATCAATGAAAGTGCAACATTCTGAGTTAAATAGTTTTTTAATCTCATAGGGCAATACTCGACTCGCGGACGCCGCAGGTCACGAGCTAAAGTCTAGGTTACAAAAATGAATTTTAAAAAAAATTGTCCAGGCCTCGGGATCATGAACGACGGCTGGGGTAAGAGGAGCAGAGTTAAACGTTGTAGGCAAATGATATCGCGCAAAATAACATGACGAAAGCCATCGAAGGCGGTAGGAGAGTAAAAGAGCCACAAAGGTAGTGAGCAGTCGTCCAATGATGAGAGCTAGTGAATGTTCGGCGGTGCAGAGTGAGATAAATTGTCTAGGGCAAGTTGGCAGATGCCATAGACTACATTATCCAAACCAACTTGTTGATAATAGGTCAGTAAACTTCAAAGATGATTACGTGATGCAGCACACTTCAGTAAGAGTCTTCTAGCAAGCATATCCCCTGATAGTTTCTTGGGTACCATGTAATGACCACTAGTTAAGTAAAAAAGCTACTATCTTTTTCTTAGTTACAAGCGTGCTTAACCAAGTGAAAAATGTAAGATCTTAAAAGCTTTGTTTAACTAGTTTTTTTTTTTAATTTTCTTACCAAAATGTTTAACTAAAAATAGCTTTAGTTACTTGCAGAATATTTTTCAAGGAATAAATTTTTTATTTTTCATTTCCAGTTTCAAGTGAATTTATGCTACAGCATTTTAAACTTTGATTTTCGACTCCCCCTCTTTCTCATTTTCACATTTCTTTCCAAGCACATGGCACCAGTCAGTCAAGTGTCATTAGTCTGCAAATGCAAGTATGACGTCACAGTTTCTACGAATCAGCCTTCCCCCACCACCCGTCAACCGCATTTGCGCCAGTAATCCACTTAGTCTGCTGCTGCTAAAAATCACTGGTGGGAGGTAGGATAGTGACTGAAACAAGTCAAACATGTTGTTGGATCAGCCAATGAGTGGCAGCCAGTGTGAGTGCTGGTGTGCTAGCCCTCTGCGTTTGCAAAAAAACAAAGAGGTATTGATGGCTGCTAGATGTCACCTGTTATACAAATCTATGGTTTGTGTGACAATATAACAAAACTAACAAATTTGCATCCACCTCCTTCCTTCAGCAGCAGGGATATAAATATCCCTATTTGCTTGATGAAACACTCAGAATTATCAACAAATTATTTTTCCAACAATTAGTTTTGGTCTGGGCGGATGAGAAATTTTTTTTAATAAGAAATCTATTAAAAAATAAGGTCTTGTCGGGCCTTTCCAAAGTTGGGGCCCCAGATATGCTCCCTTCCTAAAAACCGCCTATGGAGTAACTGACCATCTATCTCCCCCTAAATTCGTCGAAGCATTTATAAAGAGTAATGAAACAGTTCTAACTTCAGCAGGAA
The DNA here is from genome assembly GCA_021962125.1 of Bulinus truncatus. Lineage (NCBI taxonomy): Eukaryota > Metazoa > Mollusca > Gastropoda > Planorbidae > Bulinus > Bulinus truncatus. Next base: position 537,378 of record JAGDYQ010000192.1, read on the forward strand.
TTTTATTGCAGTTACACGAGTATGACAGTTTGGTATCTGGACATAACAACCCAAGCACAAACCCCTTAGGACAACCCCCCCTCCTCCCGGGTAAATATATTTTGGGGGACTCTGGGTAAGGTACATTTTGGAGCCCTGTCAAAGGTACTTTTAGCGTCCCTGGACCAAGTTACATTAGGGGCCCGCCGAGGCTCAAAGATACATTATGGGCTCCACGTATAGAGTAATTTGAAGGAGGGGACAAGGCAAGGTACATATGGAGCCCTAAGCTTCATTAGGGGCTCACGTAAAATGTTTTTTCGGGAACCTTGGCAAAGGTACATCTTTGAGCTCTGGACAAAGGAACATCTTTGCATTCTGGGCAAAGGAACATCTTTGAGCTCTGAGCAAAGGTACATTTTTGAACTCTGGGGAAAAGGTACATCTTTGAGATCTGGGCAAAGGTACATCTTTGAGCTCTGGGAAAAGGTACATCTTTGAGATCTGGGAAAAGGTACATCTTTGAGATCTGGGAAAAGGTACATCTTTGAGCTCTGGGAAAAGGTACATCTTTGAGCTCTGGGAAAAGGTACATCTTTGAGCTCTGGGCAAAGGTACATCTTTGAGATCTGGGAAAAGGTACATCTTTGAGATCTGGGCAAAGGTATATCTTTGAGCTCTGGGAAAAGGTACATCTTTGAGCTCCGGGCAAAGGTACATCTTTGAGATATGGGAAAAGGTACATCTTTGAGATCTGGGAAAAGGTACATCTTTGAGATCTGGGAAAAGGTACATCTTTGAGCTCTGGGAAAAGGTACATCTTTGAGCTCTGGAAAAGGGTACATCTTTGAGCTCTGGGCAAAGGTACATCTTTGAGATCTGGGAAAAGGTACATCTTTGAGATCTGGGCAAAGGTACATCTTTGAGATCTGGGCAAAGGTACATCTTTGAGTCTCGAGGGGGGGTCGAGGGGGCTTTGGGCAAATGTACAGTTAGGGGCTCTAGGCTAATGCAGTTTTGGTGGCTTGACCCTCATTGAAAATATATTATGGGGGTTTTATTCTAGGGGATTTTCCATCCCTTATGACAGCTCATAGATGCAGAATGACTAAAGAAAATATCAATATTGTAACTTTTCTCTGATTGTAATAAAATAATTAAAAAAAAAATTTAGCTGAAGTATAATCATTGGAGTCAATATTTACACAGTAAATCCCATTTATTGAATACTAATTCTGATTTATTACATGTAGATTCTTATTTGTCCCTGAATAAACATGTTCACGTTGAGTCATTTCTTCGTCTTAAATTTTATTTACTAAATGTTTAGTGATTTTCTAAAAGAAAATGTACTTACATTTTTTTTTAAAGTTGGAAAAGGGTTTTAAAAGTTTAACTACTTTTATTTTTTTAAAGTTAAGTTGTAACTATTTTACTTTTAATGAGTTGAAATTATAAGTTTAGTTAAATAAATTTAGTTACCACACCTCATTTCTGAATACAGAGAGAGATTTCGAGAAACAGTGACAAGAAACTCCTGAAGCTAATGACACAGACTAGCAAAGAAAGGGACATCATTCCAGACAAGAAACTCCTGAAACTAATGACAGACTAGCAAAGAAAGGGACATCATTCCAGTCAAGAAACTCCTGAAGCTAATGACACAGACTAGCAAAGAAAGGGACATCATTCTAGACAAGAAACTGCAGTTAATGACATAGACTAGCAAAGAAAGGGACATCATTCCAGACAAGAAACTCCTGAAGCTAATGACACAAACTAACAAAGAAATGGACTTCCAGTGGTCGTCAAATTTTAAGAAACGAATTTTTCTTTTGAATTTTACATTTAAATTGTTTGGTTGTATTCTTCCCCACTGTATTATAAAGATCCGCAACATAATAAAATAATACATAAAAAAAGAACAAGATTTTGTGGAAAGAGGAAATAAAATTTGAATAAACTAATTCAATGACAGCTGCGCCCAGCTGAACGAATAGCCACATGTGGCAAACATACCTTTGAATGTAACTACACTTAAACACCAAGTAAGACATGGATGGATAGCCACATACAACAACCATGCTTTATAATTTAATTAATAGCAAGTAAAACATGAACGAATAGCCACATACGACAACCATGCCTTATAATATAACTCCATTAATAGCAAGTAAGACATGGACGAATTAAGTCGTATCAGTCCGGTGAGTAATTGTTGAAACTATCTCCAATGTGTTGGTAGTGGTGTGTTAGTGTGACCGTAGTTTGTGTGTGTAAACACCACACCGTGTACCATCATATCACATGAGTGAGTTAAAATAGATAGAGCCGACCAAACTCCAGGGGGTGGGTGGCAGTGTATATAAAAAAAGATAATTCGTGAATAGGTTAAAAAGAAAAGACCCATTTAATGAACCCATGGTATATATCATATTTCCCAGAATTCATTAGTCTGAAGGGACATAAAGTCTTTATGTTGAGCGATGTAAACAATCGGCAACGTTCTCCCTATGTTTGTAATTTTTTGATGCCAGCACACTGCAGCAGGATGGTGCAGAGTTGAATAAACAGATCGTTGAGTATGTGTGTTAATATCAGTGTTGGCAGTACTCACAATACCAGACTCCACTGATACACTAGGGATGGGCATTTTTTTTTATTCGCACGCCACAATAGGTTCATAAATTTGACTGACGGGTCCTATCGACATAAGGATCGGATCTAGAGAAAATTGATTTAGTGTTTAAATGAACAGATTCATATCTAATGTACTTAAATGCGCGGGTCAAACCAAACAGCTAAAACGGGCCTTATTTGGCACGCGGGCTATTGTTGGTCCATTCCTGCTCTAGCGGGTAGATCACTTAAATGTAAAGTATTTGTACATTAACATATTGGTCCATTCCTGCTCTAGCGGGTAGATCACTTAAATGTAAAGTATTTGTACATTAACATATTGGTCCATTACTGAATGTAGAAATTCACTTGACACACGTGGGACCAGATTATTTAAAGCATAACTTTATCTGATATAGTAGTTTCGTTACAATAAACACTTCCTCAAAAATTATGTAATTTGATTGTTCATTATATTTTTTGCCATAAATTTTCCATTGATGATAAGTCAACATTCATTAAAATAATCAAGTCATTTACCGACTTGCTGCTATTTTAATTAGGTTAAGTAATTAACGACTTGCTTACTTAATATTGTGTTCATACTGTGTTTCTTTAGGGCTTCATCTATAGGCCTAAAGAATTTAATTATTATTATTATTATTATCATCTTTTATTTTTACAAATATTTACTCGCAGTATTTGATTGTAAAATTTTTAAAAAGCAGAGAAAAAAAAGAAAAAAAAACTGTTTCACATTATAATTTTGTAAATATTTTAGTGTGAAATATTGATTTCGTCATAAAGGTTGGTTTAGTATATGATACCACATTATCTGGGGATGTGAAGCGGTGAGGTTGTGAGCCAGTTAAGCGCAAGCTGAAAGATGTTGATTGCACTAATAATGTAACGCCACAGATTCGATCAAGAAATCAAATTATACGTATCTTAATAAACCAAATACAATCAGAATTACAATATCGCAATACGGCAATTAAAAAAGTTAAAGAAAATCAGCAGCAAGGCACTGAAATACAGAATAGAAATTCGCAAATCAATTAGTGCTACATCGCAGTGAATTTGAGAAACCATTTAATGTGATGTTGGGGTGGAGGAGGAGGTTAGATTTTACCTCGAAAACAGACGTACGGCAGTTGAAGAAATGAAATAGATACATGAAGGTTGGACCACACACTGTGAGTATAAAAGATAGGGCGATATCTACATTAATAACAGCCACCTCAAGGTGTTCAAACAATCAAGCCCGTATTACCCGCTGGTATTGTGGCACTATTTGTCTGTGAGAATTACAGTATCTGACTGTGGAATTAAAATACAACAGCCATTTGATAGTATCTGACTGTGGAATTAAAATACAACAGCCATTTGACAGTATCTGACTGTGGAATTAAAATACAACAGCCATTTGACAGTATCTGACTGTGGAATTAAAATACAACAGCCATTTGACAGTTTCTGACTGTGGAATTAAAATACAACAGCCATTTGACAGTATCTGACTGTGGAATTAAAATACAACAGCCATTTGACAGTATCTGACTGTGGAATAAAATACAACAGCCATTTGACAGTATCTGACTGTCACATGAAATTATCTTGTATCAGTCATTTGACAATAGCTGGCTGTCGAATGAAAGTATCGTACAACAGTCATTTGACAGTAGCTGGCTGTCGAATGAAAGTATCGTACAACAGTCATTTGACAATAGCTGGCTGTCGAATGAAAGTATCGTACAACAGTCATTTGACAATAGCTGGCTGTCGAATGAAAGTATCGTACAACAGTCATTTGACAGTAGGTGGCTGTCGAATGAAAGTATCGTACAACAGTCATTTGACAATAGCTGGCTGTCGAATGAAAGTATCGTACAACAGTCATTTGACAGTAGGTGGCTGTCGAATGAAAGTATCGTACAACAGTCATTTGACAATAGCTGGCTGTCGAATGAAAGTATCGTACAACAGTCATTTGACAATAGCTGGCTGTCGAATGAAAGTATCATACAACAGTCATTTGACAGTAGGTGGCTGTCGAATGAAAGTATCGTACAACAGTCATTTGACATTAGCTAGCTGTCGAATGAAAGTCTCGTACAACAGTCATTTGATGACAGTATCTGACTATCCCATTATCAGTATATCCCCTGTCAGTATCTTGACACTCTGTCTGACTGTTATCACAAAATTATCAAAGCCAGTGTTGTTGAGATCACTTTACAGCCAGGCCAGCTGGACATGAAATCTCCGTGTTCCCTATAGCTCTGTGTTGCTGCTGTTAATGGCCAGCGCTCTCGTCCACGGAGTTCGTCTCATTCAGACCGACAGCAAATTGAAATATATTTTTTTAACGGCAAAAATAAAAAATAATTTGGGGTCACATTTCTAAAAATGTTCTTCTAAACTCTGAAGTAAATGGTACAACAGAAATCTAAGGTACGGCCAAAATGGGGTAATTAGTTTTATTGGCACCCTGGGCGGATTCTAAAAAATGACGCCCTGTTTCCGTGCCCAAAAGTGCTAAAATGCGGCAGATGTCGCCCCGTGCAAAATAAGTGCCGCCTGTGACAGACCACCCAGTCCGCCATTTCTGTTTACATTGCATTCTTATGTTTTACATTGGATTATTTTGTTCTAGTAATTTGTTTCACATGACACTGTAAGCTAGCCTTGGTGTGAGGAATGTATCACAAATCTATAATGAATGTATAGAAATAAATAAAAAGCCAGTAATAAAACAATTTTATACATCGCCTCTGATTCTAATTATTATCTGTCCAGGCGGTACATCTTCTTTTGTAAACTGAACATTTACATGAAATACCGTGTTAATAATTATCCTAGTAGCCTCGGTAGAGTCTAACCAAGCTGTCTAACAGTAGAGCCTTGATAGATTCTTACCAAGTCTTCCATTCTAACCTAGAGAGAGAGTCTAACCGCGTAAAGTGTACCATACTAACCTAGGCAGAGTCTATCTCTCAAGGGAAGGATTAATTGACATTCTACAATGGTGGCAGCAATGGTTATCAGTTTTTTTTTTATTTTTTTATGACAAGTGAGCCAGGACAACCTACCGTCAAGTGTCGCTGTAAGTTGAAAACATTAAAGGAAAAACTTTTAAAACAACCTTTTCTAGTATTTCCCAATGGAAATCAGTTCCAGCTCAAGTTATTGCTATTACTGAGTTGTCAGGAATTTTTTTTTGTTTGTTTGTTTGAAATACAGCTCTTTCATACACAATAAGTAAACTGGAAACATCGCGTTTCTAATTGTAGCTGAGGTTAGAGTTGAGATGAGGTAAATGTAACACTATTTACAGTGCTTACAGAAAACTTTATTTCATTGGTAATAGTGTATATTTGATGGGCTTAACAAATTATTTTTAATGACTGCCAGTTTTTAAATTACTTCAGAACGTTGAGCTGTTAATTACAGAATGTCGAACTGTTAATTACATAATGTTGAACTGTTAATTACAGAACGTTGAGCTGTTAATTACAGAATGTTGAACTGTTAATTACAGAACGTTGAACTGTTAATTAAAGAATGTTGAAATGTTAATTACATCAAAACAAACAAACGATATTTGGTGATAAAGTGAGGTAACGGCCTTTTGGGGAGGGGGGCAACTGCTCCAGGCCCCATCAATTAGAGGGGCCCCGCGAAAGGAGCATTTTGGTGCGATATATAGCCTTTATTGAGCCTATAGCTCAAAGTAGAGCATATGACACTTGCCTAAGGCCCAGTTCATTGTACCGTAGTTTACTCTGTACAGTTTGACATGACACACTTACTAGACAATATTACAGCAATGACAATATGTCTTGTCTATTTTTATTGTCCAACATCTGTGAATACTTTTAAGTGATTTGTTATAAAGTGAAATAAAACTTGAAATCATTGGTAAGTTTCAACAATCAGTGCGTCAGATAATATATAACAATACACAATGCCTGACGACATGAATGTTTTGCCTAATAAAAATGTGTATAGCTACAGATGGTTTAGTTTCATGAGATAAATAACAATTGATTTCAAATGAAGGGAAATGAATGTAAAAAAGAGATGAATGCACAACTAGAGATGAATATACAACTAGAGATGTATATACAACAAGAGCGGAATATACAACAAGAGGTGAATGCACAACTAGAGATGAATATACAACGAGAGATGAATGAACAGCTAGAGATGAATGCACAGCTAGAGATGAAGCTAGAGATGAATATACAACTAGAGATGTATATACAACAAGAGCGGAATATACAACAAGAGGTGAAAGCACAACTAGAGATGAATATACAACGAGAGATGAATGAACAGCTAGAGATGAATGCACAGCTAGAGATGAATGGACAGCTAGAGATGAATGCACAGCTAGAGATGAATGCACTGCTAGAGATGAATGCAAGCTAGAGCTGAATACACAGCTAGAGATGAATGCACAGCTATAGATGAATGTACAGCTAGAGATGAATGCACAGCTAGAGATGAATGCACAGCTAGAGATGAATGCACAGCTAGAGTTGAATGCACAGCTAGAGATGAATGTCAATGCACAATATTTCAAGTGCCCCAGTTGTAAAATCTTAATGACAGAAATCTGTTTTGATGACCGTTTATAAATGCATACTCAGATTTGAATTTAGATTTCAGTAGCAATATTCTACTTCTAATTTATACAATTCCCGACAACCTTTTGAGACTTCATATATAAGTATAGGTCTTCATACACATAAACTATATAATGAGCCACTTAAACACCACCCACTTGGTTTGTCTCAAAAACACGCCGTATTCTTAATTTTTTAAAGAAAAAGTTTATTTAATAAAGGACTTACAGTCAGCGTGACAAAGATGTTTATGTTATTTAAAATGATTTTTACTCATAAAGCGAATTTTGTATTTATTACAGTGATATGGAGCCATATAAATTTTACATACTTAGAGTACGGCGAGCTATACTGGTAATAATTCTGTAATTAGAAATCACCCACAATTTTACTCCCGCGACAAAATAATCGTGTTTCATGTCATATTGCTCGAACTAAACATTTTTTTTAAATCGCTGACATGGGATCGTATTCCATTTGGTAATGACAAAACTAAACCATATATGAGTACTTAGTTGGTAGTTAATAAATAATGCTATGCTCAGATTATTATCATTTAGAAAAAATGTCAACATTTTGTTTAAAGAATAGCACACAATCGCTCACTAGCACTCTTATCTCAAAGAAAAAGTTTGAAAGTTTCTCTTTGAAAAATTAAATATATCTACTTACCTCTAATGCTTTGAAAATGTACTCATCCATGATTTGATCTAAAGATTGACAATAGTCATCTACTGAACGCTTGCCCCATCCTGGCGCTCTTTTACCCCATCCTGGTGCTCTCTTGCCCCATCCAGGCGCCCGCTTGCCCCATCCCGGAGCTCTTTTGCCCCAACCCGGCGCCCTTTTGTCTTGATCAATGCTTTCTTCGTCTAACGCCGTCTCCAGAGATTTCGTGGCCCATCCTCCAGCTTTCAAGTCAATCTGGGCGCCTTTCAGATTCAAGTTCGTCGACCGTTTGCCCCATCCAGGCGCCCGTTTGTACTCTGCAACTCGGCTTAAAAATTCGTCAGAAATGTCGGAATCTTCAAGCGACTCATCGTTTAAACTTTTCCTTTTGCCCCATCCCGGCGCCCTCCTGTACCTGCTGGTGGAGCTGCGTGAGCTGTCAGAGGAGGAGCTCGTGTGTACGTCGCTGGACTCTGATGAGCTAATCACCTCGACCAGCAGCGACGTCGTGAGCAGCACGATCTGAGCCAGCAGGATTGAGTAAAATGACAAATTATTCACACGCATTGCTTACAATGTTCTCTGTTCAAACTATCGAAAAACAAAAACAACAACTTTTTTATTGTGCGGCTTCAGAAAGAAACGAAATAAATTGTTCACGGATTATCTTTGTTGTTGTTGTTGTTGTTGAATGTTTCTCTGTTGCCTAAAAAAAGTTGTCTTAACTTTTAGCTGTCATGTGAAAAAAACTACGCAACTTTAGCCCGCGTGAACAACTTGTGGTCTTCCAGAACTGCGAGTCCAACTACAAACTGACAACGTCTTGTGATTTTATACTGCCAATTCCTTCCTTTTTATCATCACCTCCCTTTATCTTTAAAATAAAATAGAGGGCACTGTTTCCCCCCCCCCTTGACACGTGGTTCAGTTTTGGTCAGACATATAGCGCCACCTTGTGTGGGCTGGCTGCGCGTGGAGAGTGATGGCGCCAGTTATTGCTGCGCGGGTTTCATTGCTGTGGGCGTCGCTTTGATTGTGTAATGAGGTTTTTTGCGTCATGGAGGCAAATAAAGTGAACAGTTGGTTTAAAAAAAAAATTATCAGTCTACTAACTCTTCGTTTCTCAATGTTATACTTGACTGAATGCACTTAGGTTATACTATTGCAGTATCGGTAAAATAAAAAAAAAAACTGCCATTCAGTTACATGTTGTTGTTAGCAATAGCTAGAAATGTATTAAGTAAAGAAGATACATGTACGGTTGGTGATATATGTAAACAAGTTGTAGACAGTTGCTAGAAATGTATTAAGTAAAGAAGATACATGTACGGTTGTAATTTGTGTAAACATGTTGTAGACAGTTGCTAGAAATGTATTAAGTAAAGAAGATACATGTACGGTTGTAATTTGTGTAAACATGTTGTAGACAGTTGCTAGAAATGTATTAAGTAAAGAAGATACATGTACGGTTGTAATATGTGTAAACAAGTTGTAGACAGTTGCTAGAAATGTATTAAGTAAAGAAGATACATGTAAGGTAGTAATGTGTGTAAACAAGTTGTAGACAGTTGCTAGAAATTAGTAAAGAAGTAAATTAAGTAAACAAGTGAGAAACGATAAATAGCATTTAGTTCTTCAAGTCACTTTATGATAATAATATATTTTATCGTATAAATTATAAATTTAAAAACATAATATAAACTGAACGTTGCTTCAAGTTATAAAATAAAAAAAATTCTTTCTATTGATATTTGAAAACTGACAATTCTTAATACATTGATCCAGTTTAAATTTTTAAAAAACCAACAAATAAACAACATAAGCTAACAAATAAACAACATAAGCTAACAAACAAACAACATAAGCTAACAGATAAACAACATAAGCTAACAAATAAACAACATAAGCTAACAAATAAACAACATAAGCTAACAAATAAACAACATAAGCTAACAAATAAATAACATAAGCTAACATATAAACAACATAAGCTAACAAATAAACAACATAAACTAACAGATAAACAACATAAGCTAACAATAAACAACATAAGCTAACATATATAAACAACATAAGCTAACACATAAACAACATAAGCTAACAAATAAACAACAAAAGCTAACAAATAAACAACATAAGCTAACAGAAAAACAACATAAACAAACAAATAAACAACATAAGCTAACAAATAAACAACATAAGCTAACAAATAAACAACATAAGCTAACATATGAACAACATAAGCTAACAAATAAACAACATAAACTAACAGATAAACAACATAAGCTATCAAATAAACAATATAAGCTAACATATAAACAACATAAGCTAACACTTAAACAACATAAGCTAACAAATAAACAACATAAGCTAACATATAAACAACATAAGCTAACAGATAAACAACATAAGCTAACAAATAAACAACATAAGCTAACAAACAACATAAGCTAACAAATAAACAACATAAGCTAACATATAAACAACATAAGCTAACAGATAAACAATAAGCTAACAAATAAACAACATAAGCTAACAAATAAACAACATAAGCTAACAAATAAACAACATAAGCTAACAAATAAACAACATAAGCTAACATATAAACAACATAAGCTAACAAATAAACAACATAAACTAACAGATAAACAACATAAACTAACAGATAAACAACATAAGCTAACATATATAAATAACATAAGCTAACACATAAACAACATAAGCTAACAAATAAACAACAAAAGCTAACAAATAAACAACATAAGCTAACAGAAAAACAACATAAACAAACAAATAAACAACATAAGCTAACATATAAACAACATAAGCTAACAAATAAACAACATAAACTAACAGATAAACAACATAAGCTAACAATAAACAACATAAGCTAACATATATAAATAACATAAGCTAACACATAAACTACATAAGCTAACAAATAAACAACAAAAGCTAACAAATAAACAACATAAGCTAACAGAAAAACAACATAAACAAACAAATAAACAACATAAGCTAACATATAAACAACATAAGCTAACAAATAAACAACATAAGCTAACACATAAACAACATAAGCTAACAATTAAACAACATAAGCTAACACATAAACAACATAAGCTAACAAATGAACAACATAAGCTAACAGATAAACAACATAAGCTAACAATTAAACAACGTAAACTAACAAATAAACAACATATTGCTATGGATGATAAAAAAAAGAATATTATGAATAGACTAGCTGTACCCTGCAAAACCTTTGCATAGAGTTATATCCCCTTAGTCTTGATCGGTAGGTTAGGTTATTTTTGGTTTCGGGCAGATCCGATTTTTTTCATGATTGCATTTTAAACTGGAATACTTTCGATTTAACGCAGAACCCAAATCGCTATTATATTATTAGATTGAGTGCAATGCTTTCACTATTCAATTTAAATATACATTCCACGAAGACATTTTTTTATTGTAATTACTTTTCCAAGTGTTTACCGCAATTGTGATTGATTAGTTAGTTTTGTTTTTTTCAATATCACAATCAAGGTAAACTTAAGAGGGAAACTAAAAAAAACAATATGTCAGTTTGATTGATGTGTATCGTCCAGTTGAGAAAGAATGTCGCCAGCAAGTTCGAAATTATGACACGAGGCAACACACTAGTTCATTTATTTAAAATGTCTACGCTTTCTACTGATACAATATTAGTGTATTTTCTATCAATGTTGCCCTGTTCCAGATTCATTAAAGTATCTTCTAAATACAGAACCTCAAAACTTAAAAGGTTTTATTGCATAGATGTTTGTGTTTAAGTCTAACAACTGCATGTGTTTGGGTCTAACCACAGCATGTGTACATTTCATTACTAAATGGCCAACAAGTTTCGTCGAATCTTGAGTTACGTTGTTTTTAGATTTCACATTATGATATGAGAGACAACTCTGGTATTTTTCAAGGTCCCAGTGAAAGTCACCAAGTCCACCCAGCTTTAAATAAGTTCCTGACTTTAAATTGGGGGAGTAAAGGCGACAGGGCGTTGTGCTAACAACAGAGCTCATTTTTAAGCAGAGGTTACAGAAACGGATGAGCTCTACCCTTCATCTACCCTTTGGGTTTAAAGGGAACTTTACATTTTTGTATGAAATGAGTGAAAATGTCAAAGTTCAACGCCAAAACGAGTCCACAGCAATGAAAAAAGTTGTTATTATTATTCCTAATAATTGAGAGACTGTCATTCGAACATATTTATGGTAAAAAAGAAACAAAGTTTTACCCCTACTATGACTGAATATATCACAGCTTGTTTCGAATCAGGCATTGAGAGATGACAATAAATCTTGAGCACAACTTTACTGGAAACAAAACCACTGGCTCTGCGGAAAGAAAGTTTCAAGTTTGTGCAAGAAGCCTGCGCAGACAATATTTCCTGCTTGACCTCAGATTAACTTCACACTTTGACATAATGCACTTTGTACCGGGATGGTTTGATTACCACCGCTACACGACAGCAAGAAAATGTTGTAATAAAAAAAAAGATATTCGCAAAATTTTTATTTATTATCGGGACTTAATGATTTTTTTTTATTGTCCAGCTATCCCCGGCACCAGCTTGTCAACAGACATGTTTGCTGTGATAGACAGCTACACATTGTCTGGAAATATAAACTGGACATTTATAGCATCCTTTTGTTTTCAAGCAGATGGAATTGAGCCGAACAAGAAAGCACAAATGTGTTTGTTGTAATAAGGATATAAATGAGGGATTCACTTTACTACAGATGTGTGGGTCTTCCATGTTCGAGTGTCTGGCTAATACTACAGTTTATTGCTATAGTCATGGTGCTGCTAGCAGATCAGTGTTTGCACGACAAGTCGTTTATGTCTCAATAGACACATGCCACGTAGACACTTGGGGAGCACATGACGTCTCAATAGACACGTGTCACGTGGAAACTTGGGAAGCACATTTCTGAACTAATGAACTATCTCTGATATGCCAGGAATCCTTCTTCCAATCGCATTAGATGGAGCTAGTAGGAAATTCTCTTTAAGGGGAATATTTGTGTCTTGTCGGGCTTTTCCGGAACTGCTCGTCTCTGCTCGGTAAAGTCGGTAATGAAAGGCATTCATTTACCGTCTGACGTGTCACTTGGACCCTACCTCCCCACAACGGCAATGCACATTAAGCTTAATGTGTAGAAAATTATAAGTTGAGAGGACAATCAAGTGGGAACAGGGCCGTCGTATGATTGCCCTGGGCCATGGGCACTTTTGTATCTAAATGGATAAGGGGGCCCTGTGCCAGAGTATTGATCGTGGGCCATAGGCAAAGTACCTACTGTGCTTATAAAGGTTTGAATGGTCGAGAGATAAAGCGCTCAACTGTCGACCTGAGGGTCCCTGGTTCGATCTCTGGTGAAGGTTGATGGATTTTCAGATTATTGTTGAAATCCCCGCCAGATCTCCCGTGTTGCCTCCATGCCCATTGTACTATTGGCCACGGTGAGTATGAAAGAAGGGCAACACAAAAACCGTCCCATTAGTGGATTATAGGATCTAAGAGATTTCATCTAATTTTACAGGGACTTTACATACACACACACCTTATCAAGTAAAGACAAAATTAAATTGAGACAACAATTTAGTTGAGATTTGGGGCACCAATGAACTTTGGAACTTTTGGAAATTCTTAGATTTTAAAAATATCAAAATAATCTAAATAGATCTCAGTTAATTCTCATTCCATTTTTTTAAATAAAAAAATTATATACAACGAACCGTAACACAGGACGGTTAGGGGCGTCGTCATCAGGGGTTAGTGACCCCTCGGGACTTTAGGGGCCCCCGATAGAAGGAAAATATAGTTTTAGGGGAACCCTGTCAAAACATTACGAGAAGCCGCCCAAGCTGGTTGTCACTGCCAGTGATACCTAGGCCAACAGTTCTTACGAATGAGTGACAACTATCTAATATCAACAGAATTCAGTTTATCACATGATAAAGATGTCATTTAGATTTATACCTTTTTTTTGGATTTAGACGAACAGGTTGAATTTTTTTTTCTCGAAGCTTAGATGATCCAGTGAAGATTAGCATTACCTCATCTTCTCTATCTTATATCGTAATGACATCTCGTCTTGATATAGAGTGATAATAATATTGGGCTCTTGGAGTCATTTACTCATACCAAGAGAGAATGTTTTACACACAATCCATATATAATTGCTTTTTTGATAGAATCGTTCTATATTAACATTGGGAAGGTTGATTCGATAAAACTTAGAGTCTTTACAATAATGGTAATGGAAATTAAACATGATTTGTTTCAAACCTGATTTTGTTTTTAAAAATGACGTCGCTGAGAGATATCGCTGAGAGATGTTACTGATAGAGAGATGTTACTGAGAGAGAGATGTCACCGAAAGATGTCACTAAAAGATATTACTGAGAGATGTCACTGAAAGATGTCACTGAAAGATGTCACCGAGAGTTGTCACTGAAAGATGTCACTGAAAAATGTCACTGAAAGATGTCGCCGAGAGATGTCACTGAAAGATTTTACTGAGAGAGAAGTCACTGAGAGATGTAACTGAGAGATATGTCACTGAGAGATGTCACTGAAAGATGTCACTGAGAGATTCACTGAGAGATGTCACTGAGAGAGATGCCGTTGAGAGATAGATGTCACTGAGAGATATGTCACTGAGAGATTCACTGAAAGATGTCACTGAGAGATTCACTGAGAGATGTCACTGAGAGAGATGTCATTGAGAGATAGATATCATTGAGAGTGACGTCACTGAGAGATGTCATTGAGAGAGAAGTTACTGAGAGATGTCCTATAAAGGCTACAAATGTTGATTGAGCCTAATAAGAATTAAAGAACGGGCGGGGGGATATTGATACAAAAAATAGTTACACAGCAAATATAAATGATTAATTTTGTTGGTCATTACGTGTGCCAACTCTTAAGTCTGAACTGAGACAAGCATTAAGGGGAAGAGACCTATTTAAAATTCTTTGGTATTTCTCTATTTGTTTCTAAAGGGCCCAATATTTTCTTCTGCGTCCGGGCCCTCAACGGACACAAGTCCACCCCCTGTTAAGTGGTCATGAACTTAAAGTCTTAACTGAAACATACATTAGTGGGTCATAGTCATAATAAAACAAAATTTCAAAATAGAGGTAAATGAGACATTGCAGTGTACAGAGTGTGGGGTTGGAAATGATGAAATTTTGTGGAGATATTCATTATAATGTAGAATTATTGGTGTCAATATTTCTGTTACAGATACAGAAAAATGGTGTAACGTTTAATCTGTTTTTACGGATTAAAAAAAATGCTGTATTAATTTTATATTAAAAAAAGTACTGTTAGTAGATATATTATTGTAAAAGAAAACAATCTGAACATAATTTTTCATCATCATGACAATCAATTTTCGATCAATTTTCTGATCGGCATCAATTAGTTAGACTAATCTAATTAGAGCTAATGGGGGGTAGATGACTTTAGATCACTGTTACTTTGTATAGAATAGAGATAGTTCAAATGATTAGTTTCACTTACTGTTTGCTTATAGGTTTGTCCACAAATCTTGTAAACTAATTTTTTTTTGGCCCTTTTCTATTTTAGTAAGAAGGATCAAATTTAATAAACAATGTGGATTCCAAATGACCATACACGATTATAATAATTTCGAGTCTTTGAATTAAAATCTTATAGAATTGCAAAGCTATTAAAGATAACGCCTGATAAGAAATATCATTTCAAATAGAAAATAGTTTGCACAAATATATAAGGTAAACATTACAGCGAAACAGAAACAGATTTCGCGAGATCTAGGTAATGGGATTTATATTTTTTAGAAATGATAATTTAAATAAATATTTGGATAATTTAAAGAGTTTTTTTTTTTTTACTTTTGAGTGCGATTCTCTGTCTCCCCCTCCCCTCCTTCTCTCTCTCTTTCTCTCTCTCTCTCTCTCTCTCTCTCTCTCTCTCTCTCTTAAACACATTGATTCACACATTCATAAGTACATGTACTTGTATTGATTTCTTCTATTAGGTTATAGGGCATCAGAGAAAGGCAAATTTTGTTTAAATACGGGCCACAATGGATTCTTATATTTGACTTAAGAGGCGGACCAAGAGCAGATGGATGGAGTGTTTTTATGATTTAGTATATGGTTATTATTGAGCGAGGGCCGAACTAAGCAGCCTAATGGGCCCTATTTGGCCCTGGGACTGTAGGTCACCCTTGTCTGGCCAACATAAACATAGATATTGTCGTAATGATATGATTCTTGCTGGAGTTGGAAGTCGTACTAGCATTGATCTATAGATGGTTACAGCTGCAAAGTATCATTCTTCAAATCATTCTTCAAATCATTCTTCAAATCATTCTTTAAATCATTCTTCAAATCATTCTTCAAATCATTCTTCAATGACTTGCAACCTTTAAATATCACTCTTATCCAAAATGCTTTACCAAAATTTAATATTTTATCAGATTACAGAAGAATACACATTTGTTTCTTTACAACGGAAGGCATAGCAAACTAAACAGAGCTATTTCAAATCAACTGAGGTTTTCAATCAAATCATTCCGATAGACAATTAAAACAAGACTCTTAATAGACCACTAAAAAATTACAGAAGAGCGACAACCAAAACAAAAGTACTACATCCTACAACATTGTTTTCTCTCACTTGATGACGTCATTAGATCAACTCATTAGTCTGTTGGCTGTCTCAGTTTAGACTAATGATTTTCATTGGCTGTCTCTGTTTGGAATAATGATTTTCATTGGCTGTGGGGGACAGTTGAGAAAACAACTGTTTCGCCATTTTTTTGTAGGCGTGGGGGGGGGGGGGGAACGTCGACAAAATAAATGCAGACGCCTGTAACTTTGACAAAATCAATTCAGCCGCCTTTAGCAATCAAGAATAATTTATTGCGCTAATTTTACTATGACAATAATATGTTTTCCAGCAAAATTTATAAGCAGCCTTTTTCTTTTGCTTTCGTGCACTATACAACATGGCAGTGAATCAACACAGAGATATTAAAATCATCATTTCAAATAGTAAACAAGTATTTGACACTTAATCTCTACGTGCCTTTTAGCTTAAGATTAAAGAAGAGGGGTGTTAATGGGAATATTTTTTTTTAATTTATTTTCCAAACCAGTCATGATGATGTGACATTTGACCAATGATTGTCAAGGTGATGGCGGCAGTATGGAAAAATGCGCTCTTTAAAACCACACAATAGCTTAAAATAAAATTCACCAAATAAAACAGTACATCTGAAAGAAGTCAGAATCATCACAGAGAACATCATGTTTATTTAAGGTAATGAATAAAGTGGGACTGTTTATGGTTAGTATAATAATAACACGTACAATATTTCATCTCACATGTGACCTTTTAAAAATGTTCATAAAGTTTCACTTTCTGTGTGTTTATTTCAAAAGTTTAATTCACTTTTAGAGTGTTTTTTGTTAAGATTTAACGCAGAAAAATTTCAACTGGAGAGTATTCCGAAAAACAAACAAAAAAAAAAAAAAAATCTAATTTTTTATAGTAAATTAAGTCAATTTTTTTAATCTTGTTAAACTAATTATATTTTTTAGTAATGACTAAATGAGTAAAGAGATAATGCAAAAGGAATAATATTTATATGTAACCGCAAGCTTTTATTTAAGATCAGCCGGAAATCAGTGTCTCTTGCCATTAAGATCAGCTGGAAATCAGTGTTTCATGTCATTAAGATCAGCCGGAAATCAGTGCCTATTGCCATTAAGATCAGCCGGAAATCAGTGTCTCTTACAGTTAAGATCAGCTTGAAATCAGTGTCTCTTGCCATTAAGATCAGCTGGAAATCAGTGCCTATTGCCATTAAGATCAGCAGGAAATCAATGTCTTTTACCTTAAGATCAGCTGGAAATCAGCGTCTCTTACCTTAAGATCAGCTGGAAATCAGCGTCTCTTACCTTAAGATCAGCTGGAAATCAGTGTCTCTTACCTTAAGATCAGATGGAAATCAGCGTCTCTTACCATAAGATCAGCTGGAATTCAGTTTTGAAGGAATAACAGGTCGGTCTTGACACTTGAGCTCCATTTTAATTGATTACTTACATTTTGCCTTTTTTGAACTGTTGCAGATTTGGGGGGGGGGGGGGGGGGCTGCGCATCGTTGGTTAATAGGTAGGGCAAGATAAGGAGTATTACAAGTAACCTCCAGTGTTGGACAATAGCGGAAATATCTCTATATCTACAATCTATTTCATAATTTGTTTGTTTTATTAATAATTATATATGCCTAGAGTCTCGGCGATACATTCCTGGGCATAGACGTAAAAAAATCATTCAGTCATAAAGTCATACATAGGGCCGACCTAAGGCCGATTTGACCGATTGCAACTAATAGGGCCCCGCACCTGGCAGGTATCCCGCAACTTACACATAGCATGTTACTATCAGTCATGGCACCTGTCACAGGCTTTCAAAATTAGAAGAGGGGCCTCGCAAGCATCCGCTAAATTGGGCCCCGAAATTCGTAAGGCCGGCCATGGTCATACAAAAGACATCATTCACACCTAAAAACAATCATACACATACACAATTTCAAACATAAACGATGATACACGCATAAACAAATCAAAGACATAAACAATCATAAAAGACATAAATTAATAAACAATCATACACATACGTAGGTCATTCTAAACAAAATAAATCAACGATCTTACAAACTTAAATTATTTACATCCAGGCATAAACAAAATAAAAACATAAACAGTTCACAGCCACAATCATACACGTATGGTCTCTTTACAGACTCGAAGACGTCATAAATACATATATCATTTACAACCACACACACGTATCATCTAATAAAATAATAGCGATTTTGGGTTCTGCGTTAAATCGTAAGTAAATAATTAATACAACAGTATTCCAATTTAAAATACATTATGAAAAAATCGGATCTGCCCGAAACCAAAAATAACCTAGCCTACCGATCAAGCCTAAGGAGATATAGCTCTATGCGTAGGTTTTGCAGGGTACAGCTAGTATATATACAGACTCGATATATACAGACTGTATATATATATATATATATATATATATATATACAGACTCGAAAAGCTCACAAACGCATACACCATTCACAGCCACAACCTAACAAGTATTATCTATTTACAGTTATGAAAGGCTCAGACACATATAAACCGTTTACACAAAAACGATCACACACAAACACTTACTCGACCGTACTTTTCATTTAGGAATAAGTAACAAAAATATAACCGTATGTATCTGAATAGATCTGGGATCAATACATCAGCTGCCGTTAGACTTGTGACAAAACTCTGATGTCTCGATCTTGTAAAAATTAATGTTTGACCAGGCAGCAGCTGTACCATCCATCAATTGGCAGACAGTTATCTGTTTTTAACATTTGCCTCGTCACGTAAACTTCATTGATAGTCTGGTAGAAAAAGGGTAGAAGTCCTAATAATTTTTTTTTATCCAGCTGTCTATGTATCTATGTATATATCTGTCTAGCTCTATGCATCCATTCATCTATCTATCTATCCATCCCTCCATCCATCCATCCATCCACCCACCCATCCATCCATCCATCCATCCATCCATCCATCCATCCATCCATCCATCCATCTATCTATCTATCTATCTATCTATCTATCTATCTATCTATCTATCTATCTATCTATCTATGTAGTACTGAGTCTATTGGCTCCATGCCTGAAGTCTGTCAAAAGTATGTTGCAAAAAAAGTCAACGAATCTACTGAAAGCTGTTATGATAATGGAAAAGTTCAATTGAATGTTCTAAAGGATTCCTCGGGAACCATTAAACCCTTCATTGAAGACACTATATACCTATGTCAAAACACTTTTTGTAGAACATTCAGGAATATAATTCGACAGACACTGCGGATGACTTCTTGTGGCTCTAATGTTATTCACGAAGCAGGATTCATGCCAATTTTTTTTTTAAATTCAAGGTCTTATATATCAATGAATAGGAGGATGCAGAAGTGAGCTATCATGAGATGTAATAGACACACAATTACAAAAGTTGAAATTATCGAGAAATTCATGAAATGCAGCGCAGGGTCTGTTACTATACACAAACATTTAAATTCACAATGGAAAATATATCTCTGATCGAATATTGACTCAAAATCCATGCTGATGTAATGCCTTCATGTGTAAATTACAAGAGAATTTATCTCCCAGAATGTAACGAAGTCGCAGTCATCATGGCTGGAGAGGAGCTTGGGAAAAGGGGCATCATTAGGCGGCACAAGGACGACAAACCACAATTCATTGACAAAACACATTGGACACACGTAGCACTACGATCCATTACAATGGATATTTATTGTTCCCAGGCCGCTTATCATAATCAAACACCGCAACGCAATTCTCATAAATGATAAACGTGTTTGGAGTTTTATGCCACAAGATTAAAGTTTATACATAACTCGACATATTGTTAGTTACTTGCTAGGAACCAATTTGTTGTGGGCATCAGTAGTGTTGGAAGGGCATCAGTAGCGTTGAAAGGGCATCAGTAGTATTGGAAGGGTATCAGTAGCGTTGGAAGGGCATCAGTTGTGTTGGAAGGGCATCAGTAGTGTTGGAAGGGTATCAGTAGTGTTGGAAGGGCATCAGTAGTGTTGGAAGGGCATCAGTAGTGTTGGAAGGGCATTAGTAGTGTTGGAAGGGCATCAGTAGTGTTGGAAGGGTATCAGTAGTGTTGGAAGGGTATCAGTAGTATTGGAAGGGTATCAGTAGTGTTGGAAGGGTATCAGTAGTATTGGAAGGGTATCAGTAGTGTTGGAAGGGCATCAGTAGTGTTGGAAGGGTATCGCGGGTTATTTGACTGCAATGGGCGCCGAACTAAGAAGGGGCGCCGAACTAAGAAGGGGCGCCGAAAGAGCGCTGTTAAATGTTGTTTTTTTTTTTTTTGCACTTTTCAAATTCGGAGGAGGGCGCCGAAAAAAATGTTACTGACACAGGGCGCCACAAAATCACGCTACGGCTTTGGTGGACATTTACACCAAAACTGAATTACAAAGACTAAGTTACATCAAAACTGAATTACAGAGACTAAGTTACATCAAAACTGAATTAGAGACTATGTGACATCAAAACTGAATTACAAAGAATACGTTACATTAAAACTGAATGACAGAGACTACGTTACATCTAACCTTATCAGAAGGAATCACAATTGGACTCAAACATTTTCCACAACTTTTGAGATCTGTTTTTCCCCTTTTTGATTTTCGTACTACTAAGTACTCCTAGTAAATAAAACGTGCATTTATTGTTTTAACTGGTCATGATTTCCCCTCATTTCATTGTTTTCTGTTAATCGTGCATGTTTACCCAATGTTTTCTGTTAATCGTGCATGTTTACCCAATGTTTTCTGTTAAGCGTGCATGTTTACCCAATGTTTTCTGTTAAGCGTGCATGTTTACCCAATGTTTTCTGTTAAGCGTGCATGTTTACCCAATGTTTTCTGTTAAGCGTGCATGTTTACCCAATGTTTTCTGTTAAGCGTGCATGTTTAACCAATGTTTTCTGTTAATCGTGCATGTTTACCCAATGTTTTCTGTTAAGCGTGAATGTTTACCCAATGTTTTCTGTTAAGCGTGCATGTTTACCCAATGTTTTCTGTTAAGCGTACATGTTTACCCAATGTTTTCTGTTAAGCGTTCATGTTTAACCAATATTTTCTGTTAAGCGTGCATGTTTACCCAATGTTTTCTGTTAAGCGTGAATGTTTACCCAATGTTTTCTGTTAAGCGTGCATGTTTACCCAATGCTTTCTGTTAAGCGTTCATGTTTACCCAATGTTTTCTATTAAGCGTGCTTGTTTACCCAATGTTTTCTGTTAAGCGTGAATGTTTACCCAATGTTTTCTGTTAAGCGTGCATGTTTACCCAATATTTTCTGTTAAGCTTGCATGTTTACTCAATATTTTCTGTTAAGCGTGCATGTTTACCCAATGACATAATAATGACATCATTCATACTCTCTAAGGAAGATTCGTATTAAATAGTGCTTTTATTTGTTTTCTATGGTGAATCTATTAACAACAATTACACACAAAATATGAGGCAAAAATATTTGTTTATTTCTGTTCCATTGAAGACTATTTTGTAAAATAAAACATATACATTAAATACAAAAATATTTCTTTTTTGGAATTACAACTGGATCTGTTTCAAGATTCGCTGTTTGTTTCAGCGTTTCAAAACAATGTAAACCGATAATGGGACATTCAAAACAACGTAAATCGACAATGGGACATTCAAAAGAACGTAAATCGACAATGGGACATTCAAAATAACGTAAACCGACAATGGGACATTCAAAACAACGTAAACCGACAATGGGACAGTCAAAACAACGTAAACGGTCAATGGGACATTCAAAACAACGTAAACCGACAATGGGACATTCAAAACAACGTAAACCGACAATGGGACATTCAAAACAACGTAAATCGACAATGGGACATTCAAAACAACGTAAATCGACAATGGGACATTAAAAACAACGTAAACCGACAATGGGACATTTAAAACAACGTAAACGGTCAATGGGACATTCAAAACTTCGTAAACCGACAATGGGACATTCAAAACAACGTAAACCGACAATGGGACATTCAAAACAACGTAAACCGACTATGCGACATTCAAAACAACGTAAACCGACAATGGAACATTCAAAGATTTCTTGATTTTTTTTCCTAATAATACTTTCGCCAGTGATTTACACAGCGATATTACAACAATGATTTCATGATACTGTTTCCATGATTTTAAACTCTTTGTAGACAGGACTTGTAAGTTTATCTGGGTTTTTTTTCTCTTTCCAATCATCATGGGATGATAACAATTTCATTATTATGATATTTACTTGCACATTTAATTTTTAAAAAATTATTAAAAAATATGTTTTCCACATTTTCCGAAAATATCAAATAAATAACTGAAAATCTATTGGATCAAGCATGGGCACCAACTGTTTAAGAATGAAGCATCCCAGACTTAACAGAGACAACAGAGAATGAAAGGTATGGAATTTTGATGACGCTTTTGAGCCACCGATTCTCCACCAATACATGGCATGAATATAAATCCCGTGATCATGGACAATGTGTGGTTGAAAAAATGTAAAAATATTGGATTCTAAATCAAATGATGAACTTTGGCGAATTCACAATAAACTCCAATGTCTAGACAATTCCAACAATAAACGCTGTATTCAGACAATGTCTAACACAACATTTGGTTTGCAAAAGAAAGAAGTCAGCAGATTTAAATTTATTGAATACATTTGAATTTAAATAATTCTTTTTAAAAAAGCAGATCTGACATACAAAATAATGTCATTTGGTTAAATTTTCTTCACTCAACATCATGCAAAATCATTACAGATAATAGATTGTGAGAATAAAATCATTTTGTTCTTGCTCATTAAAAAAATTTATGGCACGGTGCAATTTAAAATATTTTACTCGTTATTTTTATAGACTCAGTCAAATAAGAAATCTGTTATTCGAGTCCAAATATTTTACTTTTACATTATAGATTTTAAAGCTGGGTTTCCCCAACAGTTTTTGATACTAGAGCAGCTCTGGTATAATTACTAACATCATCTATTATTGGAATACTTCCACCATTTGTTTATCGAGGTTCTTTACTACAAAAAATCTTCTAAAGCGACTCTCAAAATGGGCGATAATTATGATTATATGATACAATAAGATAGAATTATTGTATTTTTATTTGTCATTGTTTTGTTTTTACTTTTTAATCCGTGTTAATTAATGATTTTTTTAAAAGTTTTTCTCGCTTTATTTTTTAGAGCATTTTCGAAAAAAAATGCTCTATTGTCCCCGTTTTGTTTGTCTGTCTGTCTGTCCGTCTGTCCGTCATCACCCTAGATCTCAACAACCATAAGTCCTAGACCCATGATGTATATATCATTTTGTAGGTCTTGGCCTGCCAAGAAATGACTTTTTTCCATTTCGCGATCTGACCTCTCAGGGCCGTAAAAGGGGGTTTAGTACCGTTTTTCGCTATATAAGCTATATTAATAAAGAGCGCCTATATCTCAACAACCATAAGTCCTAGACCCATGATGTATATATCATTTTGTAGGTCTTGGCCTGCCGAGTGTACATCAAAAGTCCATTTCGCGATAGGACCTCTGAGAGCCGGGCTTCAGGGCTCCTAAGGGGCTTATATATTATATATACACCTTGTACGTTCAATAACCCATTCATTTGGTGCGAAATACTGCAGCACGTAGTTTCACCAAGATTTATTAAGAAACTCATCAAATGAAATAGTAAGCTTGTGTTCTGAGTTTAATTGAAAGTATCAGAGCTACGCAACAATTGACGGAGTTTTCGGACGATTAAATGACTATAATTTCGAATGTTTTCAATTATGAGTCCTATTTCAGTAACCACAAACCACTTGTAGTTAGATTTAAGAGAAAATAATTTTTTTTCAAATATAAAGAAACGTCTTTATAATATTTTTTTACAGATATATGCCTTACACAATTGAATTTATAAACATTTCCAAAATTTACAAATATTTACTGAAAGTAACATACGTACTGATACATGACAAGAAAATGCGCTAACACGTCCTGTGCCCAGAATGGAACAGGCTTAATTGCTTGTTTTTTTTTGTAACATTTTTTAGTTATAAAAGAATTCAAACAATTTTTGATGCATTTTTATCTCTTAACTTATTAGGTTATTTAATTTCTTTCTTTCACTTTTTTACACTATTTTATGTACTGATGCTGTAATTTCTTACTTCAAAATAAGACTTTCTAACCTTCACCTTATTTTCACCCATTATAACATCACTAAAAAGTATTTTACTCCGTAGCTCTGCAAGTTATTAATTTATGGACTTGAGTTATTTAATTTGTGTATTTTCATGCTAAATCTACACGTGTGACAAATTTGAAAACAGGTCCAACATTGAGTTTGAAGATCTGACAGGGCACACATCCACCAACAGAAAGTGAAACTAACGAAAAAAAAAACAACTTTCAAGAACAGCTCTTTTCATAATGTGATTTGAGGCTAAAATGAGTTCATGAAGTGTTATAACCAATGAGCTCATACAATTTTATAACCAATGAGCTCATGAAGTGTTATAACCAATGAGTTCATGAAGTGTTATAACCAATGAGGTAATGAAGTGTTATAACCAATGAGTTCATGAAGTGTTATAACCAATGAGCTCATACAATTTTATAACCAATGAGCTCATGAAGTGTTATAACCAATGAGTTCATGAAGTGTTATAACCAATGAGGTAATGAAGTGTTATAACCAATGAGTTCATGAAGTGTTATAACCAATGAGCTCATACAATTTTATAACCAATGAGCTCATGAAGTGTTATAACCAATGAGTTCATGAAGTGTTATAACCAATGAGGTAATGAAGTGTTATAACCAATGAGTTCATGAAGTGTTATAACCAATGAGCTCATACAATTTTATAACCAATGAGCTCATGAAGTGTTATAACCAATGAGTTCATGAAGTGTTATAACCAATGAGGTAATGAAGTGTTATAACCAATGAGTTCATGAAGTGTTATAACCAATGAGTTCATGAAGTGTTATAACCAATGAGCTCATAAAATTTTATAGCCAATGAGTTCATGAAGTGTTATAACCAATGAGGTCATGAAGTGTTATAACCAATGAGTTCATGGAGTGTTATAACCAATGAGTTCATGAAGTGTTATAACCAATGAGCTCATAAAATTTTATAATCAATGAGTTCATGAAGTGTTATAACCATCTTGCCTGATTTTCACACACATTTCTGCACTGATTGTCCTTTCTACTATAAGCACTGCTACTAATAGACTAATAATCCCTGCCTGTAATCTTACTTTCAACTAGCCTTACATACCTGCATCATGTGATCACTGTTATCCATTCACTAAGCTTGATAATTCACTCTAATTAGAATATCATATTGTCAGTTAATGTTGTTTGAGCTCACTACCGAGAACGCATACGTTCACTATTTTACTGAATTAAAAAACTTAAACAATAGAAGTAAAAAAATGTAATTTTACAAAGGATCGTAATTTTTTTGCATTAAACGTTGAAACATAAATCACCATTATTGTCTGACTGTCAGTGGACATTTGAGAAGAATTTCTGAAACTAAAAAAAAATAATAGAACTCTGAAATAAAAATTAAAAGAGGCTTTCCTGAATACATTTTGAATTTCCATAGAAAATACAAATTTGTCAATTTATTTTTTACAGCATAAATTGCTCCAATTTGGCAAAACTTGTATGTATGGACAAAGTGTATCATCACTTGTTGCAAATGAAACAGACATGCGATAATGTTTAAAAGTCATTGGTTTAGAAATCTGAGTAATTCTTACTAATTACAAGCCAAATTTGAAACTAAATGCGCTGAAATAAAACAAGCTAAACACTCACACTAAATAAAAAAACATATAACTTAGTATTTTTTTTTCGATTAAAAAAATGCACGTTTTTGTACTATTTACTTATTCGTTTATTTGTTTAGGTGTTCAGGTTTTTATAATGTCTTAGTTGAAAAAAGGTTCTACCCCTGTTATAGTATTCAACTAATGCAGTGACTGTAAGCAGCTTTTTCAATCAGTTTTCATTGCGGCTCCCATTAAATCTGCACTATTTTCTGCAACATTAATTTTATTTTTTAGAGCATTTTCGAAAAAAAAAATGCTCCATTGTCCCCGTTTTGTCTGTCTGTCCGTCCGTCCGTCATCACCCTAGATCTCAACAACCATAAGTCCTAGACCCATGATGTATATATCATTTTGTAGGTCTTGGCCTGCCAAGAAATGACTTTTTTCCATTTCGCGATCTGACCTCTCAGGGCCGTAAAAGGGGGCTTAGTACCGTTTTTTAGTATATAAGCTATATTAATAAAGAGCGCTATATCTCAGCAACTATAAGTCCTAGACCCATGATGTATATATCATTTTGTAGGTCTTGGCCTGCCATGTGTACATCAAAAGTTCATTTCGCGATAGGACCTCTGAGGGCCGGGCTTCAGAGCTCCTAAGGGGCTTATATATTAAATATACACCTTGCACGTTCAATAGCCCGTTCATTTGGTGCGAAATACTGCAGCACATAGTTTCACCAAGATTTATTAAGAAACTCATCAAATGAAATAGTAAGCTTGTGTTCTGAGTTTAATTGAAAGTATCAGAGCTATGCAACAATTGACGGAGTTTTCGGACGATTAAATGACTATAATTTCGAATGTTTTCAATTATGAGTCCTATTTCAGTAACCACAAACCACTTGTAGTTAGATTTAAGAGAAAATAATTTTTTTTTCAAATATAAAGAAACGCCTTTATAATTTTTTTTTACAGATATATGCATTACACAATTGAATTTATAAACATTTCCAAAATTTACAAATATTTACTGAAAGATAGCATACGTACTGATACATAACATGAAAATGCGCTAACACGTCCTGTGTCCAGAATGGAACAGGCTTAATTGCTTGTTTTTTTATATCCTGTTAAACTGACCGTGTTGTGGCTCCTTTTAGTATTTTAGAATATAAAAACCGGAATGTGGCTCTCATGGACCCGGAGTGTGTCAGACTCCGCTATGCAACATTTTAGCAGTCACAATTCCTTTAACATAGAAGTAATAGAACTAACTGCAAATCGACATTACATCACTGCTATAAAAATAATTTTATAAAATGAGTTCACTACATATACTTTATATATTTATATAATATTTGTTCATTAAAAATATGTATCTGTCTATGACTATCTCAATTGTCTATCTATATATCTGTGTGTATTTATTATACACCCATGTATATATTTATCATATCTATCTGTCTACATTTATATTTTTACATTTATCTGTGCATTATTTCCATTCCATCAATCGTGTATTATTAGTTCTTTTTCCCCAATACATGGAACATATCAATGGAGATTACTGCAGTACGTGTGGTGGTTAGTTTATCAGTTCACATAGAAATTCTCTGCATTAAACTTGAATCAAAATAATGAATTCTACAGGGGATTCACGCCGGATGCTCTGGACTCTGGCCAACCCTCACCTTCCCAGTCTCCCTAAATCCACTAATTGAATGTTACCAGCTTATGGTAATTGACGGAACACGACTTTCAATTGTTAGGGATGAAACTAAAAGGGAAAAAATATTAAGAAATGGACATTGGAGATTTACTAGCTCCATTGGCCCTCTATCGTACCACTGGCACTCGTTCTTTAAATTACTTGTACCACTGGCAATCGTTCTTTGAATTACTAGTACAACTAGCGCTCGTTCTTTGAATTACTAGTACAACAGGCAATCGTCCTTTGAATTACTAGTACAACTGGCACTCGTTCTTTGAATTACTACTACCACTAGCGCTCTTTCTTTGAATTACTAGTACCACTGGCACTCGTTCTTTGAATTACTAGAAATGTATAAAATCGACCCCTTTAATCATATAATCTTTGCTCTTTATTCACTAAATATAGACTATACACTGAACGACGAAAGGATGTTATTTGAAGATATTAATACTTGTAGCCCAACCATTATCTGGAAACCGTGAAGACTTAATTTAGAAAGTCGCACATGTAGCCGCTGGTCTAATTTGGGAAGTAAAAATGTCCGGGTCAGAATGAGGTTAAAGAAATATGTGAAATCTCAAATTGTGGTGGCTTGATCGCCCAGCAAAACTCGGAAATGTAATTAGATTTATGAAAAAAAATACATTTTTTTTTCTCTCTCTGTTTCAGGTGTAAGTTGGGCCAGAGCTTGTGGCGACTTCAAAAGAGATAATAGTATTGATTAGCGTAACTCTGAACTTAATATCTGACTGCTCTCAGAGTTGTCTTTCATTTCGTCAAAATATTTTCATTCCCCCCTCCCCCTTTTCTATAATAGACTGTTGCCACTTTGTCTAAACATGACTAGAGAAAGTGAAACATGACTA
Source organism: Bulinus truncatus (assembly GCA_021962125.1). Classification (NCBI taxonomy): domain Eukaryota; kingdom Metazoa; phylum Mollusca; class Gastropoda; family Planorbidae; genus Bulinus; species Bulinus truncatus. The sequence continues at coordinate 566,376 of JAGDYQ010000192.1, forward strand.
TAAGAAATCTATGACATTTTAGCTTTACCAGACTCAGCGCAACACACACACATACACACACACATAGACACATATACACAATCTAACATTCTGACTAGAATTTTTATTACAATTGAAGAAATCTTTTGAGAAAAATCAGATATTTAACTGTTAATAAAAATTGAAAAATGGTGTTACTAATCCATATCAAACTTAATATGTTATTCCTTTGACGTCAGAATTTGTACAATTTAACTAGAAATCCAACACGATATTTTGAAACATCCAATGAAACATGTTGATCAAGAGTTACATAGTACACATTTCTGTGATGGTGTAAACATTAAATGAACTAAGATGTTAGGACTAGATGTAGAATTGTGGAGGGCAGTTTGCTGGACATCAAGAGATAGACTGATATGGCAGTACCATATGTATTATAAGACAGATATGGCAGTACCATATGTATTATAAGACTGATATGGCAGTACCATTTGTATTATAAGACTGATATGGCAGTGCCATATGTATTATAAGACTGATATGGCAGTGCCTTATGTATTATAAGACTGATATGGCCGTGTCATATGTATTGTAAGACTGATATGGCCGTGTCATATGTATTATAAGACTGATATGCCAGTGCCATATGTATTAAAATAATTTTATGCCAGTGGCATATGTATTATAAGACTGATTTGGTTGTGTCACATGTAACACAGATATTGTTAGAAGTTAGAGGCAACCGCCATGTCCGGAAATGGAAAAGGGAGTTTTTTTTTTGTTTTATCAAATGCTATTACGTCGATATACATGTTGATGGGAGTACGTTAAAGGATAAAGATCTATAAAAAATATCTCCACAATAAATATTATTGTAATATCGAACAACTTAATATTCAAACAAGCAATTAAGCCTGTTCCATTCTGGGCACAGGACGTGTTAGCGCATTTTCATGTTATGTATCAGTACGTTTGTTAGCTTTCAGTAAATATTTGTAAATTTTGGAAATGTTTATAAATTCAATTGTATAATGCATATATCTGTAAAAAAATATTATAAAGACGTTTCTTTATATTTGAAAAAAAATTATTTTCTCTTAAATCTAACTACAAGTGGTTTGTGGTTACTGAAATAGGACTCATAATTGAAAACATTCGAAATTATAGTCATTTAATCGTCCGAAAACTCCGTCAATTGTTGCATAGCTCTGATACTTCAATTAAACTCAGAACACAAGCTTACTATTTCATTTGATGAGTTTCTTAATAAATCTTGGTGAAACTACGTGCTGCAGTATTTCGCACCAAATGAATGGGTTATTGAACGTACAAGGTGTAGAATGGGGCCATATATATAGGAGCCCTGAAGCCCGGCCCTCAGAGGTCCTATCGCGAAATGAACTTTTGATGTACACATGGCAGGCCATGACCTACAAAATGATATATACATCATGGGTCTAAGACTTATGGTTGCTGAGATATAGGGCGCTCCTTTGTTAATATAGCTTATATAGTAAAAAACGGTACTTTATAAGCCCCCTTTTACGGCCGTGAGAGGTCAGATCGCGAAATGGAAAAAAAGTCATTTCTTGGCAGGCCAAGACCTACAAAATGATATATACATCATGGGTCTAGGACTTATGGTTGTTGAGATCTAGGGTGATGACGGACGGACGGACAGACAGACAAAACGGGGACAATATTGCATTTTTTTTTCGAAAATGCTCTAAAAATGAGTATATAACTGAAGAGTGTAAATAAAGTCTGTAGAAAAATAAATAATTCTATCATAATAAACAGCAGCACTTTCTGTTCAGCACCATGCAGGTGTCCATCAAACGCGTTCAATAACCGCATATGTGACCATAAACAGGTCTGTTAAACATGCAAATAGTAGGCGACCGTTATGAACGTTAAAAGTAGAATTATAAAATGAAACGCACTCAACACTTTTTTCCGTCCATAGACAATATCCTTACAATATGACCTATTAAAAGTTTTTGTTTTAATTTTCATTCTATTTCCAGAGTCTGTAGACAGTGTCCACTAATCAGACAGAGTCTCTAGACAGTGTCCACTAATCAGACACACAGAGTCTGTAGACAGTGTCCACTAATCAGACAGAGTCTCTAGACAAAGTCCACTAATCAGACACACAGAGTCTGTAGACAGTGTCCAATAATCAGACACACAGAGTCTGTAGACAGTGTCCACTAATCAGACAGAGTCTGTAGATAGTGTCCACTAATCAGACAGAGTCTGTAGACAGTGTCCACTAATCAGACAGAGTCTGTAGACAATGTCCACTAATCAGACACACATAGTCTGTAGACAGTGTCCACTAATCAGACACACAGAGTCTGTAGACAGTGTCCACTAATCAGACCGAGTCTGTAGACAGTGCCCACTAATCAGATACACAGATTCTGTAGACAGTGTCCACTAATAAGACACAAAGAGTCAGTAGACAGTGTGCACTAATCAGAGTCTGTAGACAGTGTCCACTAATCAGACAGAGTCTGTAGACAGTGTCCACTAATCAGACACACAGAGTCTTAGACAGTGTCCACTAATCAGACAGAGTCTGTAGACAGTGTCCACTAATCAGAGTCTGTAGACAGTGTCCACTAATCAGACACACATAGTCTGTAGCGATGTCCACTAATCAGATACACAGAGTCTGTAGACAGTGTCCACTAATTAGAGTCTGTAGACAGTGTCCACTAATTAGACAGAGTCTGTAGACAGTGTTCACTAATCATACAGAGTCTGTAGACAGTGTCCACTAATCAGACACACAGAGTCTGTAGACAGTGTCCACTAATCAGACAGAGTCTGTAGACAGTGTCCACTAATCAGTCAGAGTCTGTAGACGGTGTCCACGAATCAGACACTCAAAGTCTGTAGACTGTGTCGACTAAACAGACAGAGTCTGTAGACAGTGTTCACTAATCAGACAGAGTCTGTAGACAGTGTCCACTAATCAGACAGAGTCTTAGACGGTGTCCACTAATCAGACACACAGAGTCTGTAGCGATGTCCACTAATCAGATACACAGAGTCTGTAGACAGTGTCCACTAATTAGAGTCTGTAGACAGTGTCCACTAATTAGACAGAGTCTGTAGACAGTGTCCACTAATCAGACAGAGTCTGTAGACAGTGTCCACTAATCAGACACACAGAGTCTGTAGACAGTGTCCACTAATCAGACAGAGTCTGTAGACAGTGTCCACTAATCAGACAGAGTCTGTAGACAGTGTCCACTAATCAGACAGAGTCTGTTGACGGTGTCCACTAATCAGACACACAGAGTCTGTAGACGGTGTCCACTAATCAGACAGAGTCTGTAGACAGTGTCCACTAATCAGACACACAGAGGCTGTAGACGGTGTCCACTAATCAGACACACAGTGTCTGTAGACTGTGTCCAATAATCAGACACACAGAGTCTGTAGACGGTGTCCACTAATCAGACAGAGTCTGTAGTCAGTGTCCACTAATCAGACACACAGAGTCTGTAGACAATGTCCACTAATCAGACAGAGTCTCTAGACAGTGTCCACTAATCAGACACACGGAGTCAGTAGACAGTGTCCACTAATTAGACACACAGAGTCTGTAGACAGTGTCCACTAATCAGACACACAGAGTCTGTAGACAGTGTCCACTAATCAGACAGAGTCTGTAGATAGTGTCCACTAATCAGACAGAGTCTGTAGACAGTGTCCACTAATCAGACAGAATTTGTAGACAGTGTCCACTAATCAGAGTCTTTAGACGGTGTCCACTAATCAGACACACAGAGTCTGTAGACGATGTCCACTAATCAGACAGAGTCTGTAGACAGTGTCCACTAATCAGACACACAGAGTCTGTAGACGGTGTCCACTAATCAGACACACAGAGTCTGTAGACAGTGTCCACTAATCAGACACACAGAGTCTGTAGACAGTGTCCACTAATCAGACAGAGTCTGTAGACAATGTCCACTAATCAGACAGAGTCTGTAGACAGTGTCCACTAATCAGACACACAGAGTCTGTAGACAGTGTCCACTAATCAGACACACAGAGTCTGTAGACTGTGTCCACTAATCAGATTGAGTCTGTAGACTGTGTCCACTAATCAGATTGAGTCTGTAGACTGTATCCACTAATCAGACACACAGAGTCTGTAGACAGTGTCCACTAATCAGACAGAATCTGTAGACAGTGTCCACTAATCAGAGTATGTAGACAGTGTCCACTAATCAGACACACAGAGTCTGTAGCGATGTCCACTAATCAGATACACAGAGTCTGTAGACAGTGTCCACTAATCAGACAGAGTCTGTAGACAGTGTCAACTAATCAGACAGAGTCTGTAGACAGTGTCCACTAATCAGACAGAGTCTGTAGACAGTGTCCACTAATTAGACATACAGAGTCTGTAAGACAGTGTCCACTAATCAGACACACAGAGTCTGTAGACAGTGTCCACTAATCAGACACAAGAGTCTCTAGACAGTGTCCACTAATCAGACAGAGTCTATAGACAGTGTCCACTAATCAGACACACAGAGTCTGTAGACAGTGTCCACTAATCAGACACACAGAGTCTGTAGACAATGTCCACTAATCAGACAGAGTCTCTAGACAGTGTCCACTAATCAGACAGGAATTTGTAGACAGTGTCCACTAATCAGACACACAGAGTCCGTAGACAGTGTCCACTAATGACAGAGTCTGTAGACAGTGTCCACTAATCAGTCAGAGTCTGTAGACGGTGTCCACGAATCAGACACTCAAAGTCTGTAGACTAGTGTCACACTAATCAGACAGAGTCTGTAGACAGTGTCCACTAATCAGACAGAGTCTGTAGACGGTGTCCACTAATCAGACACACAGAGTCTGTAGACAGGGTCCACCTAATCAGACAGAGTCTCTTAGACAGTGTCCACTAATCAGACACACAGAGGCTGTAGATAAGTGAATCACTAATCAGACACACAGTGTCTGTAGACAGTGTCCAATAATCAGACACACAGAGTCTGTAGACGGTGTCCACTAATCAGACTCAAGAGTCTGTAGACAATGTCCACTAATCAGACACACAGAGTCTGTAGACAATGTCCACTAATCAGACAGAGTCTGTAGACAGTGTCCACTAATCAGACACACGGAGTCAGTAGACAGTGTCCACTAATTAGACACACAGAGTTGGTCTCATAGACAGTGTCCACTTATCAGACACACAGAGTCTGTAGACAGTGTCCACTAATCAGACAGAGTCTGTAGATAGTGTCCACTAATCAGACAGAGTCTGTAGACAGTGTCCACTAATCAGACAGAATTTGTAGACAGTGTCCACTAATCAGAGTCTTTAGACGGTGTCCACTAATCAGACACACAGAGTCTGTAGACGATGTCCACTAATCAGACAGAGTCTGTAGACAGTGTCCACTAATCAGACACACAGAGTCTGTAGACGGTGTCCACTAATCAGACACACAGAGTCTGTAGACAGTGTCCACTAATCAGACACACAGAGTCTGTAGACAGTGTCCACTAATCAGACAGAGTCTGTAGACAATGTCCACTAATCAGACAGAGTCTGTAGACAGTGTCCACTAATCAGACACACAGAGTCTGTAGACAGTGTCCACTAATCAGACACACAGAGTCTGTAGACTGTGTCCACTAATCAGATTGAGTCTGTAGACTGTGTCAACTAATCAGATTGAGTCTGTAGACTGTATCCACTAATCAGACACACAGAGTCTGTAGACAGTGTCCACTAATCAGACAGAATCTGTAGACAGTGTCCACTAATCAGAGTATGTAGACAGTGTCCACTAATCAGACACACAGAGTCTGTAGCGATGTCCACTAATCAGATACACAGAGTCTGTAGACAGTGTCCACTAATCAGACAGAGTCTGTAGACAGTGTCAACTAATCAGACAGAGTCTGTAGACAGTGTCCACTAATCAGACAGAGTCTGTAGACAGTGTCCACTAATCAGACACACAGAGTCTGTAGACGGTGTCCACTAATCAGACACACAGAGTCTGTAGACAGTGTCCACTAATCAGACACAAGAGTCTGTAGACAGTGTCCACTAATCAGACAGAGTCTATAGACAGTGTCCACTAATCAGACATTGTCTGTAGACAGTGTCCACTAATCAGACACACAGAGTCTGTAGACAGTGTCCACTAATCAGACAGAGTCTGTAGACAGTGTCCACTAATCAGACAGAATTTGTAGACAGTGTCCACTAATCAGACACACAGAGTCTGTAGACAGTGTCCACTAATCAGACAGAGTCTGTAGACAGTGTCCACTAATCAGACAGAGTCTGTAGACAGTGTCCACTAATCAGACACACGGAGTCAGTAGACAGTGTCCACTAATTAGACAGAGTCTGTAGACAATGTCCACTAATCAGACACACAGAGTCTGTAGACAGTGTCCACTAATCAGACACTCAAAGTCTGTAGACTGTGTCGACTAATCAGACAGAGTCTGTAGACAGTGTCCACTAATCAGACACACAGAGGCTGTAGACGGTGTCCACTAATCAGACACACAGTGTCTGTAGACAGTGTCCACTAATCAGACACACAGAGTCTGTAGACGGTGTCCACTAATCAGACACAAAGAGTCTGTAGTCAGTGTCCACTAATCAGACACACAGAGTCTGTAGACAATGTCCACTAATCAAACAGAGTCTCTAGACAGTGTCCACTAATCAGACACACGGAGTCAGTAGACAGTGTCCACTAATTAGACACACAGAGTCTGTAGACAGTGTCCACTTATCAGACACACAGAGTCTGTAGACAGTGTCCACTAATCAGACAGAGTCTGTAGATAGTGTCCACTAATCAGACAGAGTCTGTAGACAGTGTCCACTAATCAGACAGAATTTGTAGACAGTGTCCACTAATCAGAGTCTTTAGACGGTGTCCACTAATCAGACACACAGAGTCTGTAGACGGTGTCCACTAATCAGACAGAGTCTGTAGACAGTGTCCACTAATCAGACACACAGAGTCTGTAGACGGTGTCCACTAATCAGACACACAGAGTCTGTAGACAGTGTCCACTAATCAGACACACAGAGTCTGTAGACAATGTCCACTAATCAGACAGAGTCTGTAGACAATGTCCACTAATCAGACAGAGTCTGTAGACAGTGTCCACTAATCAGACACAAAGAGTCTGTAGACAGTGTCCACTAATCAGACACACAGAGTCTGTAGACTGTGTCCACTAATCAGATTGAGTCTGTAGACTGTGTCCACTAATCAGATTCAGTCTGTAGACTGTATCCACTAATCAGACACACAGAGTCTGTAGACAGTGTCCACTAATCAGACAGAATCTGTAGACAGTGTCCACTAATCAGAGTCTGTAGACAGTGTCCACTAATCAGACACACAGTGTCTGTAGCGATGTCCACTAATCAGATACACAGAGTCTGTAGACAGTGTCCACTAATCAGACAGAGTCTGTAGACAGTGTCAACTAATCAGACAGAGTCTGTAGACAGTGTCCACTAATCAGACAGAGTCTGTAGACAGTGTCCACTAATCAGACACACAGAGTCTGTAGACAGTGTCCACTAATCAGACACACAGAGTCTGTAGACAGTGTCCACTAATCAGACACACAGAGTCTGTAGACAGTGTCCACTAATCAGACAGAGTCTGTAGATAGTGTCCACTAATCAGACAGAGTCTGTAGACAGTGTCCACTAATCAGACAGAATTTGTAGACAGTGTCCACTAATCAGAGTCTTTAGACGGTGTCCACTAATCAGACACACAGAGTCTGTAGACGGTGTCCACTAATCAGACAGAGTCTTTAGACAGTGTCCACTAATCAGACAGAGTCTGTAGACAGTGTCCACTAATCAGACACACAGAGTCTGTAGACAGTGTCCACTAATCAGACACACAGAGTCTGTAGACTGTGTCCACTAATCAGATTGAGTCTGTAGACTGTGTCCACTAATCAGATTGAGTCTGTAGACTGTATCCACTAATCAGACACACAGAGTCTGTAGACAGTGTCCACTAATCAGACAGAATCTGTAGACAGTGTCCACTAATCAGAGTATGTAGACAGTGTCCACTAATCAGACACACAGAGTCTGTAGACAGTGTCCACTAATCAGATACACAGAGTCTGTAGACAGTGTCCACTAATCAGACAGAGTCTGTAGACAGTGTCAACTAATCAGACAGAGTCTGTAGACAGTGTCCACTAATCAGACAGAGTCTGTAGACAGTGTCCACTAATCAGACACACAGAGTCTGTAGACGGTGTCCACTAATCAGACACACAGAGTCTGTAGACAGTGTCCACTAATCAGACACAAGAGTCTGTAGACAGTGTCCACTAATCAGACAGAGTCTATAGACAGTGTCCACTAATCAGACATTGTCTGTAGACAGTGTCCACTAATCAGACACACAGAGTCTGTAGACAGTGTCCACTAATCAGACAGAGTCTGTAGACAGTGTCCACTAATCAGACAGAATTTGTAGACAGTGTCCACTAATCAGACACACAGAGTCTGTAGACAGTGTCCACTAATCAGACACACAGAGTCTGTAGACAATGTCCACTTATCAAACAGAGTCTCTAGACAGTGTCCACTAATCAGACACACGGAGTCAGTAGACAGTGTCCACTAATTAGACACACAGAGTCTGTAGACAGTGTCCACTTATCAGACACACAGAGTCTGTAGACAGTGTCCACTAATCAGACAGAGTCTGTAGATAGTGTCCACTAATCAGACAGAGTCTGTAGACAGTGTCCACTAATCAGACAGAATTTGTAGACAGTGTCCACTAATCAGAGTCTTTAGACGGTGTCCACTAATCAGACACACAGAGTCTGTAGACGGTGTCCACTAATCAGACAGAGTCTGTAGACAGTGTCCACTAATCAGACACACAGAGTCTGTAGACGGTGTCCACTAATCAGACACACAGAGTCTGTAGACAGTGTCCACTAATCAGACACACAGAGTCTGTAGACAGTGTCCACTAATCAGACAGAGTCTGTAGACAATGTCCACTAATCAGACAGAGTCTGTAGACAGTGTCCACTAATCAGACACAAAGAGTCTGTAGACAGTGTCCACTAATCAGACACACAGAGTCTGTAGACTGTGTCCACTAATCAGATTGAGTCTGTAGACTGTGTCCACTAATCAGATTCAGTCTGTAGACTGTATCCACTAATCAGACACACAGAGTCTGTAGACAGTGTCCACTAATCAGACAGAATCTGTAGACAGTGTCCACTAATCAGAGTCTGTAGACAGTGTCCACTAATCAGACACACAGTGTCTGTAGCGATGTCCACTAATCAGATACACAGAGTCTGTAGACAGTGTCCACTAATCAGACAGAGTCTGTAGACAGTGTCAACTAATCAGACAGAGTCTGTAGACAGTGTCCACTAATCAGACAGAGTCTGTAGACAGTGTCCACTAATCAGACACACAGAGTCTGTAGACAGTGTCCACTAATCAGACACACAGAGTCTGTAGACAGTGTCCACTAATCAGACACACAGAGTCTGTAGACAGTGTCCACTAATCAGACAGAGTCTGTAGATAGTGTCCACTAATCAGACAGAGTCTGTAGACAGTGTCCACTAATCAGACACACAGAGTCTGTAGACAGTGTCCACTAATCAGACACACAGAGTCTGTAGACTGTGTCCACTAATCAGATTGAGTCTGTAGACTGTGTCAACTAATCAGATTGAGTCTGTAGACTGTATCCACTAATCAGACACACAGAGTCTGTAGACAGTGTCCACTGTCCACTAAGTGTCCAGACAGAGTCTTTAGACAGTGTCCACTAATCAGACACACAGAGTCTGTAGCAGATGTCCACTAATCAGACACACAGAGTCTGTAGACAGTGTCCACTAATCAGACACAAGAGTCTGTAGACAGTGTCCACTAATCAGACAGAGTCTATAGACAGTGTCCACTAATCAGACAGAGTCTGTAGACAGTGTCCACTAATCAGACACACAGAGTCTGTAGACGGTGTCCACTAATCAGACACACAGAGTCTGTAGACAGTGTCCACTAATCAGACACAAGAGTCTGTAGACAGTGTCCACTAATCAGACAGAGTCTATAGACAGTGTCCACTAATCAGACATTGTCTGTAGACAGTGTCCACTAATCAGACACACAGAGTCTGTAGACAGTGTCCACTAATCAGACAGAGTCTGTAGACAGTGTCCACTAATCAGACAGAATTTGTAGACAGTGTCCACTAATCAGACACACAGAGTCTGTAGACAGTGTCCACTAATCAGACAGAGTCTGTAGACAGTGTCCACTAATCAGACAGTCTCTAGACAGTGTCCACTAATCAGAAACACGGAGTCAGTAGACAGTGCCCACTAATTAGACAGAGTCTGTAGACAATGTCCACTAATCAGACACACAGAGTCTGTAGACAGTGTCCACTAATCAGACACTCAAAGTCTGTAGACTGTGTCGACTAATCAGACAGAGTCTGTAGACAGTGTCCACTAATCAGACACACAGAGGCTGTAGACGGTGTCCACTAATCAGACACACAGTGTCTGTAGACAGTGTCCACTAATCAGACACACAGAGTCTGTAGACGGTGTCCACTAATCAGACACACAGAGTCTGTAGTCAGTGTCCACTAATCAGACACACAGAGTCTGTAGACAATGTCCACTAATCAAACAGAGTCTCTAGACAGTGTCCACTAATCAGACACACGGAGTCAGTAGACAGTGTCCACTAATTAGACACACAGAGTCTGTAGACAGTGTCCACTTATCAGACACACAGAGTCTGTAGACAGTGTCCACTAATCAGACAGAGTCTGTAGATAGTGTCCACTAATCAGACAGAGTCTGTAGACAGTGTCCACTAATCAGACAGAATTTGTAGACAGTGTCCACTAATCAGAGTCTTTAGACGGTGTCCACTAATCAGACACACAGAGTCTGTAGACGGTGTCCACTAATCAGACAGAGTCTGTAGACAGTGTCCACTAATCAGACACACAGAGTCTGTAGACGGTGTCCACTAATCAGACACACAGAGTCTGTAGACAGTGTCCACTAATCAGACACACAGAGTCTGTAGACAGTGTCCACTAATCAGACAGAGTCTGTAGACAATGTCCACTAATCAGACAGAGTCTGTAGACAGTGTCCACTAATCAGACACAAAGAGTCTGTAGACAGTGTCCACTAATCAGACACACAGAGTCTGTAGACTGTGTCCACTAATCAGATTGAGTCTGTAGACTGTGTCCACTAATCAGATTCAGTCTGTAGACTGTATCCACTAATCAGACACACAGAGTCTGTAGACAGTGTCCACTAATCAGACAGAATCTGTAGACAGTGTCCACTAATCAGAGTCTGTAGACAGTGTCCACTAATCAGACACACAGTGTCTGTAGCGATGTCCACTAATCAGATACACAGAGTCTGTAGACAGTGTCCACTAATCAGACAGAGTCTGTAGACAGTGTCAACTAATCAGACAGAGTCTGTAGACAGTGTCCACTAATCAGACAGAGTCTGTAGACAGTGTCCACTAATCAGACACACAGAGTCTGTAGACAGTGTCCACTAATCAGACACACAGAGTCTGTAGACAGTGTCCACTAATCAGACACACAGAGTCTGTAGACAGTGTCCACTAATCAGACAGAGTCTGTAGATAGTGTCCACTAATCAGACAGAGTCTGTAGATAGTGTCCACTAATCAGACAGAGTCTCTAGACAGTGTCCACTAATCAGACAGAATTTGTAGACAGTGTCCACTAATCAGACACACAGAGTCTGTAGACAGTGTCCACTAATCAGACAGAGTCTGTAGACAGTGTCCACTAATCAGACAGAGTCTCTAGACAGTGTCCACTAATCAGACACACAGTGTTTGTAGACTGTGTCCACTAATCAGATTGAGTCTGTAGACAGTGTCCACTAATCAGAGTCTGTAGATGGTGTCGACTAATCAGACACACAGAGTCTGTAATCAGATTGAGTCTGTATACAGTGTCCACTAATCAGAGTCTTTAGACGGTGTCCACTAATCAGACAGAGTCTGTAGACAGTGTCCACTAATCAGACACACAGAGTCTGTAGACAGTGTCCACTAATCAGAGTCTGTAGACAGTGTCCACTAATCAGACAGAGTCTGTAGACAGTGTCCACTAATCAGACACACAGAGTCTGTAGACGGTGTCCACTAATCAGACACACAGAGTCTGTAGACAGTGTCAACTAATCAGACACACAGAGTCTGTAGACAGTGTCAACTAATCAGACAGAGTCTGTAGACAGTGTCCACTAATCAGACAGAGTCTGTAGACAGTGTCCACTAATCAGACACACAGAGTCTGTAGACAGTGTCCACTAATCATACAGAGTATGTAGACAGTGTCCACTAATCAGACACACAGAGTCTGTAGACTGTGTCCACTAATCAGACAGAGTCTGTAGACGGTGTCCACTAATCAGACAGAGTCTGTAGACGGTGTCCACTAATCAGACAAAGTCTGTAGACGGTGTCCACTAATCAGACAGAGTCTGTAGACGGTGTCCACTAATCAGACACACAGAGTCTGTAGACGGTGTCCACTAATCAGACAGAATTTGTAGACAGTGTCCACTAATCAGACAGAGTCTGTAGACAGTGTCCACTAATCAGACACACAGAGTCTGTAGACAGTGTCCACTAATCAGACAGAGTCTGTAGACAGTGTCCACTAATCAGACAGAGTCTGTAGACAGTGCCCACTAATCAGACAGAGTCTCTAGACAGTGTCCACTAATCAGACACACAGAGTCTGTAGACAGTGTCCACTAATCAGACAGAGTCTGTAGATAGTGTCCACTAATCAAACAGAGTCTGTAGACAGTGTCCACTAATCAGACAGAATTTGTAGGCAGTGTCAACTAATCAGAGTCTTTAGAGGGTGTCCACTAATCAGACAGAATTTGTAGGCAGTGTCAACTAATCAGAGTCTTTAGAGGGTGTCCACTAATCAGACACACAGAGTCTGTAGACAGTGTCCACTAATAAGACAGAGTCTGAAGATAATGTCCACTAATCAGACAGAGTCTGTAGACAGTGTCCACTAATCAGACACACAGAGTCTGTAGACTGTGTCCACTAATCAGATTGAGTCTGTAGACCGTGTCCACTAATCAGAGTCTGTAGACGGTGTCCACTAATCAGACACACAGAGTCTGTAGACGGTGTCCACTAATCAGATTGAGTCTGTATACAGTGTCCACTAATCAGAGTTTTTAGACGGTGTCCACTAATCAGACAGAGTCTGTAGACAGTGTCCACTAATCAGACACACAGAGTCTGTAGACAGTGTCCACTAATCAGAGTCTGTAGACAGTGTCCACTAATCAGACAGAGTCTGTAGACAGTGTCTACTAATAAGACACACAGAGTCTGTAGACGGTGTCCACTAATCAGACACACAGAGTCTGTAGACAGTGTCAACTAATCAGACACACAGAGTCTGTAGACAGTGTCAACTAATCAGACAGAGTCTGTAGACAGTGTCCACTAATCAGACAGAGTCTGTAGACAGTGTCCACTAATCATACAGAGTATGTAGACAGTGTCCACTAATCAGACACACAGAGTCTGTAGACTGTGTCCACTAATCAGACAGAGTATGTAGACAGTGTCCACTAATCAGACACACAGAGTCTGTAGACTGTGTCCACTAATCAGACAGAGTCTGTAGACGGTGTCCACTAATCAGACAGAGTCTGTAGACGTTGTCCACTAATCAGACACACAGAGTCTGTAGACGGTGTCCACTAATCAGACAAAGTCTGTAGACGGTGTCCACTAATCAGACAGAGTCTGTAGACGGTGTCCACTAATCAGACACACAGAGTCTGTAGACGGTGTCCACTAATCAGACAGAATTTGTAGACAGTGTCCACTAATCAGACAGAGTCTGTAGACAGTGTCCACTAATCAGACCCACAGAGTCTGTAGACAGTGTCCACTAATCAGACAGAGTCTGTAGACAGTGTCCACTAATCAGACAGAGTCTCTAGACAGTGTCCACTAATCAGACACACAGAGTCTGTAGACGGTGTCCACTAATCAGACAAAGTCTGTAGACGGTGTCCACTAATCAGACACACAGAGTCTGTAGACAGTGTCCACTAATCAGACACACGGAGTCAGTAGACAGTGTCCACTAATTAGACAGAGTCTGTAGACAATGTCCACTAATCAGACACACAGAGTCTGTAGACAGTGTCCACTAATCAGACACACAGAGTTTGTAGACTGTGTCCACTAATCAGATTGAGTCTGTAGACAGTGTCCACTAATCAGAGTCTGTAGACGGTGTCCACTAATCAGACACACAGAGTCTGTAGACGGTGTCAACTAATCAGACAGAGTCTGTAGACAGTGTCCACTAATCAGACACACGGAGTCAGTAGACAAAGTCCACTAATTAGACAGAGTCTGTAGACAATGTCCACTAATCAGACACACAGAGTCTGTAGACAGTGTCCACTAATCAGACACACAGAGTTTGTAGACTGTGTCCACTAATCAGATTGAGTCTGTAGACAGTGTCCACTAATCAGAGTCTGTAGACGGTGTCGACTAATCAGACACACAGAGTCTGTAGACGGTGTCCACTAATCAGATTGAGTCTGTATACAGTGTCCACTAATCAGAGTCTTTAGACGGTGTCCACTAATCAGACAGAGTCTGTAGACAGTGTTCACTAATCAGACACACAGAGTCTGTAGACGGTGTCCACTAATCAGACACACAGAGTCTGTAGACAGTGTCAACTACTCAGACACACAGAGTCTGTAGACAGTGTCCACTAATCAGACAGAGTCTGTAGACAGTGTCCTCTAATCAGACAGAGTCTGTAGACAGTGTCCACTAATCAGACACACAGAGTCTGTAGACAGTGTCCACTAATCAGACAGAGTCTGTAGACAGTGTCCACTATTCAGACACACAGAGTCTGTAGACAGTGTCCACTAATCAGACAGAGTCTGTAGAGGTGTCCACTAATCAGACACACAGAGTCCTGAATATATTTCAGTTTTTTTTTACTTTTTTTTGAACGTGTATTTCGTTCAAACGAGAAAGGATTTGAGTTAATATAAATATCTATTATAAAAAAAAACTTATAACATATTAAGCTAAAACATAAAACATCTGAAATTTTATAGCAGTATGAAAGAAAAAGGTAAAACAAACAATTTAATTGCATGAACTTGAAATAAAACATTTTAGTTTATAATACTTTGAACTAATGCTGTTGATTTTGCATTCTGACTTTGGCGTTTAACGGTTTTTTATTTCACTCATTAGAGAGAACACAATCTCTTTGCTCTGTTGTTGAATTGTTTTTATAAGAAAAATAAAATATTGGTCCATTTAAGATTAGAAGTTTATAGCAAACTCAGCAGTTGCTTGACAAAGTGCATTTTTTTAATGATGTACATTTTCCCCAGTGAATAAATTATTTAGGAATAATTGAAGAATAGAGTGTTCTTGGAACCACTTCTAGGAGCTAAGTTTTCTATATTTAAGCCGGTCGTTGTCTAAAAACATTTTGTTATAAATAATCACGTCTATGTTTAAAATGTGTTCATATTTTTGTCAAAGATTGAAGCTTTTTTTACAACGTTTTTATTAACTTCACTTCTTGTCCGTTTGTTAGTTTGTCTGTCCGCGGAATCCGGCAATCCAATTTTAGACCAATTTCCGATAAGCTATAGCTCTGATACTTTCAATAAAACTCAGAACCCGATGACAATGCAATATCCTTACTATTTCATTATAATTTGATGAGTTTTCTAAATAAATAAAATTAAATATGCATGACGATAACAGTGCACAAAAATGTCAATTTCTGTTTTAATGTCGAGTGGCTTATTTCACAAAGTTAGAGACTTCACTTATAGTAGCAGATGTTGGCATGGAAAATAAACACAAAGGAATGAAAAATGGCCGAGAATTAATCATCCATGAATAGGAATGGCAGTACCATATGTATTATAAGACTGATATGGCAGTATCATATGTATTATAAGACTGATATGGCAGTACCATATGTATTATAAGACTGATATTGCAGTACCATATGTATTATAAGACTAATATGGCAGTACCATATGTAATATAAGACTGCTATGGCAGTACCATATGTAATATAAGACTGATATGGCAGTACCATATGTATTATAAGACTGATATGGCAGTACCATATGTATTATAAGACTGATATGGCAGTACCATATGTACGTTTTTCATTTTTTATAAAAATTAGAAGCTCTTATAAAGTCTATTACCATGTGACCAATTTATTCAGAAAATATTTTCTGCTTTTTAGTACGCAAGAAAAACGTGGTTTTTTATAAAATATTTTTTTATAATCTAATTTTTATTTCACTGGCAGAGATTGTTAGTGGCAGAAGATGTCTGTGGCAAAGATTAGCAAAGGCAGTGATTTATAGTGGCAGAGATTGACAGTCTCGGTAATCTTCAATTTAGAAGGCTGCCAGTGGCACTGGTTGTCAGTGGCACAGATTGTCAGTGGCACAGATTGTCAGTGGCACAGATAGTCAGTGGCACAGATTGTCAGTGGCACTGGTTGTCAGGGGCACTGGTTGTCAGTGGCACAGGTTGTCAATGGCACAGATTGTCAGTGGCACTGGTTGTCAGTGGCACAGGTTGTCAATGGCACAGATTGTCAGTGGCACTGGTTGTCAGTGGCACAGATTGTCAATGGCACAGATTGTCAGTGGCACAGATAGTCAGTGGCACAGATTGTCAGTGGCACTGGTTGTCAGGGGCACTGGTTGTCAATGGCACAGATTGTCAGTGGCACAGGTTGTCAGTGGCACAGGTTGTCAATGGCACAGATTGTCAGTGGCACTGGTTGTCAGTGGCACAGGTTGTCAATGGCACAGATTGTCAGTGGCACTGGTTGTCAGTGGCACAGATTGTCAATGGCACAGATTGTCAGTGGCACAGATAGTCAGTGGCACAGATTGTCAGTGGCACTGGTTGTCAGTGGCACTGGTTGTCAGTGGCACAGATTGTCAGTGGCACAGGTTGTCAGTGGCACAGATTGTCAGTGGCACTGGTTGTCAGTGGCACAGGTTGTCAGTGGCACAGATTGTCAGTGGCAGACATCGACAGTAGCCCATGTTGACCGTTGCACAGGTTGCCATATTTTAAGTAATCTGGACAGACTACATGGTGATGGGCCAGGGACGGATGATCGACTGTCGACCTGAGAGTTCCTGGTTCGATCTCCAGTAAGGACTAATTGATTTTTTTCCTGTCATGGCTAACGTCCCCCTCTATATCTCCCGTGGTGCCTCCATGACCATTGCACTATCAGTAATGGTGGGGATGAAAGAAGGGCACTGCAAAAACCGTCCCACTAGCCAGTGCAGGATTTATGTATAAGCTTCATAGGCTATAGCTTAGGACCACCCTTGGGGAGGGGGGGGGGCAAAATTGTCCGCTGGACTATAAAGTTTCATCTCATCGTACAAGGACTTCACACCATGGAGGAGGGATGGTCTTGGGGTAGAGCTCATGAGAGAATGTAGCACAACCAAACTATAAACATCTCATGAGAAAATGTAAAACAACCATGATATAAACAGCTCATTAGAAAATGTAAAACAACCATGCTATAAACAGCTCATTAGAAAATGTAAAACAACCATGCTATAAACAGCTCATTAGAAAATGTAAAACAACCATGCTATAAACAGCTCATTAGAAAATGTAACACAACCATGCTATAAACAGCTCATTAGAAAATGTAAAACAACCATGCTATAAACAGCTCATTAGAAAATGTAACACAACCAGCTATTTTAAAAAGTTGTGCGAGTTGAGTTTAAGTAGATATGATAAGTAGTTTGATGAAAAATCAATCCGACATAATAGAATGATTTACTATTTTTAACTCATTTTTCTACATTTCTTTGTTTGCTTGCACCCATGAAACTTTAAAACAATATGACTCAACAACAATAAGAATTTGAACTAAGAATTATCATACAAATGTTATAATTAGCTGTTATTTTACTGTTTCAAAAAAAAAAAAAAAACATTATTGAGAAAAAGTCTAAATTTTGAGCCTAATCAAGCTATCACAATGTTTAAATATAGAATGGTAGGTGCTTTTAAGAGAACCATTTATATAAAGCTTTAAACAAAATTTAATTATCTCAATTGCAAAGAAAACTATGTTGGTTTAAAAGTCATCTCTTCTATGCAATTTTTATCGTTTCCATGGCAACGAGTGAAGCAGACTGGACTTTGATCATGTCTCTGTTCATGCAGAGTAAAGGTCAACTTTCAGTATTCTGTTTTCATTTCTCCTCAAAGCCTAAAGAAAAAAAAAAGCCTTGCACACAATTCTGCCTGCTATAAGAAATACGTTTTTTTTTTCTTTTTAATATGATTGGATTTGTTTGGTTTCTGAAACAGACGTTTTATTTATGTATAGCTAAGGTTTCCGAAATGTTGTTAGTTTATATCAATAACAAAGACCTCCAGAAGATAATGTGGTATCTGACCATTACCGGCCTTAGGATTTCGGCATGTGGGGCCCCGGGACAGCACCCTAACTGTAACAAAGCTAAAGGTTTGTACCCACTCGCCCCAGGCCCCGTTTATTGTTAGGGTCCCCCCTGGCCTTGCCAGCCTTAGGATAACGTGACGAGCATTTGTCAAGGCCTCTGTGGATTGTAACAATTGTGTTGATACATTAATGACGTTTTATTGATAAAAGAATCAATAATAAAGATTATTCAACTGCAATTAAATGTAAAATTGAAACAATATTAAACTAGATTATTAACGAATGTTTGACTTTAACCTAAATGATTATATACATCTTCAATTCAGTCGAAATCTTGCTGTCCCAACTCAATGAAAACAGCCTTAATTGGCTGAAAGAGCCGCCCAATCTGGCTATGCTTTTGGGGCCTTTCTAAGCACACCTCGTCATGGGCTTTTATGAGCCAGCACGTACTTGCCTATGTATATAATGAGGATGTATATTATTGGCCACATATGACTATTTCAGTAATTGACATAAATTTGTTGTTTATGTTTATATCTTTATTTCCTCTAGAGGTGTGTACAGTAAAAAGGTCTGAATCCACCAAGACGAAATTCCGGTATCTAAGGGCATTGCGAATTCCGTCCTTGTTTCGCTGCAATGATATTCTAATGAGAACATGTATACCGGTCAGAATTTCCGCTGCGGAGCAGCGAAAGTTTTTAGTTTCGCTGCTTGCAGAGTTTTTTCCGGAGAGCTGTATTTTCCGTCAGGATAAACAAACAAAACGGCTGCTTAGAAACATCGATTCGAATAGAAAAAATGATTCACATTAGTGTATATTCATTAAAAACAACAACAACAAAGTGAATTTCGACAGAAAAACATGAATTACTATAAGTTTTGGCCGGAAACAGTCATTGTATATGAATTTCTGAAAGGAAAATATACATCGTCTTTCTACATATTCTACAAATGAAATTTCTTTCGATCGAAGCGCTCTCTGAAAACATAAATGCTATTAAATAAATGTTTGGCTGATCATGATAACGGAAAAAAATGAACGGCTCCGACGAATAAAAAGTTACAAAAAACAACAGTTTTCTATTTCGAGCTAGACAATTTATTTGTGATAAGAACAAAAAGGCACACGGGATGTAGTATTTTCTGCTTTTCAAAGTATCGTTTTTTTTTCCCACTAGCAGGAAAAAGTGCGAATTAATCATTAAAAAATCCGGTGAGTTGTTTCGGCGCTCACCGTTTCGTCCCGGTGGATCTACAAGAGTTTGGCTAAGTTGAAACTTCCGCGCGGAAGGTTCCGCGCGAAAGTGTTTCGTCTTGGTAGATTCAGACCTTAAATATATCCTCCATCAGTATACTTTCACTTTAGCCATAATGTGTGTACAGTATAAACATACCCTCCAGCAGTATACGTTCACTTTAGCCATAATGTGTGTACAGTATAAACATATCCTACATCAGTATAATTTCACTTTAGCCATAATGTGTGTACAGTATAAACATATCATCCATCAGTATACTTTTACTTTAGCCATAATGAAATCTTTCTAAACTGGAATCGATGCATAGTAAATACCTTAAATTATTCAAAAGTCATGGATCGATGTATAATTGTTTTATTTTTCCACAAGAACTCTACATTGAACTAATTGATATAATGAAAGGCAACACAGTGTTTAGTGGGACGGATGGTTCCGCGCGAAAGTGTTTCGTCTTGGTGGATTCAGACCTTAAATATATCCTCCATCAGTATACTTTCACAAAGGAATGGCGTGGTTAGCTCAACGCCCAGCCGGATTTACTTCCCCAATTTAAGTCAGGTACCCATTTGAAGCTGGGTAAACATGAGGTACTTTCACCAACTCTACACCGTTCGGCCACCTGTCCCTCTCATCCTTATAAATAAATAATTGTCTAAACCGTGTGTCTCCCTCAAGTAGTTTTCATATCGTGCGGTGTATGAGTTGTAACACTGTGTCTCCCTCGAAAGGTAGTTTTCATATCGTGCGGTGTATGTGTTGTACTTCACACATTTCTTTGTTATTTCTGTTCATATTATATTCTATTCATGGCGATAAACGTCACATGTTCTTTTCTATCGCAGTACATGTATTTCGTATATTTCTTTGTTATCCCTTCTGTCGATTTTCGTTCAGCCAGCTTCAGCAGGCTTTTCCACTAGTTTCTTATATAAGCTTTGAATTAGTTTTACTTTCTGCGGGTTTGTAGTTGGGTTGGTTTGTCTGTAAATCTTATAAACAATAGCGTATGTTCAAGGTAATGTGGCTTATGCGGTGGGAAAGGACGCCGAGCTAGAGGAGGTGCCAAAATAGTAATCTTGAGAAAAAAAAATTCGGCCTCTAGATCAGATAATGGCGAACAAGGGCCAAGTACGGCCCATTAGCTGTTTAAATTTGATCAGCAGTAGACCTACATTCTCCTCCGTTCATTGACATCTATAACTTTTACGTTTAATTTATGTTGGTTCATATGAACACTCCAATAATATACAATAACATGTACGTTTAATTTATGTTAGTTCATATAAACACTCCAATAATCTGCAATAACTTGGCGTTAATCTCTTACAACACCCGGCGTTAATCTCTTACAACCCCTTGAGTTAATCTCTTACAAAACCCGCGTTAATCTCTTACAGCACCTTGCATTTATCTTTTACAACACTTTGCGTTAATCTCTATCAACACCCGGCATTAACCTCTTACAACGCCTGATGTTTATATCTTACAACGCCTGGCGTTAATCTCTTACGACACCTGGCTTTTATCTCTTACAACGCCTGATGTTTATCTCTTACATACCTTGTGTTAATCTCATGTAGAGGAGGATTGGAAAACGCCTGGTTGATGAAACAAAATAACAATTACTAAGTGATGAAAAGTAAAGAAATATCTAATGTCAATGCATCCATGATGATTGAGAATTTATACGTGGCCATCCAGAATATGCGAAATGGTGGACTGAAAACATAATAAGGTCTAGAGACAATTCTAAAAGACAGATGCCTCAGATTTAATCTTAGTGAAGAGAGAAAGACGTGTGATGACACTGCATAAGATTAAGAACAAATGAAGGACGTTACTTTTCACCCTAATTAAACCTGCGATGTATAGTTAAAATGTTTTATTGTTAAGGTTTTCTCATTTTCCAGAACATTGAATGGGAGGGCGCCAAAACTTTTACCCCCACAGGGCGCCACGATAGTTAGATACGGCTCTGCTTGTAACTCACATTTTTCCCATTATAATAATTTCTTAAACTGTTTTCTTTCTTACTCTACAAAATGTTAATTCATGGTCTTGAAATTCTGTATTGCCATGTAAAATTATGTATTGCCGCCATGTAAAATTCTCAACGTGTATCAACGTTTAATTTTCTCACTAATTTGGAACAGGTCCTAAAGTGAGCAACAAGATTTAAGGAGAAACCCACAGAAAGTGAGACTAATTGAAGGCATTAAAAATAAACATAAAATAAATCATTCAAATTAAAAGCGTGGTTGAATACAATATACTTGACTTGTTTTTATGTTAGCTGATAAATAGCAATAAATAAATAATCTATATATCTAGATGGTCATTAACGCTTACGGATTAGTAATGATAATACAGTCGATTCCGCTTAATTGGGACACATCGAGGCTTTTTGTCCCAATTAAGTGGCTGTCCCAATTAAACATACACATTTACTATTGGCATCTTGGTTTGGTTTCTTTGAGATTTGTACCAAATAAGCGGCTGTCCCAATTAAGTGGTGTCCCAATTAGCGGAATCCACTGTATATATAAACTAGCTGTACCCTGCAAAACCTTTGCATAGCGTTATATCCCCTTAGGTTTGAACGGCAGGCTAGGTTATTTTTGGTTTCGGGCAGATCCGATTTTTTCACGATTGTATTTTAAAATGGAATACTGTTGTATTAATTCTTTACTTTCGAATTAACACAGAACCCAAATCGCTACAATTTTATTAGATATTCCATGATATAATGAATTATTTTCTACTTTTTAATGTTTTTAAATCAAAGCTTATTTTTAAAAGGTTATAATTTTTTTTTAACTAGTAAAAAGTGTTGCAACATTTGATTAACCTTAGTTCTTTTCAGTAAAGACAACAGCTAATTTCTTTTTTCCTTTCTGATTATTTGTTTCACAATTTATTATGTTTATTTTGTATATTTATTTTTTTAAAAGGCAAATTTGTTTTTTTTTCTTTTCCTGTTTGATGCAATCAGATTCTTCACTTCCTGGAGAAACAAATAATCTATTCAAAATGTTGTACACTTAGAACGAAAACAAACGGCTCAGAAATAAGTTCGGTTTTTAGAATACGCCATCATTAAAATTATGGATAATACAAGGTCTTATTAAAAGGGCACATAACTCTTATGAATCAGACATTTACATTAAACTATGATTGTAACATTTAACCAGTCTACAACAGGACTTTATTGTAGCCAGAGCAGTTCTTAGGATTCAGGATCTCAGGCTTTGATTTTTAAATGTATTTAGGACACTAAGCAAATGTACCTTACCTTTCTACCTGTACTGGACTTTCCTGGGACCAGATTTAACAGACGTTTATACAAAGAAGGATCGGGTTAAAAGTGAAGGCTCTATGTTTGCCAGTACGACTTTATTTGTGACTCAATGTCGTGATATTAACACAAGTATTAACACAAGCATTAACACAAGTATTAACACAAGTATTAACACAAGCACTAACACAAGTATTAACACAAGAATTAACACACGTATTAACACAAGCATTAATACAAGTATTAACACAAGCATTAACACATGCATTGACACAAGCATTAACACAAGTATTAACACAAGCATTAACACAAGTATTAACACAAGTATTAACACAAGCACTAACACAAGTATTAACACAAGAATTAACACACGTATTAACACAAGCATTAACACATGCATTGACACAAGCATTAACACAAGTATTAACACAAGCATTAACACAAGCATTAACACAAGCATTAATACAAGTATTAACACAAGTATTAACACAAGCATTAACACAAGCATTAACACAAGCATTAACACAAGTATTAACACAAGCATTAACACAAGTATTAACACAAGTATTAACACAAGTATTAACACAAGCATTAACACAAGCATTAACACAAGTATTAACACAAGCATTAACACAAGTATTAACACAAGTATTAACACAAGCACTAACACAAGTATTAACACAAGAATTAACACACGTATTAACACAAGCATTAATACAAGTATTAACACAAGCATTAACACATGCATTGACACAAGCATTAACACAAGTATTAACACAAGCATTAACACAAGTATTAACACAAGTATTAACACAAGCATTAACACAAGTATTAACACAAGTATTAACACAAGTATTAACACAAGCATTAACACAAGCATTAACACAAGTATTAACAACACAAGCATTAACACAAGTATTAACACAAGCATTAACACAAGCATTAACACAAGTATTAACACAAGTATTAACACAAGCATTAACACAAGTATTAACACAAACATTAACGCAAGTAGTAACACAAGCATTAACACAAGTATTAACACAAGCATTAACACAAGCATTAACACAAGCATTAACACAAGTATTAACACAAGCATTAACACAAGCATTAACACAAGCATTACTACAAGCATTAACACAAGTATTAACACAAGCATTAACACAAGCATTAACACAAGTATTAACACAAGCATTAACACAAGAATCAACACAAGCATTAACACAAGTATTAACACAAGCCTTAACACAAGCATTAACACAAGCATTAACACGTATTAACACAAGCATTAACACAAGCATTAACACAAGCATTAACACAAGCATTAACACAAGCATTAACACAAGCTTATACAAAACTTGACTTGCTTTGCATCTTTTATTTTCTTTTGATGCATTGAGCACCAAGCTTTCCAGCAGCCCAATAAAAGTGTCTTCATGCTTTTAAACCTGACAGGGTAACCCATTTTTTAAAAAATCTTGATATATTTGTGTTTCTAATAGATGACAATCACGAAACTTATTTCATTCTCAGTTAAGTAAACATTTATTGTTTCTTTGTTGAATACACGTGATTATTTGCTACTTCAATAGTTGTGTTGGTCAGTGATAAATAGAAACGTGATTATTTGCTACTTCAATAGTTGTGTTGGTCAGTGATAAATAGAAACGTGATTATTTGCTACTTCAATAGTTGTGTTGATCAGTGATAATTAGAAACGTGATTATTTGTTACTTTAATTGTTGTGTTGGTCATTGATAAATAGAAACATGATTATTTGCTACTTCAATGGTTGTGTTGGTCAGTGATAAATAGAAAATCTTCTTTGTAATTTTTTTTTCATTTAAGTCTGATGTGAGTGATTGTGTACTCAACATGTGAATATAGAGCAGGAGTGTATCCATGTGATGACATGTGTGCATAGAGCTGGAGTGTATCCATGTGATGACATGTGTACATAGGGCAGGAGTGTATCCATGTGATGACATGTGTACGTAGAGCAGGAGTTGTATTCATGTGATGACATGTGTACGTAGAGCATGAGTGTATCCATGTGATGACATGAGTGCATAGGGCATGAGTGTATCCATGTGATGACATGTGTACGTAGAGCATGAGCGTATCAATGTGATGACAAGTGTACGTAGAGCATGAGTGTATCCATGTGATGACATGTGTACATAGAGCAGGAGTTGTATTCCTGTGATGACATGTGTACTACGACTCGTTAAAACTTAGAATCGTCAATTCTGTGTTAACTTTAGGGGGCAGTCGCACAATCATAGATAAACTCGTTTCTAACTTGCTTTTGTCATATGCAATCGTTGGAAACTGTTCTGGATGGTAACAAAAGAGCCAGGCCTATATATTTTACATTTTTTTCTCATTTTTTGCGCTACTGCAGTGTACAATGTTAAGGTCAATGAAACGAAAATATTTTTCATCAAGTAAAGTATATTTTTTAATGGCTTACAAAGACTAAAGTTTGCCCAAATATTATAATAAATGTCAACTTGTATAAAAAAAGTTTTCTTTATAGACGTAATGTTATTGTAAACTTTAAAAGTATCTAAATAATAATACACACAATACACATTTGTAAATGTATTAAAACTAGGAAGAAAAAAAAACACGGAAATAAACACACAAAATAAAGAGTTGATTCGACCATGACCGCAATAAATAATACACATAATATATCTGTACATCACGTAGTGTTGTTGTTTTTTTTTTTTAAATAAAGTATTATACTTGACATATTAGATATTTATGTAGCTATGAGATATACACAAAATGCACATAAATCCAAATGTTTCAAGCCATATTTTGTTTACGTAACAACATATCAACCTGGCGTATATGAAAACTTCACTATTGACAAGCACAATGATAAAGTTAAAAAAAACACTAAAATCTATTACAGACCAGCAGCTACATTGTAATAAACAAAAATTAAACAAGAATTGGCCCTTCACCTAATCTAGTAAACAAATCAGGCAACTAATATATTCCAAACATCATTTGACCAAAGGGCTACCTTAGAGGTGCATATTACTGTCTTAAACGCACTTGTCTGTATATGAGATATTTGAAAAACTAGTCTGTTAAAAACACTCAAAGATTGCATAATTCATTGAGACATTTCATCTTTTTTTACTGAACTGAAAGAGAAATAAAAAAAAAGATAATGTAAAAAATAATCAAACCCTTCATATAGATGTATGATCGTCAAATAAAGGGGTAGCAATCCTAAAGTCAATATTGACAAGGAAAATTTCCATCAATCAACTGGTCGAATTGTTCAGAAAAAAAAATGATGGCAAACTTTTAAAGCTGAAAGCTAGGGCTTAAATGGGTTTTGGGCCCCGAAGCTAGCAAACGTCTGTACAGTACTTGTGAGGACAAAGGCTGGTGTTAGTATTCTCTGAGGCCAGTTTGTTGTGGGTGGACACTTGCCGGGTCGCGTCTTAGTATTTTGGCAGCGTTGGACAGGCCGCTGACTACACAGACTCCCAGAGCACTTCTGTTGTGACTTAGTCTTGTTGACTGATACCTGTAGACACAAAACGTCGTCATGGATTTCGACTGATATCTATATATACACGTACATTGTGGCATGCATATGTTCACTGGTATTATAGACACATACATTTGGCATGTATATGTTTACTGGTATTATAGACACATACATTTGGCATGTATATGTTTACTGGTACTTATAGACACATACATTTGGCATGTATATGTTTACTGGTATTATAGACACATGCATTTGGCATGTATATGTTTAATGGTACTTATAGACACATACATTTGGCATGTATATGTTTACTGGTATTATAGAAACATACATTTGGCATGTATATGTTTACTGGTACTTATAGACACATACATTTGGCATGTATATATTTACTGGTATTATAGACACATACATTTGGCATGTATATGTTTACTGGTACTTATAGACACATACATTTGGCATGTATATGTTTACTGGTATTATAGACACATATATTTGGCATGTATATGTTTACTGGTATTATAGACACATACATTTGGCATGTATATGTTTACTGGTATTATAGACACATACATTTGGCATGTATATGTTTACTGGTACTTATAGACACATACATTTGGCATGTATATGTTTACTGGTACTTATAGACACATACATTTGGCATGTATATGTTTACTGGTATTATAGACACATACATTTGGCATGTATATGTTTACTGGTACTTATAGACACATACATTAGGCATGTATATGTTTACTGGTATTATAGACACATATATTTGGCATGTATATGTTTACTGGTATTATAGACACATACATTTGGCATGTATATGTTTACTGGTACTTATAGACACATACATTTGGCATGTATATGTTTACTGGCATTATAGACACATATATTTGGCATGTATATGTTTACTGGTATTATAGACACATACATTTGGCATGTATATGTTTACTGGTATTATAGACACATACATTTGGCATGTATATGTTTACTGGTACTTATAGACACATACATTTGGCATGTATATGTTCACTGGAACATATAGACACATACATTTGGCATGTATATGTTTACTGGTACTTATAGACACATATATTTAACATGTATATGTTTACTGGTACTTATAGACACATACATTTGGCATGTATATGTTCACTGGTACTTAATGACACATACATTTGGTACATTATACTTACTTGCACTGACGTGTAGTGACAAATATTGACTACTAAGTTATTTCTATAGTGATAAAATCAACAGAGCGAAAAAAAACAAATATTGTACGTTAAGTTCGTTTGACAGATATAGAAAGAATGTGACGTATTCCATGCTGGTGGACGTCACTTTACTTAACTGACCATGAATTTGTGTTGAAGTCATAACATTCTACAACAGAGGTGGTGCGGTCCCCGCTATAGCCACCGATAGCGTAGAGAACATCTTCTAACACATCTACAGCCAGGTTACTGAAACAATTATTGTGTTAGTAGCTTTTAAACATTAGAGAACATCTTCCAACACATCTACAGCCAGGTTACTGAAACAATTATTGTGTTAGTAGCTTTTAAACATTAGAGAACATCTTCCAACACATCTACAGCCAGGTTATTGAAACAATTATTGTGTTAGTAGCTTTAAAAAAAAATATTACAGAACATATTCCATCACATCTACAGCCAGGTTAATACAAATCCTCTAAACTAAAAATATACGTTAACACAACGTAAATTGTTATAACTCTGTTCTTTTTTATTAATTACTTTTGCAGTGCAGACACATTACATTTCTTTAATTAGATATCTGCATTTGTTGATCTAAAACAACTACATTTTCGTCCACCCACAGAAAGTAACATTCTCCTAAAAACTCTCACCACCCACAGAAAGTAACATTCCCCTAAACACTCTCACCAACCAAAGAAAGTAACATTCTCCTAAACACTCTCACCACCCACAGAAAGTAACATTCTCCTAAACACTCTCACCACCCACAGAAAGTAACATTCTCCTAAACACTCTCACCAACCAAAGAAAGTAACATTCTCCTAAACACTCTCACCACCCACAGAAAGTAACATTCTCCTAAACACTCTCACCACCCACAGAAAGTAACATTCCCATAAACACTCTCACCAACCACAGAAAGTAACATTCTCCTAAACACTCTCACCACCCACTTAAAGTAACATTCCCCTAAACACTCTCACCACCCACAGAAAGTAACATTCTCCTAAACGGTTTCACCACCCACAGAAAGTAATATTCCCCTAAAAAATCCCAACCACCCAAAGAAAGTAACATTCTCCTAAACACTCTCACCACCCAAAGAAAGTAACATTCCCCTAAACACTCTCACCAACCAAAGAAAGTAACATTCTCCTAAACACTCTCACCACCCACAGAAAGTAACATTCTCCTAAACACTCTCACCACCCACAGAAAGTAACATTCTCCTAAACACTCTCACCACCCACAGAAAGTAACATTCCCCTAAACACTCTCACCACCCACAGAAAGTAACATTCTCCTAAACACTCTCATCACCCACAGAAAGTAACATTCTCCTAAACATTCTCACAACCCACAGAAAGTAACATTCTCCTAAACACTCTCACCACCCACAGAATGTAACATTCTCCTAAACACTCTCACCACCCACAGAAAGTAACATTCCCCTACACAATCTCACCACCCATAGAAAGTAACATTCTCTAAAACACTCTCACCACCCACAGAATGTAACATTCTCCTAAACACTCTCACCACCCACAGAATGTAACATTCTCCTAAACACTCTCACCACCCACAGAAAGTAACATTCTCCTAAAAACTCTCACCACCCACAGAATGTAACACTCCCCTAAACACTCTCACCACCCACAGAATGTAACATTCTCCTAAACACTCTCACCACCCACATAAAGTAACATTCCCCTAAACACTCTCACCACCCACTTAAAGTAACATTCCTATAAAGACTCTCACAACCCACAGAAAGTAACATTCTCCTAAACGGTCTCACCAACCACAGAAAGTAACATTCCCCTAAAAATTCTCACCACCCACAGAAAGTAACATTCTCCTAAACACTCTCACCACCCACAGAAAGTAACATTCTACTAAACACTTACCACCCACAGAATGTTACATTCTCCTAAACACTCTCACCACCCACAGAAAGTAACATTCCCCTAAACACTCTCACCACCCACAGAATGTAACATTCTCCTAAACACTCTCACCACCCACAGAATGTAACATTCCCCTAAACGCTCTCATCACCCACAGAATGTAACATTCCCCTAAACACTCTCACCACCCATAGAAAGTAACATTCTCCTAAACACTTACCACCCACAGAATGTTACATTCTCCTAAACACTCTCACCACCCACAGAAAGTAACATTCCCCTAAACACTCTCACCACCCACAGAATGTAACATTCTCCTAAACACTCTCACCACCCACAGAATGTAACATTCACCTAAACGCTCTCATCACCCACAGAATGTAACATTCTCCTAAACACTCTCACCACCCACAGAATTCTCACACTCCTAAACACTCTCACCACCCACAGAAAGTAACATTCTCCTAAACACTCTCACTACCCACAGAATGTAATATTCCCCTAAACACACTCACCACCCACACAATTCTCACACTCCTAAACACTCTCACCACCCACAGAAAGTAACATTCTCCTAAACACTCTTACCACCCACAGAATTCCCACACTCCTAAACACTCTCACCACCCACAGAAAGTAACATTCTCCTAAACACTCTCACTACCCACAGAATGTAATATTCCCCTAAACACACTCACCACCCACACAATTCTCACACTCCTAAACACTCTCACCACCCACAGAAAGTAACATTCCAATAAACACTCTCACCACCCAAAGAAAGTAACATTCTCCTAAACACTCTCACCACCCACATAAAGTAACATTCTCCTAAACACTCTCACTACCCACTTAAAGTAACATTTTCCTAAACACTCTCACCACCCACAGAATGTAACATTCCCCTAAACACTCTCACCACCCACAGAAAGTAACATTCTCCTAAACACTCTCACCACCCACAGAATGTAACATTCTCCTAAACACTCTCACCACCCACAAAATGTAACATTCTCCTAAACACTCTCACCACCCACAGAATTCTCACACTCCTAAACACTCTCACCACCCACAGAAAGTAACATTCCCCTAAACACTCTCACCACCCACAGAATGTAACATTCTCCTAAACACTCTCACCACCCACAGAATGTAACATTCTCCTAAACACTCTCACCACCCACAGAATGTAACATTCCCCTAAACACTCTCACCACCCAGAGAAAGTAACATTCTCCTAAACACTCTCACCACCAACAGAATGTAACATTCTCTAAAACACTCTCACCACCCACAGAATGTAAATTCTCCTAAACACTCTCACCACCCACTTAAAGTAACATTCCCCTAAACACTCTCACCACCCACAGAAAGTAACATTCTCCTAAACACTCTCACCACCCACGTAAAGTAATATTTCCCTAAACACTCTCCCCACCCACAGAAAGTAACATTCTCCTAAACGGTCTCACCACCCACAGAATTCTCACACTCCTAAACACTCTCACCACCCACAGAAAGTAACATTCTCCTAAACACTCTCACTACCCACAGAATGTAATATTCCCCTAAACACACTCACCACCCACACAATTCTCACACTCCTAAACACTCTCACCACCCACAGAAAGTAACATTCTCCTAAACACTCTCACCACCCACAGAAAGTAACATTCTCCTAAACACTCTCACCACCCACAGAAAGTAACATTTTCTTAAACACTCTCACCACCCACAGAAAGTAACATTCTCCTAAACACTCTCACCACCCACAGAATGTAATATTCTCCTAAACACACTCACCACCCACAGAATGTAACATTCCCCTAAACACTCTCACCACCCACAGAATGTAACATTCTCCTAAACACTCTCACCACCCACTTAAAGTAACATTCTCCTAAACACTCTTACCACCCACTTAAAGTAACATTCCTCTAAACACTCTTACCACCCACAGAAAGTAACATTCTCCTAAACGGTCTCACCATCCACAGAAAGTAACATTACCCTAAAAACTCTCACCACCCACAGAATGTAACATTCTCCTAAACACTCTCACCACCCACAGAATGTAACATTCCCCTAAACGCCCTCATCACCCACAGAATGTAACATTCTCCTAAACACTCTCACCACCCACAGAATTCTCACACTCCTAAACACTCTCACCACCCACAGAAAGTAACATTCTCCTAAACACTCTCACTACCCACAGAATGTAATATTCCCCTAAACACACTCACCACCCACACAATTCTCACACTCCTAAACACTCTCACCACCCACAGAAAGTAACATTCTCCTAAACACTCTCACCACCACAGAATTCTCACACTCCTAAACACTCTCACCACCCACAGAAAGTAACATTCTCCTAAACACTCTCACTACCCACAGAATGTAATATTCCCCTAAACACACTCACCACCCACACAATTCTCACACTCCTAAACACTCTCACCACCCACAGAAAGTAACATTCCCCTAAACACTCTCACCACCAACAGAAAGTAACATTCTCCTAAACACTCTTACCACCCACATAAAGTAACATTCTCCTAAACACTCTCACCACCCACAGAATGTAACATTCTCCCAAACACTCTCACTACCCACTTAAAGTAACATTTTCCTAAACACTCTCACCACCCACAGAATGTAACATTCCCCTAAACACTCTCACCACCCACAGAAAGTAACATTCTCCTAAACACTCTCACCACCCACAGAATGTAACATTCTCCTAAACACTCTCACCACCCACAAAATGTAACATTCTCCTAAACACTCTCACCACCCACAGAATTCTCACACTCCTAAACACTCTCACCACCCACAGAATGTAATATTCCCCTAAACACTTTCAACACCCACATAAAGTAACATTCCCCTAAACACTCTCAACACCCACAGAATGTAATATTCCCCTAAACACTTTTACCACCCACATAAAGTAACATTCCCCTAAACACTCTCACCACCCACAGAAAGTAACATTCTCCTAAACACTCTCACCACCCACAGAATTTAAATTCTCCTAAACACTCTCACCACACACTTAAAGTAACATTCCCCTAAACACTCTCACCACCCGCAGAAAGTAACATTCCCCTAAAAACTCTCACCACCCACAGAATGTAACATTCTCCTAAACACTCTCACCACCCACAGAATTCTCACACTCCTAAACATTCTCACCACCCACAGAAAGTAACATTCTCCTAAACACTCTCACTACCCATTTAAAGTAACATTTTCCTAAACACTCTCACCACCCACTTAAAGGAACATTTCCCTAAACACTCTCCCCACCCACAGAAAGTAACATTCTCCTAAACGGTCTCACCACCCACAGAAAGTAACATTCCCTAAACACTCTTACCACCCACTTAAAGTAACATTCCTCTAAACACTCTTACCACCCACAGAAAGTAACATTTTCCTAAACGGTCTCACCATCCACAGAAAATAACATTACCCTAAAAACTCTCACCACCCACAGAAAGTAACATTTTCCTAAACACTCTCACCACCCACAGAAAGTAACATTCCCCTAAACACTCTCACCACCCACAGAAAGTAACATTCTCCTAAACACTCTCACCACCCACAGAAAGTAACATTCTCCTAAACACTCTCACCACCCACAGAAAGTAACATTCTCCTAAACACTCCCACCACCCACAGAAAGTAACATTCCCCTAAACACTCTCACCACCCACAGAAAGTAACATTCTCCTAAACACTCTCACCACCCACAGAATGTAACATTCTCCTAAACACTCTCACCACCCACAGAATGTAACATTCTCCTAAACACTCTCACCACCCACAGAAAGTAATATTCCCTTAAACACTTTCACCACCCACATAAAGTAACATTCTCCTAAACACTCAACACCCACTTAAAGTAACATTCTCTAACCACTCTCACCACCCACAGAATGTAACATTCCCCTAAACGCTCTCACCACCCACAGAAAGTAACATTCTCCTAAAAGACTCTCACCACCCACAGAATGTAACATTCTCCTAAACACTCTCACCACCCACAAAATGTAACATTTCTCCTAAACACTCTCACCACCCACAGAATTCTCACACTCCTAAACACTCTCACCACCCACAGAAAGTAACATTCCCCTAAACACTCTCACCACCCACAGAATGTAACATTCTCCTAAACACTCTCACCACCCACAGAATGTAACATTCTCCTAAACACTCCACCACCCACAGAATGTAACATTCCCTAAACACTCTCACCACCCAGAGAAAGTAACATTCTCCTAAACACTCTCACCACCAACAGAATGTAACATTCTCTAAAACACTCTCACCACCCACAGAATGTAAATTCTCCTAAACACTCTCACCACCCCACTTAAAGTAACATTCCCCTAAAACACTCTCACCACCCACAGAAAGTAACATTCTCCTAAACACTCTCACCACCCACGTAAAGTAATATTTTCCTAAACACTCTCACCACCCACAGAATGTAACATTCTCCTAAACACTCTCACCACCCACAGAAAGTAACATTCTCCTAAAAACTCTCACCACCCACAGAATGTAACACTCCCCTAAACACTCTCACCACCCACAGAATGTAACATTCTCCTAAACACTCTCACCACCCACATAAAGTAACATTCCCCTAAACACTCTCACCACCCACTTAAAGTAACATTCCTATAAAGACTCTCACAACCCACAGAAAGTAACATTCTCCTAAAAGGGTCTCACCAACCACAGAAAGTAACATTCCCCTAAAAATTCTCACCACCCACAGAAAGTAACATTCTCCTAAACACTCTCACCACCCACAGAAAGTAACATTCTACTAAACACTTACCACCCACAGAATGTTACATTCTCCTAAACACTCTCACCACCCACAGAAAGTAACATTCCCCTAAACACTCTCACCACCCACAGAATGTAACATTCTCCTAAACACTCTCACCACCCACAGAATGTAACATTCCCCTAAACGCTCTCATCACCCACAGAATGTAACATTCCCTAAACACTCTCACCACCCATAGAAAGTAACATTCTCCTTAAACACTTACCACCCACAGAATGTTACATTCTCCTAAACACTCTCACCACCCACAGAAAGTAACATTCCCCTAAACACTCTCACCACCCACAGAATGTAACATTCTCCTAAACACTCTCACCACCCACAGAATGTAACATTCACCTAAACGCTCTCATCACCCACAGAATGTAACATTCTCCTAAACACTCTCACCACCCACAGAATTCTCACACTCCTAAACACTCTCACCACCCACAGAAAGTAACATTCTCCTAAACACTCTCACTACCCACAGAATGTAATATTCCCCTAAACACACTAACCACCCACACAATTCTCACACTCCTAAACACTCTCACCACCCACAGAAAGTAACATTCCTCCTAAACACTCTTACCACCCAGAGAATTCCCACACTCCTAAACACTCTCACCACCCACAGAAAGTAACATTCTCCTAAACACTCTCACTACCCACAGAATGTAATATTCCCCTAAACACACTCACCACCCACACAATTCTCACACTCCTAAACACTCTCACCACCCACAGAAAGTAACATCTCCAATAAACACTCTCACCACCCAAAGAAAGTAACATTCTCCTAAACACTCCACCACCCACATAAAGTAACATTCTCCTAAACACTCTCACCCCACTTAAAGTAACATTTTCCTAAACACTCTCACCACCCACAGAATGTAACATTCCCCTAAACACTCTCACCACCCACAGAAAGTAACATTCTCCTCAAACACTCTCCCCACCCACAGAATGTAACATTCTCCTAAACACTCTCACCACCCACAAATGTAACATCTCCTAAACCTCTCACCACCCACAGAATTCTCACACTCCTAAACACTCTCACCACCCACAGAAAGTAACAATTCCTAAACACTCTCACCACCCACAGAATGTAACATTCTCCTAAACACTCTCACCACCCACAGAATGTAAAAACTCTCCCAAACCTCCTCACCACCCACAGAATGTAACATTCCCCTAAACACTCTCACCACCCAGAGAAAGTAACATTCTCCTAAACACTCTCACCACCAACAGAATGTAACATTCTCCAAACACTCTCACCACCCACAGAATGTAAACTCCTAAACACTCTCACCACCCACTTAAAGTAACATTCCCCTAAACACTCTCACCACCCACAGAAAGTAACATTCTCCTAAACACTCTCACCACCCACGTAAAGTAATATTTCCCTAAACACTCTTCCCCACCCACAGAAAGTAACATTCTCCCTAAACGGTCTCACCACCCACAGAATTCTCACACTCCTAAACACTCTCACCACCCACAGAAAGTAACATTCTCCTAAACACTCTCACTACCCACAGAATGTAATATTCCCCTAAACACACTCACCCACCCACAGCAATTCTCACACTCTAAACACTCTCACCACCCACAGAAAGTAACATCTCTCCTAAACACTCTCACCACCCACAGAAAGTAACATTCTCCTAAACACTCTCACCACCCACAGAAAGTAACATTTCCTTAAACACTCTCACCACCCACAGAAAGTGACATTCTCCAAACATTTCTCACCACCCACAGAATGGAACACCTCTCCTAAACACACTCACCACCCACAGAATGTAACATTTCCTAAACACTCCCACCACCCACAGAATGTAACATTCTCCTAAACACTCTCACCACCCACTTAAAGTAACATTCTCCTAAACACTCTTACCACCCACTTAAAGTAACATTCCTCTAAACACTCTTACCACCCCACAGAAAGTAACATTCTCCTAAACGGTCTCACCATCCACAGAAAGTAACATTACCCTAAAAACTCTCACCACCCACAGAAATGTAACATTCTCCTAAACACTCTCACCACCCACAGAATGTAACATTCCCCTAAACGCCCTCATCACCCACAGAATGTAACATTCTCCTAAACACTCTCACCACCCACAGAATTCTCACACTCCTAAACACTCTCACCACCCACAGAAAGTAACATTCTCCTAAACACTCTCACTACCCACAGAATGTAATATTCCCCTAAACACACTCACCACCCACACAATTCTCACACTCCTAAACACTCTCACCACCCACAGAAAGTAACATTCTCCTAAACACTCTCACCACCCCCCCCCCCCCCCCCCCCCCCCCCCCCCCCCCCCCCCCCCCCCCCCCCCCCCCCCCCCCCCCCCCCCCCACCACCCACCCCTCCCCCTAGAATGTAACATTCCCCTAAACACTCCCCCCCCCCCCCCCCCCCCTTCACCACCCACAGAAAGTAATATTCTCTCTAAACACTCTCACCACCCACAGAAAGTAATATTCTCCTAAACACTCTCACCACCCACATAAAGCCAACATCTCCTAAACACTCTCACCACCCACAGAATGTAACATTCCCCCTAAACACTCTCCCCCCCCACCACCCACAGAAAGTAACATTCTCCTAAACACTCTCACCACCCACAGAAAGTAACATTCTCCTAAACACTCTCACCACCCACAGAATGTAACATTCTCCTAAACACTCTCACCACCCACATAATGCAACATTCTCCTAAACACTCTCACCACCCACAGAAAGTAACATTCCCCTAAACACTCTCACCACTCCACAGAAAGTAACATTCTCCCAAACACTCTCACCACCCACAGAATGTAACATTCCTCCTAAACACTCTCACCCACCCACAGAAAGTAACATTCCCCTAAACACTCTCACCACCCACAGAAAGTAACATTCATCCTAAACACTCTCACCACCCACAGAATGTAACATTCCCCTAAACACTCTCACCACCCACAGAAAGTAACATTCTCCCTAAACACTCTCACCACCCACTTAAAGTAACATTCCCCTAAACACTTTCACCACCCACAGAAAGTAACATTCCCCAAAACACTCTCACCACCCACAGAAAGTAACATTCCCCAAATTCTCCTAAACACTCTCACCACCCACAGAATTTAAAGTTCTCCTCCCCCCCCCATCCCCCAACTTCCCACCCCAAATAATTTCAAATAATTTCTTTCCATCTAAAAATATTTTAAATATTTCTCACTTTTTTTTTTTAAACACTCTACACCACCCACTTAAAGTAACATTCTCCCAACGGTCTCACCACCCACAGAATTCTCATTATAACTCCTAAACACTCTCACCACCCATAGAAAGTAACATTCCCCTAAACACTCTCACCACCCACAGAATGTAATATTCCCCTAAACACACTCACCACCCACAAATTCTCACACTCCTAAACACTCTCACCACCCAGAGAAAGTAACATTCTCCTAAACACTCTCACCCACCCACAGAAAGTAACATTCTCCCTAAACACTCTCACCACCCACAGAAAGTAACATTTTCCTAAACACTCTCACCACCCACAGAAAGTAACATTCTCCTAAACACTCTCACCACCCACAGAATGTAACATTCTCCTAAACACTCTCACCACCCCACAGAATGTAACATTCCCCTAAACACTCTCACCACCCACAGAATGTAACATTCTCCTAAACACTCTCACCACCCACTTAAAGTAACATTCCCCTAAACACTCTTACCACCCACTTAAAGTAACATTCCTCTAAACACTCTTACCACCCACAGAAAGTAACATTCTCCTAAACGGTCTCACCATCCACAGAAAGTAACATTACCCTAAAAACTCTCACCACCCACAGAATGTAACATTCTCCTAAACACTCTCACCACCCACAGAATGTAACATTCCCCTAAACACTCTCATCACCCACAGAATGTAACATTCTCCTAAACACTCTCACCACCCACAAGAATTCTCACACTCCTAAACACTCTCACCACCCACAGAAAGTAACATTCTCCTAAACACTCTCACTACCCACAGAATGTAACATTCCCCTAAACACACCTCACCACCCACACTAATTCTCACACTCCTAAACACTCTCACCACCCACAGAAAGTAACATTCTCCTAAACACTCTCACCACCCACCAGAATTCCAACACTCCTAAACACTCTCACCACCCACAGAAAGTAACATTCTCCTAAACACTCTCACCACCCACAGAATGTAACATTCTCCTAAACACTCTCACCACCCACAGAATTCTCACATTCTCCTAAACCTCTCACCACCCACAGAATGTAACATTCTCCTAAACACTCTCACCACCCACATAATTGTCACATTCTCCTAAACACTCTCCCTTACCCTCAGAATCCAACATTCTCCTAAACACTCTCACCACCCACAGAATGTAACATTCTCTAAACACTCTCACCACCCACTTAAATGTAACATTCTCCTAAACACTCTCACCACCCACAGAATGTAAACATTCCCCCTAAACACTCTCACCACCCACAGAAAGTAACATTCTCCTAAACACTCTCACCACCCACAGAGAATGTAACATCCTCTAAAACACTCTCACCCACCCACAGAATGTAACATTCTCCTAAACACTCTCACCACCCACTTAATGCTCACATTCCCCTAAACACTCTCACCACCCACAGAATGTAACATTCTCCTAAACACTCTCACCACCCACATAAAGTAACATTCCCCTAAACACTCTCCCCACCCACAGAATGTAACAATATTCTCCTAAACGGTCTCACCACCCACATAATGTAACATTCCACACTCTAAACACTCTCACCACCCACAGAAAGTAACATTCTCCTAAACACTCCACCACCCACAGAATTTAAATTCCCCTAAACACACTCACCACCCACACAATTCAAGCAACACTCCCTAAACACTCTCACCACCCGCAGAAAGTAACATTCTCCTAAAAACTCTCTACCCCTAGAATGTTACATTCTCCTCTAAACACTCTCACCACCCACAGAAGTATCATTCTCTTAAACACTCTCACCACCCACAGAAAGGTAACATTCTCCTAAACACTCTCACCACCCACTTAATGTAACATTCTCCTAAACACTCTCACCACCCACTTAATAGAACATTCCCCTAAACACTCTCCCCCACCCACAGAATGTAACATTCTCCTAAACGGTCTCACCACCCACAGAAAGTAACATTCCCTAAACACTCTTACCACCCACTTAAAGTAACATTCCTCCTAAACACTCTAACCACCCACAGAAAGTAACATTCTCCTAAACGGTCTCACCATCCACAGAAAATAACATTACCCTAAAAACTCCACCACCCACAGAAAGTAACATTCTCTAAACACTCTCACCACCCCACAGAAGGTAACATACCCCTAAACACCCTCATCACCCACAGAATGTAACATTCTCCTAAACACTCTCTACCCACAGAATGTAACATCTCCTAAACACTCTCACCACCCACAGAAAGTAACATTCTCCTAAACCTCTCACTACCCACAGAATGTAATATCTCCCCCTAAACACTCTCACCACCCACAGAAATCTCACACTCCTCCAAAACACTCTCACCACTCTACAGAATGTAACATTCCTCCTCTAAACACTCTCACCACCCACAGAATGTAACATTCTCCTAAACACTCTCACCACCCACAGAGTACACATTCTCCTAAACACTTTCACCACCCACATAAAGTAACATTCCCCTAAACACCTCAACACCCACAGAATTTCACATCTCCCCAAACACTCTCACCACCCAAGAAAGTAACATTCTCCTAAACACTCTTACCACCCACAGAACGTAGCATTCCCCTAAAACACTCTCACCACCCACAGAATGTAACATTCTACCTAAACACTCTCACCACCCACCGAATGTAACATTTTCCTAAACACTCTCACCACCCACTTAAAGTAACATTCTCCTAAAACACTCTCACCACCACACAAAAGTAACATTCTCCTAAACACTCTCACCACCCACAGAGGGTAACATTCCTCTAAACACTCTCACCACCCACAGAATGTAACATTCTCCTAAACACTCTCACCACCCACAGAATTCTCACACTCCTAAACACTCTCACCACCCACAGAAAGTAACATTCCTCTAACACTTTCAACACCCACTTAAAGTAACATTTTCCTAAACACTCTCAACACCCACCAAAGGTAACATTCCCCTAAACACTCTCACCACCCACAGAAAGTAACATTTTCCTAAACGGCTCTCACCATCCACAGAAAGTAACATTCTCCTAAACACTCTCACCACCCACAGAATTTAAATTCTCCTAAACACTCTCACCACCCCACTTAAAGTAACATTCCCCTAAACACTCTCACCACCCACAGAAAGTAACATTCCCCTAAAAACTCCTCACCACCCACAGAATGTAACATTCTCCTAAACACTCACTCACCACCCACAGAATTCCAACACTCCCTAAACAACTTCTCACCACCCACAGAATGTAACATTCTCCGTGACCTTCTCACAACACTTCCACACAGAGTAACATCCCTAAACACTCTCACCACCCACATAATGTCACATTCCCCTAAAATCTCTACACCACTCCACTTAGAGTAACATTCCCCTAAACACTCTCACCACCCACAGAAAGTAACATTCTCCTAAACGGTCTCACCACCCACAGAAAGTAACATTACCCTAAACACTCTCACCACCCACTGAGAGTAACATTCCCCTAACCAATCTCACCACCACATAGAATGTAACCATTCTCTAAACACTCTCACCATCCACAGAATGTAACATTACTCCTAAACACTCTCAACACCCACTTAAAGTAACATTTTCCTAAACACTCTCACCACCCACTGAAAGTAACATTCTCCTCTAAACAGTCTCACCACCCACAGAAAGTAACATTCTCCTAAACACTCTCCAACCACCCACAGAAAGTAACATTCTCCTAAACGGTCTCACCACCCACAGAAAGTAACATTCTCTCAACCACTCTCACCACCCACATAAAGTAACATCCTCCTAAACACTCTCACCCCACCCACTGAAAGTAACATTCTCTAAACACTCTCCACCACCCACACAATTCTCACTTTCTCCTAAACACTCTCACCACCCACAGAATGTAACATCTCCCCTAAACACACTCACCACCCACAGAAATCTCAGCAAATCTCCAACACTTTCACCACCCACAAAGGTAATATTCCCTTAAACACTTTCACCACCCACATACAATTTAACATTCCCCTAAACATCTCAACACCCACTTAATGTAACATTCTCCTCAAACCTCTTCACCACCGGCAAAAAGTAAGCATTCCCCGTAAATACTCTGCCCACCCACAGAATGTAACATTCTTCTAAACCTTTCTCACCACCCACTAGAAGTAACATTCTCCTCAAACACTCTCCAACCACCCGCAGAATGGGAACATTCTCCTAAACACTCTCACCCCCTACTTGAAAGGGGCTTCGCCTAAACTTCTCTCACCACACACTTTTTAAAGTAACATTCCCTTAAACACTCTCACCACCCACAAAGTAACAGCCCCTAAACGCTCTCAACCACCCACAGAAAGCAACATTCTCTAAACACTTGACCACCACTTAGTAATAACATTCCTCTAAACACTCTCTCCTACCCAATTCTACAGAGCAATCATTTTCTTCAAAATTGGTCTCACCACCCACTGAAAATAATAACATTACCTCAAGAAACACTCACACTACCCACAGTTAAAGTAACATTTCCTAAACACTCTCACCACCCACTTAAAGGGAACATTTCCCTAAACACTCTCACACCACCCATGAAAGTAACATTCTCCTAAACGGTCTCACTATCCTTGTAGTAACACTTCCCTAAACCTCTCACCACCCACAGAAAGTAACATTCTCCTAAACACTCTCACCACCCACAGAAAGTAACATTCCCCTAAACACTCTCACCACCCACAGAAAGTAACATTCTCCAAAACACTCCTCACCACCCACACAGAATGTAATATTCTCCTAAACACTGCTACACCACCCATAAGAATGTAACATTCCCCTAAACACTCTCACCACCCACAGAATGTAACATTCTCTTAAACACTTCTCACCACCCACAGAATGTAACATTCCCTAAACACTCTCACCACCCACAGAAAGTAACATTCCCCTAAAAACTCTGCAACACCCACTTAAAGTAACATTCCCCTAAACACTCTTACCACCCACAGAATGTAACATTCTCCTAAACAGTCTCA
Source organism: Bulinus truncatus (assembly GCA_021962125.1). NCBI lineage: Eukaryota > Metazoa > Mollusca > Gastropoda > Planorbidae > Bulinus > Bulinus truncatus. The sequence continues at coordinate 609,393 of JAGDYQ010000192.1, forward strand.
CCATCCCCACAGAAAGTACCAACACCTCCAAACATCACCAAATTTTATGTTGCATGGGCCATCTCCTAAAAACTTCTCACCACCCACTTGGGAGTAACATTCTCTAACACACTCTCACCACCTATAGAATGCAACATTCCCCTAAACACTCTCACCACCCACCAGAATGTAAATCTCTAAACACTCTCACCACCCACTTAAAGTAACATTCCCCAAAACCTCTCCCCCCCCGCACCTAGATTTAACATTCTCCTAAACGGTCTCACCACCCACAGAAAGTAACATTCCCCTAAACACTCTCACCCCACCCACTTAAAGTAACATTCTCCTCAAACGGTCTCACCACCCACATAAAGTAACATTCCCCTAGGCTTCTCTCCCCCACCTATTAAAAAAATATCTTTAATCCCACCACCCACAGAAAGCAACATTCTCCTAAACACTCCTCACCACCCACAGAGAGAACATTCTCTAAACACTCTCACCACCCACAGATTCAGTCACTCTCCTAAACACTCTCACCGCCCACAGAAAGTAACATTCCCCTAAACACACTCACCACCCACAAGAATTACACACTCCCTAAACACAATTTACCACCCACAGAATGTAACATTCCCTAAACACTCTCTACCCCCAATGATTGTAACATTCTCCTAAACACTCTCACCACCCACAGAATGTAACATTCTCCTAAACACTCTCACCACCCCCAGAATGTAACATTCCCCAAACACACCTCACCCACAAACACCCTTACCACCACAGAAAATAACATTCTCCTAAACGGTCTCAACACCTAAAGTAAACTTGTCCTAACCTCTCCCATAGAAAGTAACATTCTCCTAAAAACTCCTCACCACCCACAGAAAGTAACATTCTCCAATTTAACCACCAGAATGTACATTCTCAAACACTCTCACCCACCCACAGAATGTAAATTCTCTAAACACTCTCACCACCAACCAGAAAAGTAACACTCCCCCCAAACACTCTCCCCCACCCACAGAAAGCAACATTCTCCTAAACGGTCTCACCACCCACAGAAAGCAACATTCTCTTAAACACTCTCCCCACCCACAAGAAAGAACATTCTCCTAGATCAATCTCACCACCCACAGAAAGTGACATTCTCCTAAACACTCTCACCACCCACAGAAAGTAACATTCTCCTAAACAATCTCTCACCCATCCACAGAAAGTAACACTTCCCTAAAAACTCTCACCACCCACAGAATGTATACATTCTCCCTAAACACTCTCACCACCCTCAGAAAGCAACATCTACCCTAAAAACTCCACCCACCCACAGAAAGTCACATTCTCCTAAACACTACTCACCACCCACAGAATGTAACATTCTCCTAAACACTCTCACCACCCACAGAAAGTAACATTCTCCCTAAACACTCACCACCCACAGAAAAGAACATTCTCTAAAACACTCTCACCACTCCACAGAATGTAACATTCTCTAAACACTCTCCCCACCCACAGAATGTAACATTCTTCCCTAAACGCTCTCACCACCCACAGAAAGTAACATTCCCCTAAACACTCTCACCACCCACAGAATGAATATCCCCTAAACACTTTCACCACCCACAAGAAAAGCACATTCCCAAAACACTCTCACAACACCCACAGAATGTAATATTCCCCTAAACACTTTCACCACCCACATAAAGTAAACATTCTCCTAAACACTCTCCCCACCCACAGAATGTAACATTCTCCTTAGCACGGTCTCACCACCCAAGAAAGTAAGCATTCCCCTAAACACTCTCACCACCCACAGAATGTACCATTCCCTAAAGCACTCTACCACCACACAAGAAAGTAACATTCTCCTAAACACTCTCACCACCCACAGAATTTAAATCTCTCTCTAAACCTCTCACCACCCACTTAAAGTAAATATCCCCTAAACACTCTCACCACCCACAGAAGTAACTTCCCTAAACGGCCCTCACCACCCACAGAATGTAACATTACCTAAAAACTCTCACCACCCACAGAAAGTAACATTCCCTAAACACTCTCACCACCCACAGAAAGTAACATTCTCCTAAACACTCCTCACCACCCACAGAAAGTAATATTCTCCTAAACACACTCACCACCCAGCGAGAGTAACATCTCTCCTAAACACTCTCTACCACCCACAGATGGAACATTCTCTCAAACAATATACCTTACCTGCAGAATAATATCTCTCTCTGGAACACTCTCACCAAACATACAGAAAGTAATATCTCAAACACTTCACCAAATTCCACAGAATGTGTAATATTCCCCCAACAATGCAACGCACCTACAGGAAGTAATACTCCTCAAACATTCACCACCCAGAATGTACATATTCCTCTAAACATCACCCACCAGAAAGTAACATTCACCTAAACATTCTCACCACCCATAGAATGTAACATTCCCCTAAACACTCTCACCACCCACAGAAAGTAGTCCCTAAACACTTTTACCACCAAAGAATGTATCATTCCCCTAAACACTTTCACCACCCACAGAAAGCAATATCTTCCCTAAACATTCTCACCACCCACATGAATTTAAATTCTCCTAAACACTCTCACCACACACTTAAAGTAACATTCCCTAAACACTCTCACCACCCATAGAAAGTAACATTCCCCTAAAAACTCTCACCACCCAGAACGTGGAAGGCCTTCTCAAAAACAGTCTCACCATCCACTGCAAGTAACATTCCCAAACACTTCCTACCACCCATGAAAGTAATATTTCTCCTCTAAACACTCTCTACCAATCCCACAGAAAGTAACATTCTCCTAAACACTCTCACCACCCACAGAAAGTAACATTCTCCTAAACACTCTCACCGTGAACAGTATATGATTCTTGGGTAAATTTACTGTCTGTCTCAGTGAGAGATGCTGTTCCCCAAAATCACTCTGCATCACCCCAGAAGTGTAACATTCTCCTAAACACTCTCACCACCCACTTAAAGCCAACATTCACCTAAGCACTCTCACCACCCAGCAGCAAAATAACATTCCCTAAACACTCTCACCACCCACAGAATGTAACATTCCCCCTAAACACTCTCACCACCCACAGAAAGCATTATTTTCCAATGGCTGCTTCACCCACAGAAAGTAACATTACACTCAAAACCTCACCACCCAGAAAGTAACATTCTCCTAAACACTCTACCACCTACAGAAAGAACATTCTCCTATACTCCTCACCACCTACAGAAAGTAACAAACACTCTCACCACCCACAGAAAGCAGACCCCTAAACACTCTCACCACCCAGAAAGCAACATTCCCCTAAACATTCTCACCACCCATGAATGTAACATTCCCTAAACACTCTCACCACCCGCAGATAGTAACATTCTCCTAAACACTCTCACCACCCACAGAATGTAACATTCCTCCTAAACACTCTCACCACCCACAAATGCCACATTCTCCTAAACACTCTCTCCCACCCACAGAATGCTCACATTCCCTAAACACTCTCACCACCCACAGAAAGTAACATTCTCTTAAACACTCTCACCCACCCACCAGAATGTAACATTCTCCTAAACACTCTCACCACCCACAGAATGTGAACATTCTCCTAAACACTCTCACCACCCAGAGAAAGTAACATTCTCCTAAACACTCTCTACCACCCAGAGAATGCGCAACTTCTCTAAAACACTCTCACCACCCACAGAATGTAACATTCTCCAAAACACTCTCACCACCCACTTAAAGTAACATTCCCCTAAACGCTCTCACCACCCACTTAAAGTAACATTCTCCTAAACACTCACCACCCATGAGTAACATTTTCCCTACAACACTCTCACCCACCCACTTAAAGCAACATTCTCCTAAACAGTCCTTCCCCCACCCACAGAAAGTAACATTCTCCCTAAACGGCTCTAACCACCAACAGAAAGTAACATTCTCCCAAACACTCTCACCACCCACAGAAAGTAACACATTCTCTTAAACACTCACCACCCACATAGAAAGCACAACATCTTCAAAATAATTTCCACCACCCACAGAAAGTAACATCTCTCCTAAACACTCTCACCACCCACAGGATGTAACATTCTCCTAAACACTCTCACCACCCACAGAAAGTAACATTCTCCTAAACACTCTCACCACCCACAGAAAGTAACATTCTCCTAAACGCTCTCACCACCCACAGAAAGTAACATTCTCCTAAACATTCTCCACCACTCCACAGAAAGTAACATTCCCCTAAACACTCTCACCACCCACAGAAAGTAACATTCTCCTCAAACACTCTCCACCACCACAGAGATGTAACATTCCTCCTAAACACTCTCACCACCCACAGAATGTAACATTCTCCTAAACACTCTCACCACCCACAGAAAGTAATATTCCCATAAAACACTTTCACCACCCACTTAAAGTAACATTCTCCTAAACACTCTCAACACCCACGAATATAACATTCTCCCAAACACTCTCACCACCCAAGAAAAGTTACATTCCCTCAAACACTCTCTATACCACCCACAGAATGTATCATTCCCCTAAACACTCTCACCACCCACAGAGATGTATCATTCCCCTAAACTACCTCCCACCACCCACTTAAAGTGACCATTCCTCCTAAACACTCTCCACCACCCACAGAATTTTCAAATTCTCCTAAACACTCTGCCACCACACAATTCTAAAGCAATATCTCCCCTAAACACTCTCACCAAATTCCACAGAAAATAACATTCCCCTAAACACTCTCACCACCCACAGAATCAACATTCTCCTCTAAACACTCACCACCCCCAGAATTCTCACACTCCTAAACATTCTCACCACCCACAGAAAGTAATGCATGTCCCTGAAACACTCTCTCACTACCCACTTAAAACAATACTCTTCTCAAACACTTCATCACCCACTCCTTAAAGGAACATTTCCTCAAAAGACTCTCCTCTCACCCACAGAAAGTAACATTCCTCCTAAACGGTCTCAATGGGACCCACAGAAAGTAACTTTCCCTAAACACTCTCACCACCCACAGAAAGTAACATTCTCCTAAACACTCTCACCACCCACAGAAAGTAACATTCTCCTAAACACTCTCACCACCCACAGAATGTAATATTCTCCTAAACACACTCACCACCCACAGAATGAAGGACATTCCTCTAAACACTCTCAAATTTTCACCCACAGAATGTAACATTCTCCTAAATATTCTCACCACCCACTTAAAGTGCACATTCCCCTAAACACTCTCACACCCACAGAAAGTAACATTCCCTAAACACTCTAACCACCCACAGAAAGCAACATTTTCCTAAACGGTCTCACCATCCACGAAAGTAACATTACCCTAAAAACTCTCACCACCCACAGAAAGTAACATTCTCCTAAACACTCTCACCACCCACAGAAAGAAATATTCCCCCTAAACAATTTCACCACCCACAGAAAGTAACATTCTCCTAAACACTCTCACCACCCACAGAAAGCAACATTCTCCTAAACACTCTCACCACCCACAGAAAAGTAACATTCTCCTAAACACTCTCACCACCCACAGAAAGTAACATTCCCTAAACACTTCTCACCACCCACAGAAAGTAACATTCCCCTAAACACTCTCACCACCCTCATAGAATGTGTAATATTCTCCTAAACACTCTCACCACCCACTTGGAAAGTAACATTCCCCTAAACAATCTCCTACCACCCACAGAATGGAACATTCTCCTAAATACTCACTTCCACAGAATGTAATGTTCTCCTAAACACTCTCACCACCCATGAATTCACACTCCTAAACACTCTCACCACCCACAGAAAGTAACATTCCCCCTAAACACTCTCACCACCCACAGAATGTAACATTCTCTTAAACACTCTCACCACCCACAAAATGTAACATTCTCCTAAACACTCTCACCACCCACAGAATGTAACATTCCCCTAAACACTCTCACCACCCAGAGAAAGTAACATTCTCCTAAACACTCTCACCACCAACAGAATGTAACATTCTCTAAAACACTTCCTCACCACCCACAGAATGTAAATTCTCCTAAACGCTCTCACCACCCACTTAAAGTAACATTCCCCTAAACACTCTCACCACCCACAGAAAGTAACATTCTCCTAAACACTCTCACCACCCACTTAAAGTAACATTTCCCTAAACACTCTCCCCACCCACAGAAAGTAACATTCTCCTTAACGGTCTCACCACCCACAGAAAGTAACATTCCCTAAACACTCTCCCCACCCACAGAAAGTAACATTCTCCTAAACACTCTCACCACCCACAGAAAGTAACATTCTCTTAAACACCTCACCACCCACAGAAAGTAACATTCTCCTAAACACTCTCACCACCCACAGAATGTAACATTCTCCTAAACACTCTCACCACCCACAGAAAGTAACATTCTCCTAAACACTCTCACCACCCACAGAAAGTAACATTCTCCCCAAACGCTCTCACCACCCACAGAAAGTAACATTCTCCTAAACATTCTCACCACCCACAGAATGTAACATTCTCCTAAACACTCTCACCACCCACAGAATGTAACATTCTCCTAAACACTCTCACCACCCACAGAAAGTAATATTCCCCTTAAACACTTTCACCACCCACATAAAGTAACATTCTCCTAAACACTCTCAACACCCACAGAATATAACATTCTTCCAAACACTCTCACCACCCCAAGAAAAGTTACATTCCCCAAACACTCTCACCACCCACAGAATGTATCATTCCCCTAAACACTCTCACCACCCACAGAATGTATCATTCCCCTAAACACTCTCACCACCCACTTAAAGTAACATTCTCCTAAACACTCTCACCACCCACAGAATTTAAATTTCCTGAACACTCTCACCACACACTTAAAGTAACATTCCCCTAAACACTCTCACCACCCACAGAAAATAACATTCCCCTAAACACTCTCACCACCCACAGAATGTAACATTCTCCTAAACACTCTCACCACCCATTCCAGAATTCTCACACTCCTAAACATTCTCACCACCCACAGAAAGTAACATTCTTCATGAAACACTCTCACTACCCACTTAAAATAACATTTTCCTAAACACTCTCACCACCCACTTAAAGGAACATTTCCCTAAACACTCTCCCCACCCACAGAAAGTAACATTCTCCTAAACGGTCTCACCACCCACAGAAAGTAACTTTCCCTAAACACTCTCACCACCCACAGAAAGTAACATTCTCCTAAACACTCTCACCACCCACAGAAAGTAACATTCTCCTAAACACTCTCACCACCCACAGAATGTAACATTCTCCTAAACACTCTCACCACCCACAGAATGTAACATTCCCCTAAACACTCTCACCACCCACAGAATGTAACATTCTCCTAAACACTCTCACCACCCACTTAAAGTAACATTCTCCTAATCACTCTCACCACCCACAGAAAGTAACATTCCCCTAAAGACTCTCACCACCCACAGAAAGTAACATTCTCCTAAACGGTCTCACCACCCACAGAAAGTAACATTCCCCTAAACACTCTCACCACCCACAGAAAGTAACATTCTCCTAAACACTCTCACCACCCACAGAAAGTAACATTCCCCTAAACACTCTCACCACCCACAGAAAGTAACATTCTCCTAAACACTCTCACCACCCACAGAAAGTAACATTCTCCTAAACACTCTCACCACCCACAGAAAGTAACATTCTCCTAAACACTCTCACCACCCACAGAATGTAACATTCTCCTAAACACTCTCACCACCCACAGAAAGTAACATTCCCCTAAACACTCTCACCACCCACAGAATGTAACATTCCCCTAAACACTCTCACCACCCACAGAATGTAATATTCTCCTAAACACTCTCACCACCCACAGAATGTAACATTCCCCTAAACACTCTCACCACCCACAGAAAGTAACATTCCCCTAAACACTCTCACCACCCACAGAATGTAATATTCTCCTAAACACTCTCACCACCCACAGAAAGTAACATTCTCCTAAACACTCTCACCACCCACAGAAAGTAACATTCTCCTAAACACTCTCACCACCCACAGAAAGTAACATTCTCCTAAACACTCTCACCACCCACAGAAAGTAACATTCTCCTAAACACTCTCACCACCCACAGAATGTAACATTCTCCTAAACACTCTCACCACCCACAGAATGTAACATTCTCCTAAACACTCTCACCACCCACAGAATGTAACATTCCCCTAAACACTCTCACCACCCACAGAATGTAACATTCTCCTAAACACTCTCACCACCCACTTAAAGTAACATTCCCCTAAACACTCTCACCACCCACAGAAAGTAACATTCCCCTAAACACTCTCACCACCCACAGAAAGTAACATTCTCCTAAACACTCTCACCACCCACAGAAAGTAACATTCGCCTAAAAACTCTCACCACCCACAGAAAGTAACATTCTCCTAAACACTTTCACCACCCACAGAAAGTAACATTCTCCTAAACACTCTCACCACCCACAGAAAGTAACATTCTCCTTCTAAACACTCTCACCACCCACAGAAAGTAACATTCCCCTAAACACTCTCACTACCCACAGAATGTAACATTCTCCTAAATATTCTCACCACCCACTTAAAGTAACATTCCCCTAAACACTCTCACACCCACAGAAAGTAACATTCCCCTAAACACTCTAACCACCCACAGAAAGTAACATTTTCCTAAACGGTCTCACCATCCACAGAAAGTAACATTACCCTAAAAACTCTCACCACCCACAGAAAGTAACATTCTCCTAAACACTCTCACCACCCACAGAAAGAAACATTTCCCTAAACACTCTCACCACCCACAGAAAGTAACATTCTCCTAAACACTCTCACCACCCACAGAAAGTAACATTCTCCTAAACACTCTCACCACCCACAGAAAGTAACATTCTCCTAAACACTCTCACCACCCACAGAAAGTAACATTCCCCTAAACACTCTCACCACCCACAGAAAGTAACATTCCCCTAAACACTCTCACCACCCTCAGAATGTAATATTCTCCTAAACACTCTCACCACCCACGGAAAGTAACATTCCCCTAAACACTCTCACCACCCACAGAATGGAACATTCTCCTAAATACTCTCACTTCCACAGAATGTAATGTTCTCCTAAACACTCTCACCACCCACAGAATTCTCACACTCCTAACCACTCTTTCCACCCACAGAAAGTAACATTCCCCTAAACACTCTCACCACCCACAGAATGTAATATTCTCCTAAACACTCTCACCACCCACAGAATGTAACATTCCCCTAAACACTTTCACCACCCACAGAAAGTAACATTCTCCTAAACACTCTCACCACCCACAGAATGTAACATTCTCCCAAACACTCTCACCACCCACAGAATGTAACATTCTCCTAAACACTCTCACCACCCACAGAATGTAACATTCTCTAAAACACTCTCACCACCCACAGAATGTAAATTCTCCTAAACACTCTCACCACCCACGGAAAGTAACATTCCCCTAAACACTCTCACTACCCACAGAATGTAACATTCTCCTAAACACTCTCACCACCCACAGAATGTAATGTTTTCCTTAACACTCTCACCACCCACAGAATTCTCACACTCCTAACCACTCTCACCACCCACAGAAAGTAACATTCCCCTAAACACTCTCACTCCCACAGAAAGTAACATTCCCCTAAAAACTCTCACCACCCACAGAATGTAACATTCTCCTAAACACTCTCACCACCCACAGAATGTAACATTCTCCTAAACACTCTCACCACCCACAGAAAGTAACATTCTCCTAAACACTCTCACCACCCACAGAATGTAACATTCTCCTAAACACTCTCACCACCCACAGAATGTAACATTCTCCTAAACACTCTCACCACCCACAGAAAGTAACATTCTCCTAAACACCTAAACACTCTCACCACCCACAGAATGTAACATTCTCCTAAACACTCTCACCACCCACAGAATGTAACATTCTCCTAAACATTCTCACCACCCACAGAATGTAACATTCCCCTAAACACTCTCACCACCCACAGAATGTAACATTCTCCTAAACATTCTCACCACCCCCAGAATTCTCACACTCCTAAACACTCTCACCACCCACAGAAAGTAACATTCCCTAAAACTCTCACTCCCACAGAAAGTAACATTCCCCTAAAAACTCTCACCACCCACAGAAGTAACATTTTCCCTAAACGGTCTCACCATCCACAGAAAGTAACATTACCCTAAAAACTCTCACCACCCATAGAAAGTAACATTCTCCCTAAACACTTTCACCACCCACAGAAAGTAACATTCTCCTAAACACTCTCACCACCCACAGAAAGTAACATTCTCCTAAACACTCTCACCACCCACAGAAAGTAACATTCCCCTAAACACTCTCACCACCCACAGAAAGTAACATTCTCCTAAACACTCTCACCACCCACAGAATGTAACATTCCCCTAAACACTCTCACCACCCACAGAAAGTAACATTCTCCTAAACACTCTCACCACCCACAGAATGTAACATTCTCCTAAACACTCTCACCACCCACAAAATGTAACATTCTCCTAAACACTCTCACCACCCACAGAATTCTCACACTCCTAAACACTCTCACCACCCACAGAAAGTAACATTCCCCTAAACACTCTCACCACCCACAGAATGTAACATTCTCCTAAACACTCTCACCACCCACAGAATGTAACATTCCCCTAAACACTCTCACCACCCACAGAATGTAACATTCTCCTAAACACTCTCACCACCCAGAGAAAGTAACATTCTCCTAAACACTCTCACCACCAACAGAATGTAACATTCTCCTAAAACACTCTCACCACCCACAGAATGTAAATTCTCCTAAACACTCTCACCACCCACTTAAAGTAACATTCCTCTAAAACACTCTTTACCACCCACTTAAAGTAACATTCCTCTAAACACTCTTACCACCCACAGAAAGTAACATTTTCCTAAACGGTCTCACCATCCACAGAAAGTAACATTACTCCTAAACATCTCTCACCACCCACAGAAAGTAACATTCTCCTAAACACTCTCACCACCCACAGAAAGTAACATTCCCCCTAAACACTCATCACCACCCACATAGAAAGCAACATTCTCCTAAACACTCTCACCACCCACAGAAAGTAACATTCTCCTAAACACTCTCACCACCCACAGAATTGCAACATTCTCCTAAACACTCTCACCACCCACAGAAAGTGTAACATTCTCCTAAACACTCTCACCACCCACTTTGAAAGGAACATTCCCCTAAACACTCTCACCACCCACAGAAAGTAACATTCTCCTAAACACTCTCACCACCCACAGAAAGTAACATTCTCCCCAAACACTCTCACCACCCACAGAATGTAACATTCTCCTAAACACTCTCACCACCCACAGAAAGTAACATTCTCCTAAAACACTCTCACCACCCACAGAAAGTAACATTCTCCTAAACACTCTCACCACCCACAGAATGTAATATTCTCCTAAACACACTCACCACCCACAGAATGTAACATTCATAAAACCTCTCACCACCAGATATAACATTCTCTAAACACTCTCACCACCCACTTACGAAATGTAACATTCCCCTAAACACTCTCACCACCCACAGAAAAGTAACATTCCCCTAAACACTCTCACCACCCACAGAAAGTAACATTCCCCCTAAACACTCTTACCACCCACAGAAAGTAACATTCCTCTAAACGGTCTCACCATCCACAGAAAATAACATTACCCTAAAAACTCTCACCACCCACAGAAAGTAACATTCTCCTAACCACTCTCACCACCCACAGAATGTAACATTCCCTAAACACTCTTACCACCCACAGAAAGTAACATTCTCCTAAACAGTCTCACCATCCACAGAAAGTAACATTACCCTAAACTCTCACCACCACAGAAAGTAACATTCTCCTAAACACTCTCACCACCCACAGAAAGTAACATTCTCCTAAACACTCTCACCACCCACAGAAAGTAACATTCTCCTAAAAACACTCTCACCACCCACAGAATGGAACATTCTCCTAAACACTCTCACCTCCCACAGAATGTAACGTTCTCCTAAACACTCTCACCACCCACAGGAATTCTCACACTCTAAACCTAACCTACTCTTTCCACCCACAGAAAGTAACATTTCCCTAAACACTTCAAACACTCTCTCAACACCCACAGAATGTAATATTCTCCTAAACACTCTCACCACCCACAGAATTCTCCTAACACTCTCAGAAAGTAACCTAAACACTTTCACCACCCACAGAAAGTAACATTCTCCTAAACACTCTCACCACCCACAGAATGTAACATTCTCCTAAACACTCCTCACCACCCACAGAATGTAACATTCTCCTAAACACTCTCACCACCCACAGAATGTAACATTCTCCTAAAACACTCTCACCACCCACAGAATGTAACATTCTCCTAAACAGAAAGTAACTCTCACCACCCACAGAAAGTAACACGGTCTCACCATCCCTAAAACACTCTCACCACCCACAGAATGTAACATTCTCCTAAACACTCTCACCACCCACAGAATGTAACATTCCCCTAAACACTCTCACCACCCACAGAAAGTAACATTCTCCTAAACACTCTCACCACCCACAGAAGTAACATTCTCCCAAACACTCTCACCACCCACAGAATGTAACATTCCCCTAAACACTCTCACCACCCACAGAATGTAACATTCTCCTAAACACTCTCACCACCCACAGAATGTAACATTCCCTAAACACTCTCACCACCCACAGAAAGTAACATTCCCCTAAACACTCTCACCACCCACAGAATGTAACATTCTCCTAAACACTCTCACCACCCACAGAATGTAACATTCTCCTAAACACTCTCACCACCCACAGAATGTAACATTCTCCTAAACACTCTCACCACCCACAGAAAGTAACATTCCCCTAAACACTCTCACCACCCACAAAAAGTAACATTCCCCTAAACACTCTCACCACCCACAGAATGTAACATTCTCCTAAACACTCTCACCACCCACAGAATGTAACATTCTCCTAAACACTCTCACCACCCACAGAAAGTAACATTCTCCTAAACACTCTCACCACCCACAGAAAGTAACATTCTCCTAAACACTCTCACCACCCACAGAAAGTAACATTCTCCTAAACACTCTCACCACCCACAGAATGTAACATTCTCCTAAACACTCTCACCACCCACTTAAAGAATGTAACATTCTCTAAACACTCTCACCACCCACAGAATGTAACATTCACCACCCCTAAACTTGACTCTCACCACCCACAGAAAGCACACTCTAAAGAGTCTCACCAAAGTAACATTCTCCTAAACACTCTCACCACCCACAGAATGTAACATTCTCCTAAACACTCTCACCACCCACAGAAAGTAACATTCCCCTAAACACTCTCACCACCCACAGAAAGTAACATTCTCCTAAACACTCTCACCACCCACAGAAAGTAACATTCTCCTAAACACTCTCACCACCCACAGAAAGTAACATTCTCCTAAACACTCTCACCACCCACAGAAAGTAACATTCCCCTAAACACTCTCACCACCCACAGAAAGTAACATTCTCCTAAACACTCTCACCACCCACAGAATGTAACATTCTCCTAAACACTCTCACCACCCACAGAAAGTAACATTCCCCTAAACACTCTCACCACCCACAGAATGTAATATTCCCCTAAACACTCTCACCACCCACATAAAGTAACATTCTCCTAAACACTCTCAACACCCACAGAATGTAACATTCTCCCAAACACTCTCACCACCCAAGAAAAGTAACATTCCCCTAAACACTCTCACCACCCACAGAATGTATCATTCCCCTAAACACTCTCACCACCCACAGAAAGTAACATTCCCCTAAACACTCTCACCACCCACAGAATGTAACATTCTCCCAAACACTCTCACCACCCAAGAAAAGTAACATTCCCCTAAACACTCTCACCACACACTTAAAGTAACATTCCCCTAAACACTCTCACCACCCACAGAAAGTAACATTCCCCTAAACACTCTCACCACCCACAGAATGTAACATTCTCCTAAACACTCTCACCACCCACAGAATTCTCACACTCCTAAACATTCTCACCACCCACAGAAAGTAACATTCCTCTAAACACTCTCACTACCCACTTTAAGGAACATTTCCCTAAACACTCTCCCCACCCACAGAAAGTAACATTCTCCTAAACGGTCTCACCACCCACAGAAAGTAACATTCCCTAAACACTCTCACCACCCACAGAAAGTAACATTCTCCTAAACACTCTCACCACCCACAGAAAGTAACATTCTCCAAAACACTTTCACCACCCACAGAAAGTAACATTCTCCTAAACACTCTCACCACCCACAGAATGTAATATTCTCCTAAACACACTCACCACCCACAGAATGTAACATTCACCTAAACACTCTCACCACCCACAGAATGTAACATTCTCCTAAACATTCTCACCACCCACTTAAAGTAACATTCCCCTAAACACTCTCACATCCACAGAAAGTAACATTCCCCTAAACACTCTCACACCCACAGAAAGTAACATTCCCCTAAACACTCTTACCACCCACAGAAAGTAACATTTTCCTAAACGGTCTCACCATCCACAGAAAGTAACATTACCCTAAAAACTCTCACCACCCACAGAAAGTAACATTCTCCTAAACACTCTCACACCCACAGAAAGTAACATTCCCCTAAACACTCTTACCACCCACAGAAAGTAACATTTTCCTAAACGGTCTCACCATCCACAGAAAGTAACATTACCCTAAAAACTCTCACCACCCACAGAAAGTAACATTCTCCTAAACACTCTCACCACCCACAGAAAGTAACATTCCCCTAAACACTCTCACCACCCACAGAAAGTAACATTCTCCTAAACACTCTCACCACCCACAGAAAGTAACATTCTCCTAAACACTCTCACCACCCACAGAAAGTAACATTCTCCTAAACACTCTCACCACCCACAGAAAGTAACATTCTCCTAAACACTCTCACCACCCACAGAATTCTCATTCTCCTAAACACTCTCACCACCCACAGAAAGTAACATTCCCCTAAACACTCTCACCACCCACAGAATGTAACATTCTCCTAAACACTCTCACCACCCACAGAATGTAACATTCTCCTAAACACTCTCACCACCCACAGAATGTAACATTCTCCTAAACACTCTCACCACCCACAGAATGTAACATTCTCCTAAACACTCTCACCACCCACAGAATGTAACATTCCCCTAAACACTCTCACCACCCACAGAATGTAACATTCTCCTAAACACTCTCACCACCCACAGAAAGTAACATTCCCCTAAACACTCTCACCACCCACAGAAAGTAACATTCTCCTAAACACTCTCACCACCCACAGAAAGTAACATTCTCCTAAACACTCTCACCACCCACAGAATGTAACATTCTCCTAAACACTCTCACCACCCACAGAATGTAACATTCCCCTAAACACTCTCACCACCCACAGAAAGTAACATTCTCCTAAACACTCTCACCACCCACAGAAAGTAACATTCTCCTAAACACTCTCACCACCCACAGAAAGTAACATTCTCCTAAACACTCTCACCACCCACAGAAAGTAACATTCTCCTAAACACTCTCACCACCCACAGAATGTAACATTCCCTAAACACTCTCACCACCCACAGAAAGTAACATTCTCCTAAACACTCTCACCACCCACAGAAAGTAACATTCTCCTAAACACTCTCACCACCCACAGAATGTAACATTCTCCTAAACACTCTCACCACCCACAGAAAGTAACATTCTCCTAAACACTCTCACCACCCACAGAAAGTAACATTCTCCTAAACACTCTCACCACCCACAGAAAGTAACATTCCCCTAAACACTCTCACCACCCACAGAAAGTAACATTCTCCCTAAACACTCTCACCACCCACAGAATGTGTAACATTCTCCTAAACACTCTCACCACCCACAGAATGTAACATTCTCCTAAACACTCTCACCACCCAAGAAAAGTAACATTCCCTAAACACTCTCACCACCCACAGAATGTAACATTCCCCTAAACACTCTCACCACCCACAGAAAGTAACATTCCCCTAAACACTCTCACCACCCACAGAATGTAATATTCCCCTAAACACTTTCACCACCCACATAAAGTAACATTCTCCTAAACACTCTCACCACCCACAGAATGTAACATTCTCCTAAACACTCTCACCACCCACAGAAAAGTAACATTCCCCTAAACACTCTCACCACCCACAGAATGTAACATTCCCCTAAACACTCTCACCACCCACAGAAAGTAACATTCTCCTAAACACTCTCACCACCCACAGAATGTAACATTCTCCTAAACACTCTCACCACACACTTAAAGTAACATTCCCCTAAACACTCTCACCACCCACAGAAAGTAACATTCCCCTAAACACTCTCACCACCCACAGAATGTAACATTCTCCTAAACACTCTCACCACCCACAGAAAGTAACATTCCCTAAACACTCTCACCACCCACAGAAAGTAACATTCTCCTAAACACTCTCACCACCCACAGAAAGTAATATTCTCCTAAACACACTCACCACCCACAGAAAGTAACATTCTCCTAAACACTCTCACCACCCACAGAATGTAACATTCTCCTAAACATTCTCACCACCCACAGAATGTAACATTCCCCTAAACACTCTCACCACCCACAGAAAGTAACATTCTCCTAAACATTCTCACCACCCACTTAAAGTAACATTCCCCTAAACACTCTCACACCCACAGAAAGTAACATTCCCCTAAACACTCTCACACCCACAGAAAGTAACATTCCCCTAAAAACTCTCACCACCCACAGAAAGTAACATTTTCCTAAACGGTCTCACCATCCACAGAAAGTAACATTACCCTAAAAACTCTCACCACCCACAGAAAGTAACATTCTCCTAAACACTTTCACCACCCACAGAAAGTAACATTCTCCTAAACACTCTCACCACCCACAGAAAGTAACATTCTCCTAAACACTCTCACCACCCACAGAAAGTAACATTCCCCTAAACACTCTCACCACCCACAGAAAGTAACATTCCCCTAAACACTCTCACCACCCACAGAATGTAACATTCCCCTAAACACTCTCACCACCCACAGAAAGTAACATTCTCCTAAACACTCTCACCACCCACAGAATGTAACATTCTCCTAAACACTCTCACCACCCACAGAATGTAATGTTTTCCTTAACACTCTCACCACCCACAGAATTCTCACACTCCTAACCACTCTCACCACCCACAGAAAGTAACATTCCCCTAAACACTCTCACCACCCACAGAATGTAACATTCTCTTAAACACTCTCACCACCCACAAAATGTAACATTCTCCTAAACACTCTCACCACCCACAGAATGTAACATTCCCCTAAACACTCTCACCACCCAGAGAAAGTAACATTCTCCTAAACACTCTCACCACCAACAGAATGTAACATTCTCTAAAACACTCTCACCACCCACAGAATGTAAATTCTCCTAAACGCTCTCACCACCCACTTAAAGTAACATTCCCCTAAACACTCTCACCACCCACAGAAAGTAACATTCTCCTAAACACTCTCACCACCCACTTAAAGTAACATTTCCCTAAACACTCTCCCCACCCACAGAAAGTAACATTCTCCTTAACGGTCTCACCACCCACAGAAAGTAACATTCCCTAAACACTCTCACCACCCACAGAAAGTAACATTCTCCTAAACACTCTCACCACCCACAGAAAGTAACATTCTCTTAAACACTCTCACCACCCACAGAAAGTAACATTCTCCTAAACACTCTCACCACCCACAGAATGTAACATTCTCCTAAACACTCTCACCACCCACAGAAAGTAACATTCTCCTAAACACTCTCACCACCCACAGAAAGTAACATTCTCCTAAACGCTCTCACCACCCACAGAAAGTAACATTCTCCTAAACATTCTCACCACCCACAGAAAGTAACATTCCCCTAAACACTCTCACCACCCACAGAAAGTAACATTCTCCTAAACACTCTCACCACCCACAGAATGTAACATTCTCCTAAACACTCTCACCACCCACAGAATGTAACATTCTCCTAAACACTCTCACCACCCACAGAAAGTAATATTCCCTTAAACACTTTCACCACCCACATAAAGTAACATTCTCCTAAACACTCTCAACACCCACAGAATATAACATTCTCCCAAACACTCTCACCACCCAAGAAAAGTTACATTCCCCTAAACACTCTCACCACCCACAGAATGTATCATTCCCCTAAACACTCTCACCACCCACAGAATGTATCATTCCCCTAAACACTCTCACCACCCACTTAAAGTAACATTCTCCTAAACACTCTCACCACCCACAGAATTTAAATTCTCCTAAACACTCTCACCACACACTTAAAGTAACATTCCCCTAAACACTCTCACCACCCACAGAAAATAACATTCCCCTAAACACTCTCACCACCCACAGAATGTAACATTCTCCTAAACACTCTCACCACCCCCAGAATTCTCACACTCCTAAACATTCTCACCACCCACAGAAAGTAACATTCCTCGAAACACTCTCACTACCCACTTAAAATAACATTTTCCTAAACACTCTCACCACCCACTTAAAGGAACATTTCCCTAAACACTCTCCCCACCCACAGAAAGTAACATTCTCCTAAACGGTCTCACCACCCACAGAAAGTAACTTTCCCTAAACACTCTCACCACCCACAGAAAGTAACATTCTCCTAAACACTCTCACCACCCACAGAAAGTAACATTCTCCTAAACACTCTCACCACCCACAGAATGTAATATTCTCCTAAACACACTCACCACCCACAGAATGTAACATTCCCCTAAACACTCTCACCACCCACAGAATGTAACATTCTCCTAAATATTCTCACCACCCACTTAAAGTAACATTCCCCTAAACACTCTCACACCCACAGAAAGTAACATTCCCCTAAACACTCTAACCACCCACAGAAAGTAACATTTTCCTAAACGGTCTCACCATCCACAGAAAGTAACATTACCCTAAAAACTCTCACCACCCACAGAAAGTAACATTCTCCTAAACACTCTCACCACCCACAGAAAGAAACATTCCCCTAAACACTCTCACCACCCACAGAAAGTAACATTCTCCTAAACACTCTCACCACCCACAGAAAGTAACATTCTCCTAAACACTCTCACCACCCACAGAAAGTAACATTCTCCTAAACACTCTCACCACCCACAGAAAGTAACATTCCCCTAAACACTCTCACCACCCACAGAAAGTAACATTCCCCTAAACACTCTCACCACCCTCAGAATGTAATATTCTCCTAAACACTCTCACCACCCACGGAAAGTAACATTCCCCTAAACAATCTCACCACCCACAGAATGGAACATTCTCCTAAATACTCTCACTTCCACAGAATGTAATGTTCTCCTAAACACTCTCACCACCCACAGAATTCTCACACTCCTAAACACTCTCACCACCCACAGAAAGTAACATTCCCCTAAACACTCTCACCACCCACAGAATGTAACATTCTCTTAAACACTCTCACCACCCACAAAATGTAACATTCTCCTAAACACTCTCACCACCCACAGAATGTAACATTCCCCTAAACACTCTCACCACCCAGAGAAAGTAACATTCTCCTAAACACTCTCACCACCAACAGAATGTAACATTCTCTAAAACACTCTCACCACCCACAGAATGTAAATTCTCCTAAACGCTCTCACCACCCACTTAAAGTAACATTCCCCTAAACACTCTCACCACCCACAGAAAGTAACATTCTCCTAAACACTCTCACCACCCACTTAAAGTAACATTTCCCTAAACACTCTCCCCACCCACAGAAAGTAACATTCTCCTTAACGGTCTCACCACCCACAGAAAGTAACATTCCCTAAACACTCTCACCACCCACAGAAAGTAACATTCTCCTAAACACTCTCACCACCCACAGAAAGTAACATTCCCCTAAACACTCTCACCACCCACAGAAAGTAACATTCTCCTAAACACTCTCACCACCCACAGAATGTAACATTCTCCTAAACACTCTCACCACCCACAGAAAGTAACATTCTCCTAAACACTCTCACCACCCACAGAAAGTAACATTCCCCTAAACACTCTCACCACCCACAGAATGTAACATTCTCCTAAACACTCTCACCACCCACAGAATGTAACATTCTCCTAAACACTCTCACCACCCACAGAATGTAACATTCTCCTAAACACTCTCACCACCCACAGAAAGTAACATTCCCCTAAACACTCTCACCACCCACAGAAAGTAACATTCCCCTAAACACTCTCACCACCCACAGAATGTAACATTCTCCTAAACACTCTCACCACCCACTTAAAGTAACATTTTACTAAACACTCTCACCACCCACAGAATGTAAATTCCCCTAAACACTCTCACCACCCACAGAAAGTAACATTCTCCTAAACACTCTCACCACCCACAGAATGTAACATTCTCCTAATCACTCTCACCACCCACAGAAAGTAACATTCCCCTAAAGAGTCTCACCACCCACAGAAAGTAACATTCTCCTAAACACTCTCACCACCCACAGAAAGTAACATTCTCCTAAACACTCTCACCTTCTTGGGTGGGGCATGGGCTCCAGACGTGTCCACTGTCGTGTAAGAGGACTGTAGCTCTCCAGAGTGGACAGTCGGACTGCGCTGTCTGTTCCGTCGAAACCTCCCACGGCGTACAAGCAACCACCGTAGGCTACCAGGCCAAGACCGCTTCTGCCACGGGGCATGCTTGGTTCCGGGCTCCACTGATCATTGGATGGGTCATACATCTCCACGGCTCGTATGCACTCCATGCCATTGAATCCACCACACACATAGAGTTTCTCTGTTCAATTATACATCATTGCATCAAAAAGTAAAGAACATACATTTTCTCCATTAAATTACAGAATAATACTTCAGAATGTAAAGCGTCCACCACAGATGTACATTTTCTCCGTTAAATTATAGAATAATACTTCAAAATGTAAAGCGACTGTTCTCGGGTGGGATGGATGTGTTGAAGTCCACACAGCTTGGGTCGATCCACCGGACATTTGTTAGGGAAATCAAACGCAGGTGGGCATTGTGTTAGCCAAATTACGTTATCAGAAAATTCGTGGCTCCTATGAAATCTACTTCAACTGACCACTGGTCTGCATCTAGTGAAGCTTTATAAGGAAATCCTTACTTTTTTAATAGATGGAACATACTATACGGAAAGGTAATTGTTTCGTTAAAAGTTCGGAATGTGGTACTTAGTCTTTTTAAAGTTATGCGGTTAACTAGCACTAATGAAACACCATCTTCCTCCCCCCGCCCCCCCCCCCCCCCCCCCCCATTTACAAATGTTGACGATGTTACATTGTCTCTTAGATTGAATAAAAGGAGGAGAGCAATGTTCCGTATGTTAGCTGGTGTAAGAATTAACTAGAAGTTGTTGATCTTTAATAACATTGACTGTATGACACGAGAAGTGCTTAATACATTGGTGGGAGATGGACTCAAATATTTTTTTATATAAATATACAACACGTTTTAGTTTTTTAAAAAATCCAGAACTTCATCTTTTTCATAAACATTTACCAATGACTTACAATGGAGTGGGATTCTCATGGTTACATTTTTTGTCTATTTTGAAATCATCTAGCGCACCAGTTTTAACTGATTTGTTTCGGTTGCGTAGTTTGTAGATATAAGTGGCGTTTCTACTATAAATAAATGCATTTATAAGGGTGGATTCAAGCATTATTTATATATATATATATATAAATATATATATATATAAATAATTCTTGAATCCACCCTTAGAATCCTATAAGTGTAACAACTAATCAGTATTGTGAGAAGTAAACTTTTAAAATAATTATTTTGCCGATTTTTTGTTTCATGTTGTTGGCTACAAAAGGTTTGAGATAATGTCAGCATTTTACAAATATTTGAATCTAATTATATGAATCAATATGTCTGTATTCATTCAGTCAGACAATATGACCTCAATAATGATGTATTTGTTAATTACTATTGATTTTTTTTTATAATTATGAAATATAATTGATACGTTTATGAAGAAACATAGTATGGAAGAAACACAGTATGAAAGAAATACAGCATGGAAGAAACGACATAGTCTGGAAGAAATACAGTATGGGAGAAATACAGCATAGGAGAAATACAGTATGGAAGAAATACAGTATGGAAGAAACACAGTATGGAAGAAATACGGTATAGAAGAAATACAGTATTGAAGAAATATATCATGGAAGAAAGAACATAGTATTGAAGAAAACATAAAATTTAAGTTAACAGTGTTTGCAGGAAATTAAGTTTCAAAGAAAACAATCTATGGAAGAAATCAAAGAAAGAAAATCAAAGTATGAGTGATTAAAGTGTATAACGCAAAGTAGAGAAAGTGAGAAGGTGAAGTAAGTAAAACTACAAGTATACAGAAGAAAACAGTAATATAGAAAAAGACTCCTGTAGTCATCCAATCAAGAATCTCATTCAGCTATTAAATCAGGAAATTAAGAAAACACAGACGAAAAAACAAAGACGATGATTTAAGTTTAATTAAATTTATCCTTTCAATTAGCAACTGATGCTTTGATTTAAAATATTGAAATAACACAAACAAAAACTAAAGGTGAGGGAATGAAAAACAAAGAAAAGTTGCAATGAATTCTTTATCTTTTTTTTTTTGTCGTAAAACATTAAAAAAAACTTTTCTAGGTGTTTGGTCATTGATATAATTTAAACCTTGTTTTATTTGCTCTGATAACAGACACAAAAATGTCAATTTCTGTTTTAGTGTCGAGTGTCTTATTTCACAAAGTTAGAGACTTCACTTTTAGTAGCAGATGTCGGCATGGAAAATAAACACAAAGGAATGAAAAATGAAATTTCTCAGCCATGAATCATTCGATGTCCTGATCGAGGTAGTGAGAAACTCATTAAATTGTATAATCTAACCCGAGGCCATTTAGTATTTGGTTGGCCACTTTGGTCATTGATCAGACTGACACTTAGAAGTAAATCACTTTTCTTGGGCAGTTCATAAATAAATGTGCTGCGGAACTGGCCATTGGAGAACGAATGCTGAAAGTTTTATTTATAGGCTACAAACACTATAATTAGACTCTGTCACAACTTACACGTACTTAACATAATACAGACATATATACAGCATGATATTTTGTACTTTTAACACACTAATAAAGGCGGATGGTTATTGTATTGGTCACAGAATCCACTAGAATAGCAGTGGCTACAGAAACAGATGGTCGTGCGGTAAAGCGCTCGACTGTCGACCTGAAGGTACCTGGTTCGATCTCCGGTGAGGACCAAGGAAATTTTTTCAGATCTTGGCTCAAGTTCCCGATATATCTCCCGTGGTGTCTCCATGGCCTTTGCACTATCGGCTATGGTGGGTATGAAAAAAGGGCACCATAAAAACCGTCCAATAAGTGGTTCATAGGACCTAAGAGATTCCATCTCATTTTAACAGGGACTTCACACACAGAAACAGAAGAATATTGGGACCATTGACTATAGACCTGAGGGTCCCTTGTTCAATCACCGGTGAGGACCAATGGAAATGACAGTTCCCCGCTAGACCTCCAGTGGTTCCGCCAGTGGTAATGCGATATCGATGGGGGTGAAAGAAGGGCGACATAAAAAAAACTAGGATTTAAGATATTTCATCTTTTCCTTCCAGGGACTTCTCACACTTACACATCATCTGAACACGACTTTATAACTGAAACTTTACTTTTCACTTTACCAAACATTACAATCAGCCTACTCATTATTTAAGTGCACCTAACACAGAGATGTCGGACGCTATTTTGTACTTTAAAAAAAATAGTGATTGAGTATCATTACGATTTTTCCTGTTTAGCCATCAGTATGTTGACTATACAAACAGCATTAGATTATAACATTGTATCTTTGTTTCCTGTTCAGCCATCAGTATGTTGACTATACAAACAGCATTAGATTATAACATTGTATCTTTGTTTTCCTGTTCAGCCATCAGTATGTTGACTATACAAACAGCATTAGATTATAACATTGTATCTTTGTTTTCCTGTTCAGCCATCAGTATGTTGACATACAAACAGCATTAGCTTATAACATTGTATCTTTGTTTTCCTGTTCAGCCATCAGTATGTTGGCATACAAACAGCATTAGACTATAACATTGTAACTTTGTTTTTTTCCTGCGCCACGAACTAATTCACATGTAATCATTTTCTCTAAGTACAGACTAACACAGTTATTTCGTATAAAACTTTTAAAAAACAACAATATCGTTAGTGAACGTCACTAGCGTGTAATACAATCTGTGAACGCAAATATCAATCAAGTCAAACAGTTTTTGTTGGTTTGTTGTTGCAGTTCAACTTGGTATTGTGTGACTTCAATTCGGCTCAAATTATTTCCCCTCTTTTTTTTCTAATTTACATTTGCTGGCTATTAGTATTACCAATGAAAGTAATTTTTTTTCATAGACGGAATACCACTATTAAGATAACATTGGCATAATATACTATCAAACACAGTGTGTACTTATCAGTCAAAATAAAAGATACACATATTTAATTGGGTCACAGGAGGCGCCTTAAGCACTGGCTCTCGCTTCCATTTTTTTAAACAAATAAATTTAGTAATATTCATTTCATGTCTGCGTTTTCGGAAACGCAGTTGTTACCCGACCAGCAAACTGGAATAATTATTTTTTTTTCCGCCGACCAGCATAGATGTGCGCCTGCGCGACTTTTATAAGGGGTCTGTCTATAGATATTGCGCATGCGCGACTAGATGGACTCCGTATTATTTTTTTTTCGGGATCCAGCTATATATATTGCGCCTAACCCTATCCCTAACCCTATTCCTAACCCTATTCCTAACCCTAACCCTATTCCTAACCCTAAACCTAACCCTAACCCTAGCCCTAGCCCTAGCCCTAACCCTAGCCCCGAAAACAAAAAATATGCAATAATATGCAGTCCGAGTCCATCTAGTCGCGCATGCGCACATCTATTGCTGGCCTGCAGAAAAAAAAAATTATTCCAGTTTGCTGGTCGAGTAACATTTGCGTTTTCGAAAAATCCCAATTACGTCGATTGACATAGAACGGCAGCAGAGAGTAGTAAAAGAATTCCCTGCTAATATTTCGCAGGGGTACAGCGAGCTGAGAATGAAACCATTAGAAATGTCTTAAGTCTCCTCAAAAGTTAATGAATGAGGCTATACATCAACTTCAAAAAATTGTCTTCGCATCTACCAATGGTGACCTAACGAGGTTCTTACAGTCGCCTGTGGCCATTTGATAAGTGCGGCTTGCAATGCGCCATCTTTTCTTTGTTTAGTTTTTTTTTTTTTTAAAATCTACAATCTAATTAATTTTGTTCCATAACGTATGAAAAATTGATCAGTATTTTTTACAGACCTGATTGAGTTTCTTATCGACCTCAAGATATATAGAGCAAAGTGGGAGGGGGGGGAGATCCTACTGCTAGCGTACCACCCCGGGCAGGTATAAAGATGGGCTTTTGGTGGGCCTCCCGAAAATCGGGACCCCAGGAGCTCGCACGGTCGGTCCACCGTTTAACCCTAGCCCTAAATCCACCTATGCACATTAGACACCTTTTAAAATATGCACTGACACAAAAGGAAAAAAAAATTGCTTGCACTTTAAATAGCGAGGTGAACAGATAGACGACTATCAATCAATTTATGTGAGGTGAATAGATAGACGACTATCAATCAATTTATGTGAGGTGAACAGATAGACGACTATCAATCAATTTATGTGAAGTGAACAGATAGACGACTATCAATCAATGTATGTGAGGTGAATAGATAGACGTCTATCAATCAATGTATGTGAGGTGAATAGACGTCTATCAATCAATGTATGTGAGGTGAATAGATAGACGACTATCAATCAATTTATGTGGCAGTGATGATTGTGTGTCTCTCATTTACCTCATCTCCTTAAAACAACGAATAATTCTTTCAACTAAAGGAACATCGGACTCTCAAACTGATATATGGATATATTTGTCTAGTCTCTGTCAGGATGACATGTTTACCTCTATAAACCTATAACGGAATGGTTCTTATGCTGTAATCCCCGCCACAGCCCAGACTGTGACGGCCATGGAGTCACCGTATCTTTCTGTGTGGGTCTAACCCGAGGTACGCGAGCACCTACACCACAAGGACATCCGTCCCTAAATTAGTTGAGTTTATAAGACCATCCTCCCTAAATTAGATGAATTTATAAAACCATCTGTTCCTAAATTAGATGAATTTATAAAACCATCCGTCCCTTAATTAGATGAATATATAAAACCATCCGTCCCACTATGTCTCACTATGTCCATACTTACCATTCAGCACGGCCACTCAATAAACATTTTGCTCTATCTCAAGTCTCACTATGTCCGTACTTACCATTCAGCACGGCCACTCAATAAACATTTTGCTCTATCTAAAGTCTCACCATGTCCGTACTTACCATTCAGCACGGCCACTCAATAAACATTTTGCTCTATCTCAAGTCTCACTATGTCCGTGCTTACCATTCAGCACGGCCACACCAGCGTCGCTTCTCTGTTGTATCATGGGGGAGATGAAGCTCCACTGATTGTTCTTCTTGTTGAACCTCTCCGCACTGTTCAGTCTGTAGACGCCATCGTACCCACCGATAGCGTAGATACACCCGTGTAGCTCAGCCACCCCGACATAACATCTTTACAAAAAAGTTACATTTACCACTATGTTTAAAGTATATTTAGCCAACAATTATTCAAAAATATATATAATGTTTACAAAAAAAACTACACATGTGGCCGTTCACTTATTATGTAACGCCTTGGGGGAGGCGAAGGGGGGGGGGTGTGATACGTAATGATAAAGAAAGTTAAGGAAAAGCGTTACGCTGGGGGGGGGGGTTCAAAAATCAAGAAAAAAAAGAGTTACGTAATATGTGAGTGTCTTCTATGAGATGTTAAAATAGTTGCATATTAGTTTTTTTTTTAAAAAACACAGACTTCTAAATAAAACTTACATATTTAAAAAAATGCTCACATATAAAAAAAATGCATTTTGGATCAAACCTAATTAGCTTTGATGCCAATTTTTTTAAGATGCATATTAATCACTTTCACTGGCGGATTGGGTCTGAAAATATTAGGTGCCAGCAAACAACATGGACCTACTTCATGATGCTATTATTAGGTGCCAGCAAACAACATGGACCTACTCCATGATGCTATTATTTGATTGTGGAAACCGATGAAAAGAAGAGTTGGTGCCCACATGTCAATGGGGGCAGCGGAGGGGGGGGAGGGCGGCAAGGTCACTCATAGGCAAGACCAATATTAATCACATTACTTTGATATGAATATAACGGAAACAAATGAAATAACGCACCTCTTGGTGTTCATTGGGGTCACGTCCTCCCAGGTAAGTGAGTCTGGCCGCAGCTTACAACAGCTACTGAGGTACACCTGTCCGCTGAACCCACCAACAATGTAGATCTCATTGTCCAGTGCCACCATTCCATGGTAGGATCTAGGGGCTGGGGGTGGGGGGGTGAAACATGAGGCGTGACGAGTGAGCAGTGAAATCAACCATTGAGTGAAAGGAACATTATTGACAGGATGTCAGCATTATTCTCTCTATAAACCTAAATATGTGTATGTATTACTTCCCCTGTTATATGGCCTCCTCCTCCTCCTCTTATATGTGTTACTCCCCCTATTGAATATGTTACTTTCCCTAAGTTTTGCTTACTTTATCTGATATTTGTCACTGCTCCTTTTATATTAGTTATTCCTTCTCTTATATGTGTTACTCTTCTTCTAAAATTGTTACTTCCCATCTAATATATCTTACTTCCCCTCTACTATGTCTTACTTGCCCTTTAATGTCTTACTTCCCCTCTACTATGTCTTACTTCCCCTCTACTATTCTTACTTGCCCTCTAATATGTCTTACTTCCCCTCTACTATGTCTTACTTCCCCTCTAATATGTCTTACTTCCCCTCTACTATGTCTTACTTGCTCTTTAATATGTCTTACTTCCCCTCTACTATGTCTTACTTCCCCTCTAATATATCTTACTTCACCTCTACTATGTCTTACTTCCCCTCTAATATGTCTTACTTCACCTCTACTATGTCTTACTTGCCCTTTAATATGTCTTACTTCCCCTCTACTATGTCTTACTTCCCCTCTAATATGTCTTACTTCCCCTCTACAATGTCTTACTTGCCCTTCAATATGTCTTACTTCCCCTATAATATGTCTTACTTCCCCTTTACTATGTCTTACTTCCCCTCTAATATGTCTTACTTCCCCTCTACTATGTCTTACTTGCCCTTTAATATGTCTTACTTCACCTCTACTATGTCTTACTTCAACTCTAATATGTCTTACTTCCCCTCTAATATATCTTACTTCCCCTCTACTATGTCTTACTTCTTATATGTGATATTTCTCCACTAATATGTCTTACTTCTCCACTAATATGTGATACTTCTCCTCTAATATGTGATACTTCTCTAATATGTGATACTTATGTGATACTTCTCAATATTAAACATAATTTAATCACTTGCACGTGTTTTCTATTATTGGAGAACTTCCTGGCCAAACTTAAACATTCACTAATCTATTTACAAATCTTTTAGGATTAAACACAAACATTTTGCATTTGATAATTCTCTTGTTACATTTTTCCAAGAGTTAGAACAAGATAAACAATAATTTAAATTACAGACTTCCACTTGGATTACATTGTATTCTCACTTGTGTATTTCATTGGTTTATTTGTTATCAAGCAATGATGAATATTTTTTTACTAGATTCCACGTAGCAATGAAAAAAAAGAGAATCAGCTAACAGCAGGGTTGTTAACAATACTGAAAAAAATTATTGGCAATACCAATACCAATACAATTTTAAAACCAGTATTGCAATACCAGTACCAATATTTATTTATTATTGCCAATACCAATACCAATATTTGGGTCATTCGATGAATAAAACGCAAATACGTAATTCATTGCTCTATATCATTTACATCGATAAACGATAACAACATTTTGGGCTAATTTAGATGATGTATTTTTAACCAAATTTTGTTCAATAGTTAACACTTGCTTCATCAGTTTCCCTCAAAGCATCCAAAAGTCTTTGACAACATAATAAACTATTATTAAATAAGTCGGCATACCTTATTGTCCTTGAGCAACAAGATTTTTAATATGTATGCTGTACACATATTGTGAATGAAATGAATGGATGGATGGATGGATGAAACAAATGACTGTCATAGAAAAGCAAAGATACTTAAACAGTTAAACATCACACTATAGTAAAAGCAGTCAGACCGAGTCAGTGGATTGCATTACATCTGGAAAACTAAACGATGAATTCCAGTAGAGTTCACAGGGTAACGCCCCCTAACTGGCAGTTACCACTATAACCAGGCGAAGAAAAGTAACCATTTCAAAATGCGCACTGCTCAGTCGTGAACGAAGAGGGGAAAATACTCGTCCTCCTAATGCAGCGGTCGGGGATCTTTTTTAATCATTACCCCAAAATATTTTTTGTAAGTTGATATTACCCTACAGCAAATTAAAAATATATACTTTTTACTCACAAAAGTTTCATTTTATCCCCAAAATTTCATTTTTACCCCATTTGGGGTAATTTACCCCGGTTCCCCGACCGCTGTCCTAATGAAAACAGCCTTTCAACAGCAGCGCTTGAAGGAAGTCCTGTATTCAGGTATATTTTTATTTTACGGATATGTGGATAGGCATCCAATGATGCAATACTGTCTGAAGTGTCTGCCAAGTAATTATTAATTTCTTGATTCACATCAGTGATTGTGAAACGCGTCTCTTCAGTACTTCAATAAGATGCGAACGCTGCAAATCATCATCCATCCAGTCCAACTTGAATTTGGGATGTACAACGGATGCCAGCTGAGCATCAATGCTGTCAAACATGTTTGCAAATCTTCTATCGATGGTATTCAAAAGACATGAAGCTAATGGAGAACACACTACGAGCCGATCATTCTTTCCTTGATCAAGAAACACTTTTAACTGAGCCTTCATCCCGAAAAGTGTTGGTAAAAGGAAACTAAGTCCAATGTCTTTTTTTAGTTTCACACTGCAAAATATCTAGTCCACAGCAAACAGGCTTCATAACAGCAACATACTCTTTAACAAATGTTTTCTGTACAGGCTGTAGTCTTTTGATATCAAGTTCATCACAAAGTTTGTCAACAACTTCCATGTCACTTACACAGAGAATGTTGTAAACTCTGGTGACAGTATCATACATTGAATTCCACTGGGTTTCACCAGGTGTTACCAAAAGCATACCAAGTGATCTGCCTGACGATACTTTGCAAAAAACAATAAACAGTCAAGAAAATTATTTAATGCAACCGGAAAAAAGCTTGGAAAGAAAAGCAAATTCCATAGAAATCAATTTACCTAGAGTACTCACTGGTCAATACTCAATGCCACAGATATCATATATGATTTCTATTATCATTCATTGCTCAGTCTCATTCAAAAATTGCTTGGCAATGTCACTCTCAAGATGGCGACACCAAAGAAAAAATTATTATATTCAGCTTTATTCACAACCAATGTTGTAGAGAACTTATTGAATATTGCTTAAAGTATTGGTTAAAAATCAATACCAATATCAAAAATAATTATTGGCAATACCAATACCAATATCAAATTTCAAGAAGTATTGCAATATCGTACCAATACTTAAAAAAGTATTGGCAATACTGCCAATACCAATACAATATTGCAATATTAACAACCCTGGCTAACAGTACATAAACAAAGCTAACAACCAGCTAACAGTACATAAACAAAGCTAACAACCAGCTAACAGTACATAAACAAAGCTGACAACCAGCTAACAGTACATAAACAAAGCTGACAACCAGCTAACAGTACATAAACAAATCTAACAACCAGCTAACAGTACATAAACAAAGCTAACAATCAGCTAACAGTACATAAACAAAGCTGACAACCAGCTAACAGTACATAAACAAAGCTGACAACCAGCTAACAGTACATAAACAAATCTAACAACCAGCTAACAGTACATAAACAAAGCTAACAATCAGCTAACAGTATATAAACAAAGCTAACAACAAGCTAACAGTACATAAACAAAGTTAACAACCAGCTAACAGTACATAAACAAAGCTGACAAACAAAATGATATTTTTCTTAGAAGTTTGCACTAAAGACTTTGTTTGTCTTGTTGTAAGGTGTGTGTGGAATCCAACTGAATCTTTTGATGTCAGTGTCATGAGATCGAATATTTTATCGATTATTCCCCCCCCCCAACCCCTGTACCTAAAGAAAACTTTATCAATCGGTGCTAATTTGTATTTCAAAAGTCATAAGTGAGAGTGTTTTTCTTCAAACAGCTGAAAAAAAAAATAAATGTAACTATCCTGGTAAATATTTGAATCAAACATTAAATTTGAGGATTTCTTTCAGTAATCTTTTTTCTGGGTCAAATGTTGGTAATTATCAAGTTGATAACTGATAGCAATCCCATGGGAAATTAGTCTAGTGAATGTTATAAGAACAAGTTACCGATCTTACAAACACAATGCATGACGTAGTACTAACCAAAGGCATACAAACACATTGCATGACGTAGTACTAACCAAAGTCATACAAACACATTTCATGATGACATAGTACTAATCAAAGTCATACAAACACATTGCATGATGACATAGTACTAACCAAAGTCATAAGGACATATTATGGACCAAAGCCAAGTTCGACAATCGAATGCCTCCACTAGATTCAAGGGAAATCCAAAATTGGATCCACCAATCACGAACATGATGTCACGTGGCAGCCTTGGTGAGAACATGGCGCTGTCCACTTCCGCCATCTGCTGTTTCTGTAGTTGAAGTACAGATTCCATGACCTAGATAAACAATACAACTTTAACAATAATTTCAGTATATGCAGCAGTTAACGTGATATAGCTAACAGAGACCAGCTCTTCTAGTATAATACATGAACTGCTACTTGTAGCAGAGACCAGCTCTTCTAGTATAATAAATGTACTGCTACTTGTAGCAGAGCCGTTAAAACTGCATTATGGGAGCCCGAGACAAAATAAAAGTGTGCAATATTCCTAACTAATTGTTGGTAAGCATGGCGGCCAGCGTCCACACATTAAAAAGACCCCAATTTATATGACAATGTATCAATTAATAAGTTAACTGTCATGCGTAGTGTTTATTTTTTGTTTTTATTTTTTATTATTTTTTTTTCGCAATCTATGTTGTTATTGTTTGTTATACGATTTAGTACAAACTGGACTACCTGAAAAGTTACTTTGTTCAATTGTTTGTTCTATGATTTAGTACAAACTGGACTACCTGAAGAGTTACTTTGTTCAAATCAGAGTTGAGGTCCCTGGACAGTAACCAAGAATCGACAAATTCTCCCATATTGTCTGGCATCATTAGACCAACCCTGGCACACGATACCAGTTCTGGAATATACTCTGGTGAAATGGAATACGTATAGTATAAAGGACAAAAATATCACTTGACAAACATTCTTAGTAGAAATGGAAGAAAACTTAGTTAATCTTACATTGAACAGTATCAGTCTATTGCTAACACATTCAGTTTTGTTGATTATTGTATTTTTATGAATTCATTAGTTTGCAAAATGTATAGCCCAAACTAATACAACAGTAATCGTCTTGTATTGCTTTCCTTCAATATTAGTAATAGCGTCATCTCTCTCTCTCTCTCTCTCTCTCTCTCTCTCTCTCTATATATATATATATATATATATATATATATATATATATATATATATATGTCTAAGGAATAAACCTCATTAAGCATTGAAACTTTCAAACTCTATGTCTAGCAAAGAACTAAACCTAAACTTCACAACATGATTTAAACTCTATCTCTGTCTTTCTCTCTCTGTCTAACTAACAACTAAACTTCATCAAGTAAATGAACTCTCACTCTCTCTGTCCACTACATCGGCAACGACCCATCTGATGATTGCATCTAAAACCAGTTCTTCTTGTCTGGCATTCAGCTGGTCAGCGGTTAGGATGAAACACAGTTCTCTACAGGTCAACTTCTCAAATTCAGGACTGGTCTAAAAATGAGACAAAAGTAATCATTAGTTCATAAATAACAAAATCTTACTTAAAAGCGAGCATCAGAACTTTAAAGGTAATATTTTCTAAATTAAATTAATATCTACTACATTTATACTTCAAAGATAATATCATTCTAAACTAAATTTATATATACTACATTCATACTTCATAGATAATACCATTCTAAACTAAATTTATATCTACTTCATTCATATTTCATAGATAATACCATTCTAAACTAAATTTATATCTACTACATTCATACTTCATAGATAATACCATTCTAAACTAAATTTATATCTACTACATTCATACTTCAAAGATAATACCATTCCAAACTAAATTTATATCTACAACATTCATACTTCAAAGATAATAACATTATATTTAAATTTATATCAACTGCATTTATGTTTCATAGATAATATATTTCAAAACTAAATTTTACTTACTTCATTGGATCACAGCCAGAAATTATACCCCCCCCCTTTCACCGACAAATAAAAAGAAATGTACAGAGACAACCCCCCCTCCTTTTTCCTTAAGGTTAGGGGCTCCTAAAAATTGTGTGGATTGCTATACCTGGCTGTTACATGGGTGAGATTTAATCTTGAATCAAATGGAAACCCAGTAACCACCGTTGGAAGAGTTTTTGTAGTGCCCTTTTCTACATCCTTATAATAGTTGAGGCTTTAACCAGGGAATACACCAGAAAGTATTCGATCACTGGCAGACATTGACAATCAATGAAAATCCAGGGCCCATCAACAACCAGCCTGTCATTTTAAAGTAGATTATGGAAAGCTCCAAGGCCCCTGACAATAAGGCCCCTGAAAGTGTTCAGGTTGTCTCCCCATCGCAGTGAACAGGTAACTAGTGTGGTTGGAGTTTGAACTCCCATCAGTGGACAGGTAATTAATGTTGTTGGAGCTTGAACTCCCGTAGTCGACAGGTAACTAGTGTGGTTGGAGTTTGAACGCCCATCAGTGGACAGGTAACTAGTGTGGTTGGATTTTGAACTCCTATCAGTGGACAGGTAACTAGTGTGGTTGGAGTTTGAACTCTCATCAGTGGACAGGTAATTAGTGTTGTTGGAGCTTGAACTCCCGTAGTAGACAGGTAACTAGTGTGGTTGGAGCTTGAACTCCCGTAGTGAACAGGTAATTAGTGTGGTTGGAGCTTGAACTCCCATCAGTGGACAGGTAATTAGTGTGGTTGGCGCTTGAACTCCCATCAGTGGACAGGTAACTAGTGTGGTAGGAGCTTGAACTAAGGGGCACAAGCCGGGATTCCTACTCTAGAATTTACAGGGGTAACAAAACACATTGATACCTTAGTGTAGGTAGGTTATATCAAACCTGGAACACGGAAGTGAAGTTGTCCAATAAAAATTGAGTTCCTAACTTTCGTAAAAAGTCACAGTGATAGAAGTGACTAGCGAACTTCACAATTGAAATACAGTTCCCTACGGACAGCTCTCCAGCTAGAAAGTCGCAGCAGTCTTTCAAAAGAGGCATAACCTGTAATAGTAATCAACAAAGTGTTCCATATAACCTGTAATAGTAATCAACAAAGTGTTCCATATAACCTGTAATAGTAATCAACTAAGTGTTCCATATAACCTGTAATTTTAATCAACAAAGTGTTCCATATAAACTGTAATAGTAATCAACAAAGTGTTCCATATAACAAAGTGCTGCACAAAATACATTAAATACTCAAAGATTTCCTATTCTTATTAAGTCCCCTGTTTCTGACACCTCTGAGTCGTGCAAGGTAAATAATATGTGATGATCATAATATGTGATGTCCATAATATGTGATGTTCATAATATGTGATGTTCATAATATGTGATATTCATAATATGTGATGTTCATAATATGTGATGTCCATAATATGTGATGTTCATAATATGTGATGTTCATAATATGTGATATTCATAATATGTGATGTTCATAATATGTGATGTTCATAATATGTGATGCTCATAATATTTGATGTAAAGTAATACGTTACTGGGTTCAGTAGGTTACTGAAGATCGTTGTGTCTTAGCTTATATTGTGGACACACGAATCATGGAAATGTATTATCTTGCCATCTATTTATCACTCTATGAAAAGAAATTTTATTTTCTAACATTTAATGATCTATTTTCATTGAATCAGTGATAATGATTGTTTTGAAACAATTTTAATTAAAATGATTCATTCAGCAAAATATTTGCTTTCAGCTTACAAATAATGGAAATGGGGGAAAGACCGAATCAATTTCAAATTGGATATTTTGATTTCATTGGAATAATTAAATAAAATGTTGCTAAATTTAAATTCCAATGTTCTAAGTTTTCACACATTTTTCCATCATCAAAATACCACACAGCAATATATTGTCTGGCTGTCAGCTTCAGGTAGACGTTTCTGTAATTTGTTTGCAGATACAACAATGTTTACCTAAGACCTGTCAGCTGCAGGTAAAAGTTGTTCCACATTGTGTGCAGATACAACAATGTTTACCTGAAACCTGTCAGCTGCAGGTAGAAGTTGCTCCACGTTGTGTGCAGATACAACAATGTTTACCTGAAACCTGTCAGCTGCAGGTAAAAGTTGCTCCACGTTGTGTGCAGACAGTGCAGATACAACAATGTTTACCTGAAACCTGTCAGCTGTAGGTAAAAGTTGCTCCACGTTGTGTGCAGATACAACAATGTTTACCTGAAACCTGTCAGCTGCAGGTAAAAGTTGCTCCACGTTGTGTGCAGATACAACAACTTTGCCACCGTATGCGAACTCAATGATGTCATTCATGATATCTGCACCTACGTCAGTTATTGTAACTTCATAGCAAGTAGTCAAACTCTGTGATTGTTTGAGATGTGTCGATGGACAGTCTGTAGACATTCTTAAACAAATATTGAATGACACTCATAGTTTCTGTCAATATATCAACGCATTTTATAATATGAAAAAAGACAAAACGTATGGTATTCAAATAAAAATATCAAATTGAAAGGGATAATTTGATTGACAAACTAAATATCACATTGTGGGGTATTTGAAAGGACGATTCAAATTAAAAGGGAAATATTGTTTCACACTCCAAAATATCCCATTGTATTGCATGTGATGGTTAACATTGTTAAATTTGTTATAATTATTCACTACGGCACAAATGGATTAAGTCACTGATCATCACTTCAGAATGTATAAGATGTACAGCCATAAAAATATTTCTATTAATCCAAGGTAAAAAGTTTATAAAAAAAAACACTCCAGTTATGCGTCGCACACACACACACACACACACAGACACACATACACACACACACATATATATATATATATATTGTAAAATATTGTTTATGCCGATTTTTTAAGCGAATTTGAAGTTATGTGGTTTTTTTACTAGAAATATTTTTATTATTATTATTATTTTTAAAATCTTTTCACTAAATATAACATAAAAAATAGTACTATTAATCAGGCTTGCGGAGCCGGAGCCGAGGAGCCGGGAGCCGCTACTTTTTGCTGGAGCCGGAGCCGAAAAATCTGGCGGCTCCACGGCTACCAAATGTTTTTTTTTTTTACAGCAGAATTTTTTTTTTTAGCTTTAAAATTGCAAATTTGTTTGATTGTTTGCCTTCAACAATTTGAAATGTTGTCATGTTTTACGAACGCCACAACAGTAACACGCACATCACCACAATAAATCTTTAATGGGGAATCGTTTTGTGTTCATTTGAAATCTTGTTTACCCTCCAAAATTTATTTAATGGCATGTTATTTTGTTATATATAAAGTTAAAACAGTTTTATTTCATAGAATAATTGTATCAATCATTTAAAAATAAATTTTTACTACGAAGACAAATAGAACGCGTCATTTCGTGTATTATTTGACCGCGAAATTGTAATAGACTAAAAACAAAATGGTCGCTTTCTGTATTTAACAATTTTATTATAAACAGAATATCTGAAATAGAGTAGATAAATTTATAAGGCTGTGACTATTCTGACCAGGGTCCCAATAAAATCCGATTGTTATTCGGACCCGTGGCAAATATGCACTAAGCTTAGTTATATTTAAACTTTATTAGACGGAACCCGAAAAAATAATAATACAGAGTCCGCTTAATGGAACCCTAGACATTGAGTAACGATTAAATCATACAATACAAACAATTATAAAAAAAAATAAACAAAAAACAATAATAAAGTTTATGTATAGCTCAGCTAAGTGCATATTTGCCACGGGTCCGAATTACAAACAAACTTAATTAGGACGGGGTCCGAATAAAAAATCGGAGTTTATTGTTACCCGGGTCCAGGCCCGTAGCCAGGGAATAAAATAATAAAATAATATTGACTTATGACTTCACTTTTATACATATGTATAATAAAATAATAAAGTACAAAGTCCGTGATTTCTGCGTGATGTTATTTAATTTGCAAATTTACTTTTTAGCAGAATTAATTTTATTTTAAAGTGAATAATTGCGACTGGTCAATTTGTTGATGATAGATCTGTTCTTTGTTTTCAATATTTTATAAGAAATATCACACAAATAGCTAAGCTATATTCGCGCATCTTTGTCGTTCTTCGCGGGTTGTACGTTAAACCAACAGTATAATAATATAAATCAGGTATCTATTATGTAATAATTGTGTAGCAGAACAAATGGTCAATATATTTATAACAGAAATCTGAAATAGCTCAGCATCAATAGATTTTTATCATTAAAACTCTTTACTATTTAAATTATTTATAAAAAAAAAACTGCAACATGCCATGCATTATTGAAACCTAGTTAAAATTATATATTTCTAATTAATAGCTACACAATCGGTACTAAAATGCACCATTCCAGATATGGAACTGCAAAAAATTTCTTGGGGAGGGGACTCACTGAGGTCCCCTCCCCAAACCCCTCCTCTCCGTTCGCAGGCTTTCGGCGCTTGGCACCTCCATCTTCGCCCCCCCCCGAACATTTCTTCTTCCACCACCAGGGGCGGAATTAGGGTAAGGGGCCCGGGGTCCATTTCCCCCCCCCCCTGTTATCGCAAGTTTAGGTAATACATCATTAGATTATCGAAATATTTTTTGTTCAAAGACCAATTTTCAACAATGAAAACAGTTTCAGCCCCCCCCCGTCAAAGTTTTCTAGATCCGCCCCTGTGCCCCAGGATCAGTTCTTCGGCCCCCCCCCCCAATGCAATATTCCTGGCTACGGGCCTGCCCGGGGCCGAATAGTCACTTCGAATTTATAAATAATAAATATAAATACTGAAGTCTTTAAAATATTTTAAATAATGTATCATTTTACTATTTGCTAATTTGATTATTGAAATCAATGTTTAGTACTTATGAAAATGGCGACTAGTGAAACCTCGATCGAAAATAAAATGTTTCTGGATGCACTGAAATGGTTTGTTTTTAGTAAAACCGACAATGCGTATATTTTTCAAGTTCCTGACTATGGGGGTGAACGCGGCAAAATTTGCATAACTTTTTATCAGCGGCATTTTATCATGGAGAAATTACAACAATTTTTGTCTCGTGTGATACTATCTTAATAGGGAGCCGGAGCCGTCAAATTTGTGGGAGCCGGAGCCGGAGCCAGAAAAAAATATGGCGGCTCCGCAAGCCTGCTATTAATAGTATTTTTTTTTTTGGGAGTAAAGAAAAAAGGGGAATAATATAAGTAAGCCAGACAGATTTTAACATTACAAGAGTAGTCCTTCTTAGTTTAAGAATTTCCCAAATATCCTATCAATTATTCGTGTTTATTCAATTACTCCAAGTTTTACGGCGAAAAAATCAACGGCAATAGTTCTGCTATTAAATCTTGTATTAGAGGTAATGTTTACATTTGTGTATTTCTCTAAATTAAGTTACAATAATATGCAATAATCGGTTATTAGATTGCAAACTTTTTTTTTAGAATGCGTCTCATAAATTTGTTTCTTAACCTACTATTTACTCTCTTATTTGGAATAAAGTGGCGCAGTTATTATCTTTATTTCTGTGTGCTTATTTTTAATTTAATTTTTCTCAATGTGGAAAACTTAGAAAGCATAGAAATTGCAATTTTAGATCGATTAGAAAACGGGAAAAGATCGACTGC
Source organism: Bulinus truncatus (assembly GCA_021962125.1). Lineage (NCBI taxonomy): Eukaryota > Metazoa > Mollusca > Gastropoda > Planorbidae > Bulinus > Bulinus truncatus. The sequence continues at coordinate 648,972 of JAGDYQ010000192.1, forward strand.
TATTGGAAAACAATTTTGTATGAATAGACAATTAGAGCTATTGAGAAAAATGAAGCCGCAATTAGAGAATATGTTATTTCCTTTACCGCATTAAGGGTCAAATCAGTGACATATTGAAAAGATGAATTGTTGGACAAAAGAGAAAAGGTCCTAGGGATTAGGATTGAAAATCTAACATGAAGAAAAAAAAATCAAATATCAAACTGTTTTTCTTCTCTAATTTAAAAAAAAAATCTATCATTATATGCAAAGACAGATTAATTGCGTGTGTCTCTAGTGTTAGTTTCACTTGTTTGCTTGAAATTGTGCGATTTTTGAAAATTTTGGAATGTATCCTTGTTATAACAAGGCTTATATATTCCTTTTTGTGGGATTTTTTTATGCGGCATTTTTTGTGGAACGTATCCTCATATTAAATAGACCTTACAGTGCATCTTCATTTTCCTTTGGCTCTACAGCCCTATTAGGGCCCTGGCCTGCCATACTACTCTTCTCCACTTTCCCCGATCCATGTTCTTCTTCTTCCACTCTCTCACTCCTATGGCTTTAAGGTCTTTCCCCACTTCCTCTAACCATCTGCTTCTTGGTCTGCCTTTAGGCCTTTTCTCATTGGATGCATTAATTTTTGTATATTATGAATACGACTATTTACACGGCAATTATTTTCTTTACCCCCCTAGGCCAGGGGTCGGCAACCTGCGGCTCGCGAGTCGCATGCGGCTCTTTCGATGTCAAATTACGGCCTTCCAGTTCCTTGTGCAAATATTAATAATTATATTATTTTATATACCTAATCCTAATCAAATACCATAATATTGAAACAACAATTTTAGTGGCTCTTTAAAAACTGAGAAAATTGTAAATTATAACTTTTGGCTCTTCCGTCTCAAAAGGTTGCCGAATCCCTGCCCTAGGCAAAATAAAATATAATCTCTTCTCACAGTGTACTACAGACTTGAAGTTGACAATTTTAATTAAATCCTGTCTGCTAAGACTCTTACTTGTCTGATAAAGACGATGATGGTTGATGAGAGAATGTCAGGGTGTTCCTTGTATCCAACGCCAGACCAGGTGCTCTGAGATCACTGAGTCCAGTGGTGGGTGACCTCACCTTGGATACACACGGCGGGGCTGAGCTGGCGAGAAGTGTCCTCTGAATTTAAAATCAAAAACAGGAAATGGTTTTGTCTAAACGTTCAAGATGCAAAGGAAACTCAAATCTAATATAATGTTAAAATTCTTCTCAGTCAACTATATTTTTTTTTATATCTAACATGTATGTTGATAAATATATCGTCGTCGTCGGCATCCGTCCGTCTCGAGAGACGATGGTGTAGCTAAGATGAGTCTACAAAACACCGCCGGGAATGGCTGTGCAGTCCGACTCGGGAGTGGCAATCCCTGCCGCACTTGTCACACTTGAAGATAGTTGGTTGTTGTAGTTGTTGTTGTAGCTGTTCTTTTTTCCGCTTCCGTCTTGTTCTTTTCAGGGCAGCATTATCCTGTCGCTCAGCCTCTGCGCGCAATGAACCCTGCCGGACAGCGAGCCTCCATGAGTGGCGGTCGGCTGCTTGGCTCTCCCAGGAGTTGGGGTTAATGGAGCACTCTTTCATATCCTTTTTGCAGGTGTCTTTGTAGCGCATTTTAGGTCGCCCTGTTTTCCTCTGGCCGGTAACTAACTCGCCATAGAGTAGGTCTTTCGGGATGCGGCCTGCGTCCATTCTTTTGACATGACCGAGCCATCTGAGGCGTCTCCCGCTGAGAACTGCAAACAAGCTGCTCATGTTGGCCCTCTCTAGCACCCCAGTGTTGGGGATCTTGTCTTGCCACTTTATCTGCAGTATACGTCGCAGGCACCTCATGTGGAAATTGTTTAGCTTTCTTTCGTGCCTCGCGTAAGTGGTCCACGTCTCGCATCCATAGAGGAGGGTACTAAGTATGCAGGCCTGGTAGACGCGCAATCTGGTATTTTCGGTGAGGCTGGGGTTTTCCCACACACGTTGCTTTAGTCTCGCCATGACTGTGGCTGCCCTAGCGATTCTGCAATCGATCTCCGGGTCTATGGATAGCGAGCTGGAGATGGTGGACCCGAGGTAAGTGAAGTTCTCGACGACCTCTAGGGGTGTGCCCATCGATGTCAATGCTTGGGGGTGTATCTGTACCCTGTGCCATGACATTCGTCTTTTTCAGGCTGATAGTCAGTCCAAACTCCTTGCATGCATGGGAGAGGCGGGTGACAAGCTGCTGCAGTCCGTCTTCAGTGTGTGATGTCAAGGCTGCGTCATCAGCAAAGAGCAGCTCGTGAATTAGGACCTTTGTGACTTTGGTCTTTGCACGGAGGCGGGCTATGTTATAAAGCTTGCCATCGGACCTTGTATGGATGTAAACACCCTCGCTGCAATCCTTGAAGGCGTATTGGAGGAGCATGGCAAAGAAAATGCCGAAGAGTGTAGGTGCAAGGACGCAGCCCTGTTTTACTCCGCTGCTGACTGGGAAGGCCTCGGAGATTGCGCCGTTGTAGCAAACCGTGCTATGCATGTTGTCGTGGAAGGACATGTTTACTGCAAGCAGGTGTGGGGAGCAGCCAATCTTTTGCAGCAAGCTGAAGAGTCCGCTTCGACTTACTAGATCAAACGCCTTTGTGAGGTCGACGAAAGCGATGTAGAGTGGCACCTGCTGTTCCTGACACTTCTCTTGAAGTTGACGTAGTGAGAAGATCATGTCCACTGTTGATCGGCCAGCCCTGAAGCCACACTGTGACTCTGGGTAGACTCGGGAGGCGAGGGCCTGCAGGCGGTTTAGAGGACGCGGGCGAAAGCTTTGCCGACGATGCTGAGGAGGGAGATGCCCCGGTAGTTATTACAGTCGCTCCGGTCCCCTTTGTTCTTGTATAGTGTGATAATTTTGGCATCCCTCATGTCTTGGGGGATATAGCCCTGTTCCCAGCATCGACTTAGGAGGTCGTGCAATGGCTTTAGCAGTGTTGGTTTTCCGCTCTTCAGAACTTCTGGTGGGATTCCATCGCTACCGGGTGCCTTTCCGTTTGCAAGGCAGTCGATAGCTTTGCTTAGTTCATCCACGGTGGGTGTGGTGTCTAGCTCCTCCATGACAGGCAGATCTGGGATAGCGCCAAGAGCGGCATCAGTCACAGTGTTCTGGGTTGCGTATAGCTCCAGGTAGTGTTCGGTCCACCTCTGCATCTGTTTTTCCTGGTCCTTGATGACCTCTCCTGTTTTGGATATAAGGGGGGGGGTGTTGGAGGGAGTTGGGCTTATTGCCTTTTTGATGCCCTCGTACATCCCTCTTGCGTTTCCTGTATCGGCAGCTGCCTGGATGCTGCTACAGAGGTTCAACCAGTAGGAGTTGGCGCATCTGCGGGCGGTCTGCTGGGCTTTGCTCCTGGCTCTCCGTAGGGCTTTTAGTGTGTTGGGACTGGGCCTGGCCTTGTAGGCCAGTAGGGCTTTCCTTTTTACCTCGGTAACGGGTTCCGTTTCCTCCCAGTGGGCCTCGTACCAATCGGCGTTTTTCCGCTCTATCTTTCCATAGGTGGTGATGGCGGAGTTATATACGACATCACGCAGACGCGACCACCTAGAGTCGATGGTGTCAACTGCTAACTTTCTTTCACTGAGTGTAACTTCCAGACTGCTGATAAACTGTTGGTTTTTTTCGGGATTTCTGGCACAGTTGATATTGATGCGTGGGCGACCTTTTTTCTTGGAGTGATGCAGTTTCTTCGGCGTTATGCGCACCTTGCTTGCCACGAGGGCGTGGCCCGTGTCGCAGTCTGCACTGTGGTAGCTGCGGGTGAGGAGGATACTGTCGATATTCCCTCTTCTGGTGAGGACGAGGTCGAGTTGGTGCCAGTGGCGGGAGCGTGGGTGCCTCCATGACACCTGATGTATCTCTTTGCACCTGAAGAAGGTGTTGGTCACGCACAGGCCATGGTGGCACGAGAGCTCAAGCAGTCTCTGGCCATTTTCATTTATCTTTCCCCTCCCAAAGCTTCCGAGACAGGTGGGCCAAGCCACATGGTCAGCTCCTACCCTTGCGTTGAAATCACCAAGGAGATAAAGGCTATCGGTGCTAGGAATCTTCAATAGCGCTTCATCTAGGGACTGGTAAAATTGATCTTTCTTCTCGGCAGCGGAGCAGAGGGTTGGAGCATACACGCTGAATATGTGAGCTGGGCCAGAGGACGTTGACAGTCGGAGGGTTAGTAATCTCTCAGAGCCGTCTGTTGAGGGCTCTATGAATCTGACAAGCGTGTTTTTCACCGCGAAGCCAACACCGTGTTGCCTCGTTTGGTCTGAGGACTTCCCTTGCCAATAGAATGTGTAGTTAGCTTATCTGATGGTGCCGGTTTCAGCCAGCCGGGTCTCCTGTAGAGCGGCGATGTCGATGTTTAGTCGTGAGAGTTCCCTGTCGATGACAGCGGTCTTCCTTGCGTCATCAATCTGCTGAAGGTCAGATGTGAGTCCGGCACACATGGTCCTGATGTTCCAGCTTGCGAATCGAAGAGCTGCAGGCTTCTTGCTAGTTCTTATCTTGAATTTGCCTGGTGCGTGTGTTTTTTGGCCCACTTTTTGAGAAGTGTATCTCTAATCCCCACGCACCCAGTAGGGCAGGTGAGCCATGGCGAGACAGCACCCAACTGGCTGGGGGCTGCCCAGCTTGAGGCGGGCGGTAGCTGTCCAATGAGGCGCGATGACCTCTCCCACCGTCGAAAGAGACCCCTAGCGCTCGTTTCCTTCGCCAATCGGATGAGCTTAGAACCGGTAACTGTCCCCTTCCGTGTTGTATCGACATCGTGCGACGACGCTGGAGTATCCTCTCCAGTTTAGCTACAGAGCCTGGGCAGGGTAATATGGAGGGATAGCTGTTGCCCGTGCAGCAGTCCCCCCCTCTCCGCGCAACTGAGGGATCCAAGGGAAAGACAGAGTCGATACGGCTTGGCTTCAGCTGCGCCGCAGGAGTTGCCCGCGTTGACAATATAGGGTCTGGCCGCCTTGGGGACTCCAGCTCCGGATTTCTTTTCAGGGTTTACTCCCTTAGCCTATCCTCGTAGGAGGTATGCCGCTAGGCAGCGGAGGTTTGAAAACAGAGTTTTCCTTCTCCTAGATGAGCTACCAACCGAGGTTGACGAGCCCCATCTGCCCGAAGCGGCTGGTTTTGAGGCGCCAGTGAACCGCCTTCACCCCTTCTCCTGTCAGTGGAAACAGTTTCGCCGGGCTTAGTAGCTAAGCCGCACGAGAAGGCCAGGAGTTGGACTTGGTTGTCAGAGGCTATTTGAGACGCACGCCATTGGGAGCATTTTATTTGTTAGTGGGAGCTTATCCCCGCTACCAACCCCCGGCAGTAACAACCTTGAAACCTGATAAATATATAATAAGCTTCATACAACACTAAAAAGAATAAAATTTTAAAAAATAATGAATAAAATAAAAATGATAACAATTTTTTTAATGTACTAAGAAATAAAAACATGCCTAACTCAAAAGGTCCTTGGATCATAAAAGTATGTAGAGAAATAATATTGACGAAATAAAGATGTACAATCAGGCCCGTAGCAAGGATTATTGGATAGGGGGACCGGAGAAATTTTCGGGGGGGGGGGGCGAAGAAATTTTTTTCGGGGGGGGGGGGGGGGTGCCGAAGAAATGATCCTGGGGCACAGGGGCGGATCTAGAAAACTTTGACGGGGGGGGCTGAAACTGTTTTCATTGTTGAAAATTGGTCTTTGAACAAAAAATATTTCGATAATCTAATGATGTATTACCTAAACTTGCGATAACGGGGGGGGGGGGGGAAATGGACCCCGGGCCCCTTACCCTAATTCCGCCCCTGGTGGTGGAAGAAGAAATGTTCGGGGGGGGGCGAAGATGGAGGTGCCAAGCGCCGAAAGCCTGCGAACGGAGAGGAGGGGTTTGGGGAGGGGACCTCAGTGAGTCCCCTCCCCAAGAAATTTTTTGCAGTTCCATATCTGGAATGGTGCATTTTAGTACCGATTGTGTAGCTATTAATTAGAAATATATAATTTTAACTAGGTTTCAATAATGCATGGCATGTTGCAGTTTTTTTTTTATAAATAATTTAAATAGTAAAGAGTTTTAATGATAAAAATCTATTGATGCTGAGCTATTTCAGATTTCTGTTATAAATATATTGACCATTTGTTCTGCTACACAATTATTACATAATAGATACCTGATTTATATTATTATACTGTTGGTTTAACGTACAACCCGCGAAGAACGACAAAGATGCGCGAATATAGCTTAGCTATTTGTGTGATATTTCTTATAAAATATTGAAAACATAGAACAGATCTATCATCAACAAATTGACCAGTCGCAATTATTCACTTTAAAATAAAATTAATTCTGCTAAAAAGTAAATTTGCAAATTAAATAACATCACGCAGAAATCACGGACTTTGTACTTTATTATTTTATTATACATATGTATAAAAGTGAAGTCATAAGTCAATATTATTTTATTATTTTATTCCCTGGCTACGGGCCTGGACCCGGGTAACAATAAACTCCGATTTTTTATTCGGACCCCGTCCTAATTAAGTTTGTTTGTAATTCGGACCCGTGGCAAATATGCACTTAGCTGAGCTATACATAAACTTTATTATTGTTTTTTGTTTATTTTTTTTTATAATTGTTTGTATTGTATGATTTAATCGTTACTCAATGTCTAGGGTTCCATTAAGCGGACTCTGTATTATTATTTTTTCGGGTTCCGTCTAATAAAGTTTAAATATAACTAAGCTTAGTGCATATTTGCCACGGGTCCGAATAACAATCGGATTTTATTGGGACCCTGGTCAGAATAGTCACAGCCTTATAAATTTATCTACTCTATTTCAGATATTCTGTTTATAATAAAATTGTTAAATACAGAAAGCGACCATTTTGTTTTTAGTCTATTACAATTTCGCGGTCAAATAATACACGAAATGACGCGTTCTATTTGTCTTCGTAGTAAAAATTTATTTTTAAATGATTGATACAATTATTCTATGAAATAAAACTGTTTTAACTTTATATATAACAAAATAACATGCCATTAAATAAATTTTGGAGGGTAAACAAGATTTCAAATGAACACAAAACGATTCCCCATTAAAGATTTATTGTGGTGATGTGCGTGTTACTGTTGTGGCGTTCGTAAAACATGACAACATTTCAAATTGTTGAAGGCAAACAATCAAACAAATTTGCAATTTTAAAGCTAAAAAAAAAAATTCTGCTGTAAAAAAAAAAAACATTTGGTAGCCGTGGAGCCGCCAGATTTTTCGGCTCCGGCTCCAGCAAAAAGTAGCGGCTCCCGGCTCCTCGGCTCCGGCTCCGCAAGCCTGATTAATAGTACTATTTTTTATGTTATATTTAGTGAAAAGATTTTAAAAATAATAATAATAATAAAAATATTTCGAGTAAAAAAACCACATAACTTCTAATTCGCTTAAAAAATCGGCATAAACAATATTTTACAATATATATATATATATGTGTGTGTGTGTGTATGTGTGTCTGTGTGTGTGTGTGTGTGTGTGCGACGCATAACTGGAGTGTTTTTTTTTATAAACTTTTTACCTTGGATTAATAGAAATATTTTTATGGCTGTACATCTTATACATTCTGAAGTGATGATCAGTGACTTAATCCATTTGTGCCGTAGTGAATAATTATAACAAATTTAACAATGTTAACCATCACATACAATACAATGGGATATTTTGGAGTGTGAAACAATATTTCCCTTTTAATTTGAATCGTCCTTTCAAATACCCCACAATGTGATATTTAGTTTGTCAATCAAATTATCCCTTTTAATTTGATATTTTTATTTGAATACCATACGTTTTGTCTTTTTTCATATTATAAAATGCGTTGATATATTGACAGAAACTATGAGTGTCATTCAATATTTGTTTAAGAATGTCTACAGACTGTCCATCGACACATCTCAAACAATCACAGAGTTTGACTACTTGCTATGAAGTTACAATAACTGACGTAGGTGCAGATATCATGAATGACATCATTGAGTTCGCATACGGTGGCAAAGTTGTTGTATCTGCACACAACGTGGAGCAACTTTTACCTGCAGCTGACAGGTTTCAGGTAAACATTGTTGTATCTGCACACAACGTGGAGCAACTTTTACCTACAGCTGACAGGTTTCAGGTAAACATTGTTGTATCTGCACTGTCTGCACACAACGTGGAGCAACTTTTACCTGCAGCTGACAGGTTTCAGGTAAACATTGTTGTATCTGCACACAACGTGGAGCAACTTTTACCTACAGCTGACAGGTTTCAGGTAAACATTGTTGTATCTGCACACAACGTGGAGCAACTTCTACCTGCAGCTGACAGGTTTCAGGTAAACATTGTTGTATCTGCACACAATGTGGAACAACTTTTTTTCGGGGGGGGGGGGGGTGCCGAAGAAATGATCCTGGGGCACAGGGGCGGATCTAGGCAACTTTGACGGGGGGGGGGGGCTGAAACTGTTTTCATTCTTGAAAATCGGTCTTAGAGCAAAAAAATTTAATAATTTAATGATGTATTGCCTAAATTTGCGATAACGGGGAGGGGGGCATGGCCCCACCGGCCCCTCCCCCTAAATACGCCCCTGGAGGGGTAGAAGAAATGTTCGGGGGGCGAAGATGGAGGCGCGAAGCGCCGAAAGCTTGCGAATGGAGATGAGGGGTTTGGAGAGGGGATCTCAGTGAGTCCCCTCCCCAAGAAACTTTTTGCAGTTCCATATCTGGAATGGTGCATTTTAATACCGATTGTTTAGCTATTAATTAGAAATATTTATTTTTAACTACGTTTCAATAATGCATGGCATGTTGCAGTTTTGTTAAAAATAATTTAAATAGTAAAGAGTTTTAATGATAAAAATTTATTGAGTCTGAGCAATTTCTAATTCCTGTTATAAATATATTGATCATTTGTTCTGCTAAACAATTGTTACATAATAGATACCTGATTTATATTATTATACTGTTGGTTTAAAGTACAACCCGCGAAGAACGACAAAAATGCACGAATATAGCTTAGCTATTTGTGTGATATTTCTTATAAAACATTGAAAACAAAGAACATCTATCAACAACAAATTGACCAGTCGCAATTATTCACTTTAAAATAAAATTAATTCTGCTAAAAAGTAAATTTGCAAATTAAATAACATCACTCAGAAATCACGGAGTTTGTACTTTATTATTTTATTATACATATGTATAAAAATGAAGTCAGAAGTCAATGTTATTTTATTAACTTTTTAAAGTTGCTAGTTGTCCTCAGAAGATATCATTATATAAAACTATTACAAGGTTGCGAACCTTGAAAGAAATTTCGGGCCCCTGGGCAGGGGTGACACGGGCCCCGTGCTATTAATATTTTAAAAAGTTTATTGGCCAGCTCAGTCCGGGCCCCTAAAACTCGCCGGGCCCCTGGGCATTTGCCCCCTGCCCCCCCACTCGTCGGCACTGGTTGCAAACTTATATTATTATACGTTTCAAATTTGCAAACGTCGTGGTTTAGCACTGAATTTACCTAAAAATGCTTCAGCATTCAGATTGTCTGTTAAATTTTTTTCAAATGCAAGCTTAGACGCTTTTATAACATTGATCTGCGATATGGGCCCCCTCTGGCTACGGGCCTATGTACAATTCGTACATTTTAATAAAAGAATTTTTTTATTTAAATGTTTTAATTTTTTTTTCTGCATTGGAATTGAGTGGGCCTACCCCCGGACCCCACTACTGCTACTGACGTCACCGATTTCATAAAATATAAATTTTAACTTTAATTTTTTTTTGTTGTTGTTTTTTTTTTCTTTTCGTCTTTTTTATTTTTTTTTTATTACTTCGAGTATTATCTCATGTTGATCTATTATTTTATAACTGTTAAATTTACCGAGAAATTATGGAAATATACCAGTTCTAATGTGACGTTATATATCTAGGTTCTATTGTCTTTTTTATAATGGTTTCAGTATAAATCTTAAATAAATTTTTTAAACCAGTCTTTAGTCGGCATGCTGGAACACAAAAGAAGTTTCAAGGAATACGTTTTCATTTTGACATGTGTATTAAATGTTCAACACACTTCTCACCTCTGATGATTTAATAATCTGTCGATTATTCAAGAATTCGACACACATAATTAACTGTCTCCAAATAAATTAAATGATCCAAAATGGTGTAAGAATGCCGTAAAATTACAAATAAATTACTGTATGAAATATTAGCGTAAAAAAAATTCCACAATAATTTTCTGTTATTTTATCGATTTAATCCATACAACAGATGAGACCAGCTGTGAAATAAGCATTGAAAGAATCAAATATGATTCAGATTCTACTACATCTCAAAGTTAAACCGGGTTTAGACTATTGTCCACAACAGAACCAAGTTTAAATTTTCTGGTACAGATTAAAGCATACAACATACCCAGGTTAAATCTGTCTGGTTTAGATTAAAGTCAATCTCCTCGACCTCAGGTTGACACACTGGTTGGTAGTTTGTACTAAAGGAAGGCCCTACTACTGGACTTTGTTCTTGGACACCTTTCATTTCCTCATGGCCTCCAGTTGCACGCCCCTGCCCTTCCAAAACCGTAAAAAGAGCCCTGGAAGAGAAATTTGTGTAGAAGCAACATGCCGAAGAGTACTAACGTGATGAAAACGCCTTTTTGCTGGTGAAAAGTATCACTCGGTAAGGACGTCCCCTAACCCCAGTTACGCCACTGTAGAGGGAATCCTCCTCGGGTATTTTTTTTTTTGACAGTGGGTGCCATTTTAATGAGATTAATATATACATTTTCTCTAGACAACACACACAACATTCTATTTAGGTCTTTTTAGGGGATTAGGGAAGATGAGTTACATCCATTGTACACATTGGTACGCCACTGTTTATGTTTGGAATAAAACATTAGTTTTCAACATTACCTGAAATATGGACTGCAGCATGCTAGAATATTGCGGTGAACTGGGAAGACGACATTTTCAACTCTGATGACTGCATCTGAGAAATGACCAGCCCTGCGTAGATGAGTGAAGTCGCGACAAAGTGACCTTTCAGAGACCGAACTTTTGAAAACAGACAAATAAGACAGTTATTAAATTTGTCGTTCTTAATAAGCTCTTTTAGTAGCTAGTGAAAAAGTCTTTTGATTAGAAAATTTCTAGCTTGAAAAAAAAATTAATTGACCAATGCTTTAAAAATAAAGTCTGTTTTTAATTTAGTCTGTATTCTTGCATTGATCAAATTTTTTAATCAATATCATTGCGAAAGCAAAAGCCTTTAGTTTATGAAATGAAATTATCTAGAATTTGAAATAAAACAAACTTGTATTTTATGAGAGCATTATCGGTTTGGCTTAAGGGATTCCATTAAAAATGCTGGAACTATGCCAAATATTTACCGATTCCAATATTATTCCCAATAATTATAGGTCTTTTAACTTCCAATTCCTACACAATTACCGACTCTACATAGATTGAACACAGAAATAACGTTATTCATTAGGTAGCTCGAGAATGAGTAAAAACTCTAGGATATAATTTTTTTTCACACAAAAAAATGGTAAATTGGGTCATTTTATAAGGACAGACCAAAATGTAAAGACTATTTGCTTACGACCACGGTGAATTTTAGTTGTTGTTTTTTGAGTTACTTAAAATCATTAAGTATTAGGCTATTTAACAATTCTCATTAATGTATCGTATTAAAACATAAGTAAGACATAAACTATATAATATATTGCTAAATGGTTGAATGTTATAAATTACCGGGCTGAGTAAGTCTTCACTGTGTGTCCAGATTTTCTAAGAGTAGAAGTCTTCAGGTTTTGGCCAAGGTCCTTATGTAATGTGAACCATTGGTGATCGTCATCGTCATTAGCTCGCATACCTTATGCAGATCGAAATACAAGTATACATTAGTACAGTAAAGACAAATATACCTAAGTACTACATAAGTATAGTAAAGTCAAGTATACATAAGTATAGTAAAGACAAGTATACATAAGTATAATAAAGACAAATATACATAAGTATAGTAAAGACAAATATACATAAGTACTACATAATATACATGTAGTAAAGTCAAATATACATAAGTTAAATAAAGACAAATATACATAAGTACTACATAAGTATAGTAAAGTCAAGTATACAAAAGTATAGTAAAGACAAATATACATAAGTATAGTAGAGTTAAATATGCATAAGTATAGTAAAGACAAGTATGCATAATTATAGTAAAGACAAGTATACATAAGTATAGTAAAGACAAATATACATAAGTACTACATAAGTATAGTAAAGTCAAGTATACATAAGTACAGTAAAGACAAGTATGCATAGGTATAGTAAAGACAAGTATACATAAGTATAGTAAAGACAAATATACATAAGTATAGTAAAGACAAATAAACAAATATACATAAGTATAGGAAAGACAAGTATACATAAGTATAGTAAAAACAAGTATACATAAGTATAGTAATGAGAAGTATACATACGTATTGTAAAGACAAGTATACATAGGTACAGTAACGACAAGTATAAAAACTTTAAAAGTTATAAAAATTATTAGGTAGGATAGGCCTATACATGTATGGACTAAAAAGGTCCTAACAAATTTTTTTTAAATGTTAATGTAATTTTTTGCATATATATATATATATATATATATATATATATATATATATATATATATATATATATATATATTTAATTTACACTTGTCACTCTCCTGAACATTTGCCTTGATTAAAGATTTTAAAACAAAAAGAAAGTTGTTTTTTTTTTATAGAAAAGATGGCTGTAAAAAAAATGTTCATATTTGGCGAAATCTGTTCGAGGTATTGTCTGTGTCAGTAACAATGGCGTCGGATTAAACCGCAATGGGTACTTTATCGAACATTTATTTTATTTGTATTAGCCAGAGGAATGTGTTTAGCAATAGCTTTATCCAAGTATCTGTTTATGCCATCCACCCCCTGGTTGTTTATGAGATCAAGTCCAATTTAAATAAAAAGTGTAACAACGTGACCTAAATATGTGATGTCACTACGACTCAAATATTACAAGAAGACCCGCTCTTTCATCTACGGGGTCCCTATGCACAGGTACGTGAGGAGGGAGCCCAAAGCGAAAATGACAACCGCTTGAATAACTCGAATAAAAGACGAATGTCTAAATCAGAAAGAGTTTCATTTTACAGTACAGTTATGATAAATAATAATCATTATGCACAATTCTATATAAACATATACACGGGTAAATCAGACCATTAAAATACCGGTAAATGGAATAGGAAATATGACTTTGAACTGAAGTTCATTCGGGAAGATGTTTATAGAGTCCACGACATAAAATGAGATTGTTGATTAGAAGAATGTCCTGGAAGATGTTTATAGAGTCCACGACATAAAATGAGATTGTTGATTAGAAGAATTTCCTGCCACCTTTACTTTGCCCAGAACGCATGCCAGTTATCAGTTAACATTGGAGATGTTTGGTCACGGTGGCGTGAACCGTTGGAGAAAAAAAGGGTTAGGGCTCTAGGGGCTGTAGACCGGGACTTTTAAATCAACAATAACACCACCACTCTTAGAGCCGTTTGTAAGTCTTGTGGCCAAAGTACGCAAAGGTACATTGGGGGGGGGGGGGAGAGGGACGGGGCATTGCCTAATTTACCCTATCCATAAGAAAGGCTCTAGCCCCCTCCCCCTCTTCAACCAAACCCCCACCTCCCTTGCCACAGATCAATTTACATATATGTATGTGCACCTCAGTGACAAAAAATATTTACTTCTCAGTTTTGTGTCCTTCCAATAATAGTTTTGGGTTATGTGATAGTTTTAAAAGAAAAACTGTACAGTTCAGGGCTGCTGCCAGGAATTCTTCTACTCATGTTAAGTCGCTGATAACCCTGAGTACCAGAGCCCACTCCTCACTTTTTGAAGCAGATGATGGAAAGCGCAAGGAACCCCAAAGGGACAGTCTCAGAAAACTTTGGCGAGTGTTTAGGTTGCACTCTGTCTCAAGGCGGGTTTGCATAGTTAAATTGTTTGCTCAGTGCCGATAGTTTTTTAAAGTCTATTTTTTTATTCTCAGCAACTAAGCAAACATTTGTTTTCTATTAAAGAACACCCAAATTTTTCATTCCAATTTTTTAATCCGTGGCTACATACCGGAATAAACAGGTTAACTTGAGGCCAGGCCTTTGAATTAATTTTGAATCTGCACTCAAATCATTCCATTGCTAACATCTTCTTGAAACTGTGTTAAAGATATTATGTTTTAGTTATGCAATTCAGGATGAATTTGACTCAACCATCAAATGTTTGGTTGGCAAGGTAAACAGGATGTAATTTAAAAAGGAAGTAACAACACGAGTGGTGCACACTTAAATGTATATTCTGTGGCGCACAAAAGGAACGCGCTAAGGACATTTGCAACATGTTAATTTCTATTTAAAGATTGTGCATTTCTATTAATCATCTGGGTCGTCGTCGGCCATGGGATCTTTGACATGAAAAATATATTATTGGCCCTTTCAATCAAAAGTTCACTTTCTTTCCAAGATGTTTCTTAATTTTTGCCTTTGTTTTAATTGTATAACATTTAATAAGAGATGTATCCCACATAACGTACACTACATACAGCTTTAATTGTGTATCATCTAATTAGAGGTGTATCCCACATAACGTACACTACATACAGTTTTAATTGTGTATCATCTAATTAGAGGTGTACCCCCACATAACGTACACTACATACAGGTTTAATTGTGTATCATCTAATTAGAGGTGTACCCAACATAACGTACACTACATACAGGTTTAATTGTGTATCATCTAATTAGAGGTGTACCCAACATAACGTACACTACATACAGGTTTAATTGTGTATCATCTAATTAGAGGTGTACCCCACATAACGTACACTACATACAGTTTTAATTGTGTATCATCTAATTAGAGGTGTACCCCACATAGCATACACTACAAACAGAGCCTGATCTTGGTACACTCTGCCTCAAGTGAGCTCTTTCCTGCACCCACGGGCTTCGCTTGGGCTTGTATCGACTTTGCAAGGAAGTCGGCCCTTTTGTTACCAGGCAAGTCCACATGCCCGGGGACCCATTGAAGGGTCACTACTACACTGTGTCGGCTCATAAGATCCTGGGTTGCCTCCACCATGGCTTCCAGTCGCTCGGGCCATTATCCCGTCCCTTTTACGGCTTGGAGAACAGAGAGCGCATCAGTTAGGATAACAATTCTAGTAGCAGGCGAAGTACCGTTTGAAGACGCCACCCCAATGTGTGCCACTGCCTCAATTATGGCTGCCATCTCTGCCTCGTACGCACAGAGTGAACCACACGGCCCTGCAAGATCTTCGACAAATCAAGTTTGTAGGAAATAGATATGGACCCAAACGAGGAGCTTGTTCGGCTGTCCTTACTGGTTACAGAAGCATCAGTATAGGCCAATATAGCGTCCCTTGGATAGGATCGAATCGTCTCCAAAGCCGCATTGTGTAGTGTTTGGGGATCCTTTGCTCTCCCAACATTGGTTTCAACCAGGGTTGTACGAACCTCCGGCATGCAGCTAGCATTGCCAGGAGGAGCCCGGGATGCGATCTCGGGCGCTACTCACTAAGGGGCGCCAAATGGTATATTTCACATATAGTATTATATGATTTTCAAATGGGGGGGCGCTAAAAAGGTATTGTGCCCCGGGCGAGAGTTAAGCTCGCTACGCCACTGAGAATTGCCATTGTTTATAGCGATCTTGCTTGTAAATAAAAGTTCCAACGGGGGGGGGGGGCATCTTATAAGTCTTCTGTCTACAATAGTCGAAGCCGAAACGGCGATGAAAATACTCGGAGGCCTGGCTGGCTGCACAATGTTTCTAATTCAGGTAAGAATGCCCGAGTAAATATTCCCATCTCAGAACATTTGCCACTGTGTACCACTGTGTACCACCTTTCATAATCCCTTTGTTAGTGTTATTATAAGTTTTAGTTCGTCATTTGACAAATATTATCGAAACATGTAGACAGGGCCCTGGAGAGGAGTAAAATGTGCCGGTGAAAGATTTTTAGTTTTGGCAGCTCAGCTTTCACAGTTTATTAATTTAGAACGTGTATGTAAAAATGTGGAAACTTTAATAATTAAAATTATTACATATTATATTGAGTAAAATAAAAAAAAACTTGAAAAAGGGTCAGCTATAAGTGATTAATGCAGCTGTTCAATTACTAGAATATATCATAAACAAATATACCTAAATTAAACAAATAAAAATACACAGAAAAAAATAAAATGATAACAAAAAATTTATAAACTAATATTGTTAAAAAAAGGTCGCTTTGCGAGCTTTTTTTGGGCAAAACTACGAATTACAGTGTCAAAGTCTATATTCTTTGCAATTTCAGACTCAATACTGAGCCTAGCTAGGTTGTTCATGCGATCCTGACCCATGGTAGACCTGAGATAATTTTTGATGAGTTTAAGTTTGCTGAAACTTCTTTCGGCAGATGCTACTGTGGCTGGTGTTGTAAGGAATATTCTCAAATTGACTGTCAAGTTGGGAAATATGCTTTCTAATTTGTATTCGCATAAAGCATTTAGCAATTCCAATACGCCCAACTGTTTTCCACCAAAATTAGCATTGTGAACCATTGTTATGTGATTCATTTCCTGTTTAATGTCTTCAGAGATTGTGTCAATAAAATATGTCTCCGCTTGTCTCGCTGCTTTACAATTTAATTCCTTTTCTGAAATTTTTTGATAATTCCAAAGAAAACTGCAGTTATCAGAAATCAGTTTTGCTGCACTAAAACAAACTGTAAGCCCTCCAATAACATTATCCAAAATTACATAAAATATATGCTTTCGAAAGTGTGCTTCCTCAAAAGATTCATCTGATTTATTCATTTTATCTAAATTTCCATCAGGTGCACCCTCATCGTAGAAAAGTGTTTTTTTTCCTGGCATAGTTCCTAAACAATTTAATTTCTCTGAAGACTGGATGCAACAAGTTTAGATTCAGTCCACATGTTTGCAGCTTCCACATCTAAATTTGCGCCACTAGCTTGAATGGTTTTGTTACAAAAACCAATGGGAACTAATATTCTGTACCACATGACTGACATTATGATGCAGGTGAAAGAACTGACATAACATAGAGCTCCGGTGATTTCGTTCCTAGTTTTTGCAGTGATATTGAGTTCTAGCAGGTTTTCTAAGGCCAACTTAACCCCTGGAAGATGAGCTACAAACGGTTTTACGCTTTCAAATCGATCTGACCATCTGGTACCAGATATGCCATGAAGCGAACAGCCAATTCGTTTTAACAATATTTCCCATCTTTTTGGACTGCAACTGAATAATGTATATATTGTTTGTAAAGTTCCAAAGTATGTGATTGCTTTTGGAATAAATTCAGCAGCATCATTACCACATAACTTAAGTGTGTGGCAAACACTAGGAGAGAATATGGCGGTAGGGTATTGTTCGTTGATTATCGCTTGTGCTCCTTTGAATTTGCCTGACATGTTTGCCGCATTATCATAACCTTGAGCCCTACAATCAGCAAGGGGGATAGCATGGCTTTCCAATGTTTCAGTAATTAGTTGCGCTATTTTCGATCCATTTTTTTTCACTACAAATTTTAGAAATCGTTCTGCTATTTCATATCCTGATTCATGGCAAACTAAGTAACGCAAAAGAAATGTTGTTTGCTCAACGTGAGATGAATCTGGTGTAGAATCTACGATTATTGCATAGTACTTTGCCGTTTGCCTTTCACCTAAAATGTACTGCTTTACAAGGTCAGAGCATTCTGCAATGAATTCATTTTGAGAATCATTAGAGAGGTAATGTACTTGCAGCCTTTCCCCCTTTTTCTGCGACTCTTCTACTTTTAGCACATGTTCTTTTAAAATGGGATCCCAGCGGGAAAGCAACTCTATCTAACCTAAGAAAATTTCCATTATTTGATTCACCAATGCGTTGCGAAGAGCCTTGAAAAGCAAGACCACGTTCTCCTAAAAAAAGGGTTAACATCAATAATTCGTTTCAAAATGTTGTACCATTTTTCAGATTCCACTCTGACCTTTTTGCATTGAGGCGTCAATTTGATACTAATGACGTAAAATATAAATTAAAATATTTTTTTTAATTTTCAATATATTTACTTTAATTTATATCTACTACTCATGATGGGCCCCTAAAATTTCACGGGCCCCGGTGCGGCCTGCATGTAGAACAGGACTAAAATTGTGTACAGCTGTTTTAGGTGAAAACTTCATGTCATAAATTATTTATCTGGTTAAGTGTATTATAAAAAAAGCATGCGTGATCATACCAGTGTTTACTATCGTGGGTTCCACGCCCCAGTTGGGAAGCAATTTGATTGCTGTGGAGGGGGTGGAAGGGAGGAGGGATATGGAAATGATATTGTCAAAAAATTAAAAACCAAGTTCTACCATTATTTAACTTGTGTATGCTGCCAGTGCCACCGCAAGATGGGTCCAACCAGGTTAATTGATAGAGGCCCTTAAAGCCTTTGGGCGTTCCTTCGCTTGCGGTTTATTTATCTGTGTTGTTGAAAATTGGGCCCCAAACTAGATATAGCATGTCATAATTAGTCAGAGGCCCTAGAATTTTCGGCTGCGGTCCTAATGATAAATATTGGGCTTAATCATTTTTTGAAGGACAGGTAGGACATGGCATCAAAATTTTGGGAAACACTAGATTACACCTATTGATTTCAGTTGATTACACATTAGACTATATAAATACATCATACTTTAATAATAAAAGTGCGAGATATATTGAAAATTATTCCCACTTCCTTGGTGACATGTAAACAACATGGCGGATGTATGGTGACAGTTTCACGCTTTATCATCATTGGTCTATTATTTTACATGTTGAAGGAATAACACAATGTAGTCAAAAAGTAATTATTTTTGTATAAACTATTTGTGAATACTATAAAACATCTGGGTAATTGTTAAAGACAGTCTGCCCACGAGCAATATAAAATTAAAGAACCATTGATTGAACTAATGGGCAGACAGACGTTAACCATTACAAACACCTGACCTGTCTAGTTCCTGTGTTTGAAACTTTATTATCACGTTCGATACCTGACATCAGCTATGATTATAATAATATTACTTTAGTTTTAGACATACGTGATATAGTATTGCTATAATTAGGCTGGCATTATCATAATATAAAATAAATTGTAAAAGTGGCATTCTGAAATAAATAAAATATTATATAACAATATGTCTCAAATTAAAATAAATAAAATAGTCATTTTACTTTATGAAAGTATTTCAACCGAAAATTCTGATTGTCTTATATTAGTATCTGACTGTATCTGTGTCTACAAAAAAATGTCCTATTGTTAGAATTAAATAACCTGATCACTGATCTCATAGTCTTTTTTGGTTAAACTAATAACAGGGAATTATATAGTGTAGAAGTTTATGGCTTATTCAATTCTCAATATCAGTCAACTGAGTAGCATTGTATTTGTAAGAAGAATACTTTCCCAGCTTGGGAACTACGTTATCTCTTTATCCTGAAGTTAGTATTAAACCTCTGTATGAACAGTTTTATGTTGTCCTTTCCAGAAGTAATTTTTTGTTGTTTTTATTTACAATTACTAGGAAAAATTTACTTACATTTTATATAGCTAGTCAATGTCATCTGATATTTACATTTTATCTATATGTAGACTAATTAATTGAAGGAAACATTTTCACCAACACTTAAATATCTTTGTTTTTCTGTAACAGCCTTAGCGTATTATGGCTCGAAGTGTACCTTGGAGGAGAGCTGTAAGTGATGCTTGTTGCTGGCATCAAAGCCAAGCTTTAGAATCAACATTATATATTTTGAGACAAACTGGACCAACAGGATTTCTGCTGAAAGATGAAGGAGAGACAAAAAATGTTAAGGTGCATATTTCTTAATTCTTAATACAATAGTATGCTTAATACTTGATCAATTATTTAGAACTACTATTTTCTTTAACAAAGGTTTTTTTAGGTGATCCACATACATGTACTTGTCCAGTATTTAGGAAAGAGAAAGATCTTTGCATGCATATTTGCTGGTTACTTCTTCGAAAATTTCACCTTTCAGTAAATGATCCATGTAAGTTTTTGCTTCAGTTCTGACTAGAAATATTTGTTTTATCTTTCTAATTGATATACATATGTATAAAATTATTATTTCTTTTTTTCCTTAGTAATCCTCTTTGCAATTATAATTTTCAAATATGCCTACATTTGTAACGCAGGAAGTGAAATCTTTTAATTATTAGCTTATTTAGTGTCTTGAATAATTCTACATGCTGAATAAATAAAATGAATTTTGTTATCTTATGAAATAACATAGAACAAATAACATTATAAGTTTACAGACACTTTATTAGGGTAAATTTGTCTGTTATTTGTTAAGTCTTAAATCAAAAATCCTCCATCCTTTGATTGTATTGAAGTAGGACAGCATTAGAAACAAAAATTCTAAATCATACCGGGCAGATAGGCTGATTACAAATATGTCTCAGATTTGTGTCTCTAAATTTATTAGCATTGAAAAAAGGAAGTGGCTACAGTTCCAAGGAACGGGACTCCGTATTTTTTTTTTCAGGGTCCAGCTATAGATGCGCATGCACGGCAGACGGACTGTTTATTATTGCATATTTTTTTGTTTTCGGGGCTAGGGTTAGGGTTAGGAATAGGGTTAGGGTTAGGGTTAGGAGCAATGTCTATAGCTGGACCTCGAAAAAAAATATTCGGAGTCCGGCTATCAC